>CAJQUW010011491.1:0-163678 GCA_907163375.1 Prostheceraeus crozeri
TTACGTGACAAAGAGTTATCGCACGTGAACTTTTGACTGCGAGGGTGGAAACCTTCCCTATGACTGACTGCCCTCTTACAAAGTCGTTCTAGTCCTCACAGACTTTAGTGACACACCCTTTCTAGCGAACAAAGACGCATTCATTTATCTAACAAAGAGCCTGATAGTAATTCACAAAGCGCAATGTAACACGCCCCTTTTCTCGAACAAAGACGCATTCATTTATCTAACAAAGCGCAATGATTCATGTTGCTCTATACACCATTACAAAATACTCAGTGAAAAGAAATCTTTATTGCATCTACACAACATGTCGACCATCAAACAAAGTCGTGGATGCAAACACACTCATTTGAATCATGATATATTTAACAACGTATGCATTTCCTTCCATCTTCTCTTCCATTTTCTCCATAATTTTCTCCGTATGTTGTGCATAAAATAGGTCACTAAGAGTAGTCCATTTTTAGCAATAGAATTCAAAACGAAGTGGCTTTTGCAAATCCTTCAACTCAATATAAGCAATGAGTTAACCCTTCACATCTTGAGGTTGTAAACGCTCTATTAATCTTTTGAAGAGAGGAAGACTTTCAGTTGCTGCCACTTTCATATCATTCATCTCTACTTAAATGTAAGTTTCCAAGCTTGTAAAAATCCATCGAATCCATGTTTATCAAGAGATCACACATGTGGTTACTTAAGGTACGATGCGTCATCATAAACGTTGTGACTATAGATTTCACATTGCTTCAATGACTTCCACTCTGAATAAAACAGAAATAACAATCATGTTCCACTGTAATGTGTTATATAAAACCCTAAATCCCTAAATCCAACGGTATGTAATCCTACCCCTTAGATTATGGACTTTCGCAATTTACCTATCAAAGTGTGTCATTCACAAATGGATAAGGTAATAAATGTACTATACACTAACGGTTAACATTAACTTGTGTTATATAAAACCCTAAATCCCTTACCCTACCCCTTAGATTATGGACTTTATCAATTTAGCTTTGTCATTCACCAATGGTTAAGTTGTAAATGAATGCATGCACTCTACAACAACAGTTATCATTGATGTTATATAAGACGCAAGACGCTAATATAAGCGACTTGTAAACGTTTGAAACTCTGCTGTCATGAAATAAGTTCTCATTACATGTACATACATCAACAATTATTCTTATCCTTCTAACTTTTCATATCCAACATGTCAAACTTAGACATGGGTTTTTCATGATACACTCAATTCATCAAAAACTTGCATGCGTTGTCTAATATTCAATTCACTCTGTACTACATCTAACATGATTCGCTTTACTTCACATCCAAAGTTCTAACTACACTAGCATTTCCTAAACCTTACTTCAAACTTTACTTTTATAAACTTCTCTTTCATAAACTTTCTGACTACACTCACGAATAAAACATGTACGACAATCAAACTTTACTTTCACAAACATGTGTCACGAAAAAACTATTTGACTATACTAAACTTTGCTTTTTCAAACCATGATACACTTTCTGACTACACTCACGAATAAAACTTCGATGATCAAACTTTACTTTCACAAAAGTGTGTCACGGTAAAACTATTTGACCGCACTAAACTTCGCTTTTGCAAACCATGATACACTTTCTGACTACACTCACGAATAAAACTTCGATGATCAAACTTTACTTTCACAAAAGTGTGTCACGGTAAAACTATTTGACTGCACTAAACTTTGCTTTTGCAAACCATGATACACTTTCTAACTGCACTCTCGAATAAAACTTTGATGATCAAACTTTATTTTCACAAACGTGTGTCACGGTAAAACTATTTGACTACACTAAACTTTGCTTTTGCAAACCATGATACACGTTCTGACAACACACACGAATAAAACTTCAATGATCAAACTTTACTTTCACAAACGTGTGTTGTGGTAAAAACTATTTGACTACACCAACGCTTACATTTTATGACATTTGTGTTTCATAAAACGTCATGATCAAACTTTCTAACTATACATCAACCTGTGCTGCAGTAAAACTTTTGTACAACATGATGCACTTTCTGACTACACTCACAAGAGCTTGTTCACTAGTGAAGAGAGAAATGAGCTTGTGGTTGCGTGTGGCGCATGAATGTCCCTTTCATTCCATTCATCATTTCGTCTCCGTGATAGAGACAAGCAGAACTCATGGCCCATTCTCGCATGTATGGCCAACTATCGGGAGACAAGTGCAATGGAGATTTTATGAGGTAACCTGTAGCAGATAGCTAAATGTCGCCCTGGCGGTCAGAGTACAACGTTGAGACGAAAGGCAACACTTGGAAACATGACGCAGAGAGGTTTCACAAGGATTGCAATTACCAACGTCCCGTGCAGTACTCATCGCTACGGACTTCACCGCTGTCTCGAAAGAACGCCCACCAACAGGAAGTATGACACCGAAAATCTCCGCGACTTGCACCGTCAATGACTTGATAACCAGACATGAGAACCGGTGGAGTTATTTACAAGAGGTTGGCAGACTTTGATCAGCTTGATAGAAAGCCGTGATTCACAAGCGTTTTGCAATGGAGATGTTTAGATGCTACCCATGACAAGATAGCTAAGACTCAACCAATTGGCGTTCAAAGTGCTACGTTGAGAACTGTGTCAAATGCCCAACATGAGTTGCCCCAGAGGTTTCGGTCTAAAATATGACACACTCCCTTGCCACACTTATCACTACGGCATCATCCGCCGTCCCGAAGGAACACCCTGTCAGTGGAATATTACAGCAAAACTCTCCGTGTCATGCTCGCTTTCAGTGAAAAGCCACTTGTATCAAGTGTAGCTCGTACACACTTATACATGCCTTCATTGACTTCAGCAGGGTCGAAAACCCCAGAAAACCTCCAAAAATAATGAATTTAAATTTGTCAGCATTTAGTACTACTTATGAAATTTTATAAGTAGTCTGTTAATGTAGGTCTGATCAATAGCGATCGAATCTTTTTTAAATCAAGTCAAAAGGACTTGTAGAAGCAAAGTTACAAGCCTTTAAAGCTTTGGAGTCTTTTATGGCCTGGAGAAGAAGGCCATCTCCTGGCTAACCTTAAAATCTGACGCCTTAGCTGATATCAGCCATGAAATTTTCTAAGTTGGAACCGGTTTTTGGAGATTTCCAATACCATCATCGGAGCTCCGGAGTTCACCTACCCCAACCCAGTCGGGAGGAGAACTGATTTCCACAAGTAGAGACTCCACTTATATAGTTTGTGGCGATCAGCTGATGACGTAATATCCATCATCCAAAAATTTTTAACACGTCCATCTCCGGTTCTAGTGCTCCCATTGACTTCAAATTTTAACATTCGCGTTTTCTCGCTCTCACCTTTCATTTAAGACATCCCTCGACTCTCTACGATGACCAGAAGCCGAGTTGAAAAATCTGTTTTCAAAAGTTTTTCAAAAGTTCCAAAATCTTGGAAATTCGATTTTCAACATGCTCTCATTTGGAAACGAAACCTTCCACGCATCTGAAAAGATAGGATCCTAGAGAACAAAGTGTGGTCTTTCCCCTATAAGAAACCCGAGCTCTTCATTCACTTCCAATCCTCCGCTATTCATCGCCAAAGGTGGCCACAATTTAACATTTTCACGAAAAAATCCCGTGTGGAGACCCAGTGTGAAGAAAATTTTCAACTTTTTCTTTCCGATTTACTTGAAACTCACCCTCCAGATGCAGAATGTCACGCTGATTCAAAAATCTGGTCTCTGTTTTCCCATCCGAGGTTAATTCGTTCACCCGCTAGAGTCATTTTCGTAAAAATTCTAACCCTGTCGTTTTTTCGCCAATTTTCAAAATTTTCAATGGCGTCTCACATCTAAACGAAGGCAGATATGAACAAGCCGTTTCTTCCACTGAATTTGTCTGACTCTTAGCTTTCAAATGAGCTATTGCACGACTTTCTACGATCTCTAGAACAAAAGTTGGAAGTCTCGTCCAGAGATGGTGGACGTCCTCAAAATTTTTTCTCTCCGATTGAGCTGGAAACAACCTTCCTAACCCAAAATTTCACGTAGACTCCGAATCTGGCCTCCGTTTTCCTATCCGAGCACTCCTTCATGCCGAAATATGGACTTTCTAATCCCAAAACGTCCAAAACCCACCTTTTTCTAACTCTGGCGTTTTCCTGCCATTTTCCTCTCTAAACCCAGGAAGATAGGACCAAACTGAGCTTTCAAATGCATTTTTCTCACTCTTAGCTTTTAAATGAGCTATTGCACGACTTTCTACGATCTCTAGAACCAATGGTGGAAGTCTGACAGGAAGGAGGGGGGTAGGGAACAGTTTTCTCCTCACGGACCCATTCCTCCCAACACATCCTTGGCGACTTCTTTCCAGAGGGGGTGGGCTGAGTCAGCATGATTACTCATCGTTGCACATTTAGGACTTTATTTTGGGACGGGGTTACTGGTGTCAGCTAAAAGTTGCGCCTCGTTCAACTTTACTGACACTTGTGACTAGGACTTTGCAGAAAGTGTTAGGAACCGTTTACATGTGCAATATTTTCACTGACACTTAGTTGCTGCAACTTCCAAAAATGTCAGCAATCTAGTGTCAGACGAGATTGTCAGTAGCACTTAGCGTGCAAGTTAGGTGGCAGCAATAAAGTTTTATGTTTAAGCGCAGCACAGAGCAAGTGGTAAATTAGCTGTAGCCTATGACAACAGCTTTATTGCACATAATAATAGTATCTTACATGAAGTCTAGCAACATGAATTGTCAGATAGCGTGACTAAGCGCCGCATTTTATCGACTTCTGCAGGCATATTCACCAACGAATTTATTCCTGGAGTGGATACTTTGTATTGTATGCGTAATTGGATAGATCTAGTTAGAGTGTATAACTGTAGATTATATGTATTTTATACCACCGGGTTTAAAAACAATTGATGTGATATTAAGTTGCAGTAAGAAATGCTGTGGTGAAAGTTAATGAATAAAATGAAACTAAAAATGTCTCCGCCGGTTCAACGCCGAAAAAGTGACCGGCGGCGGTACGCCGATCAAAATCTGCGTTCGACGGCGGCGCAGGGGTCTACCTGGCAATTAATTATCCAAATTTCTATCATCAAAATTCAAAAATTTATTGAAGTACATAGCTTGTAGTATCAAAGATGCCGATTATTCTATTGAATTGAAAAGGTCTCTCCCGGCGGAGCTGATTGGTGGTTTCGGGTTGCTGGATGTTATACATCTTTATGGAAATATTCCACTGCCAGGTGAATGAAATTCATTCAGAGTGTTAAAGGAATTTCTGATGCTCCACACTGAATCAGAGGCTAAGGACTTGGACATTGATGACATCATTCGACCTCCCCAAACATGCGTTATCGAATCAAATTATTCAGGCTGGTCAACAACATAGTCAAATTAGTGGCATAGCGATGGGAAATGCGATTCACCCTAAACTGGACATTATTTAAATGATTTTTTAGAACACAAAAATACTCATTTAATGCTGTGGTGGAATGATAAGGTATATATTGACGATTGTTTCATCGCATGGCAACCTCATCTTTCTGCGGAGAATATTTTGCCTACTGTTCATTGGTTTCTCTGAATATATTAAGCACGCGATAAAGTTGCCGGACTTTTGTTTCCTGCCTCTTCTCGATACCGAAGTATTCTTGGAGGATAATAGTTTTAATACCAGACTGTAAAGGATATACAGTAATACAGTTGCACAATATCTCTCTGGGATTCCTTTTCTCCTATCTCTTTCAGAAAGAGCAGTAATTTTGAGAACAGATCCACAACAATCTCAGAACTATTTACCTGCTACAAGGAGACTGGAAAATAATGGATACCCTACACAAGATAGGCCTGTTTGAGAGAATTTCAACGTCAGTTTCATGGCAAATAGAAGCCTGAAACAAGGAATGACTGCATTTATAAAATTTGTGTCCTTTTGTTGATGAAGTCACAAAACGCAAAATGATCAGTAATACAGTAGTCTAACGACCTTCACTATCAGAATTTCTTTCTCCGTATTTTGATTCGTGCAAATCATTGAAGAGAACGTTTCACTGTCCGAAGCAAAAAATCTAAATGCAATGATAGCTGTGTAACTTGCAAATTGAATTAAACCAAAAACTTGTGTTACTAAAAAAATATCAGATATAAAATCGCATGTAAAACATGCGGAGCCATTTACACCGGCGGATCAGATGTGTGCATTAAGTTAAGGATAAAAGAACATCTCTCACAGAATAACAGTGCCGTTTTTCAACATCTGCAGATTCATCCTAATTATCCACAGCCTATTTCAATGACTACTTGGAAGATACTCACTTTGGAACTATGTACATTCGACGACAACATAGGCTACGTGTTCACTGATGAATAGATGTCAAGGATGTCAAAAAAATCTGAGAATCGGTATTACCGGATATTTAAACAAATCTTTTATAAATTACAGAAATATGGATCAATGAGCATGAATTATGGCACCATTGAGGAAAAACTCGAAGTTCTAATTTTGCCGTAGATGTTAACTTGAGTAAAAAATGCACATCTGCTGTTAGGCGAACTGTCAGTTGAATATATAAGGCCAACTATTTTACTATGCCATTGTATGACTCTGCTGTCGTGATGATTCCCAAACATTTTAAGAAAATTATAACTTTAAGCACTACTGTGAAAATATTCAGTAGTCGACTGAAATGATATATTTCACGAGATATAAAAATACATGTCTATAATCATTATGATATACTGTATAAAATGAAAAACACTGCATAGAATTATTTGATGACATCTTCTGACCTATTTGCTATTGGAAGCGACTCTGGCGACTGCAACAATCTGCCTCAGCCACCACGGGCAACTCAATCAAGTTTATAGGCCTATTGTCCGAATCGATACAAATAAAATGTAGGCTTGTCTTTACCGACGACGGAGAAGAAATATTCGGAAAACATTTGTTCTAAACTGTACCGACCTCGACATACTCCTAGGAGAACCGTGTTTGTACGTTGCATGCGTTCAATGTAGTTTTCAGCGATTTTAAAATCATACAGTTGCATTCATTGTTCGTCTCATTCTTCGGAAACTAGCCATTGCATTTTGCCTGCAAATAAATGACTGCATCCAACTCAGCTGCATTTCATTCATTCTTACGTTTTAATTAGGCCTCAGAGCCTCCATGTTGTACCTACAGGGTGCGAGAAAAGTCTTTGTGGATTTTTGATAACTTTATATTTAGTAATTGTATGGTGAATTGTTTCACTTTATTTTCATTTTTCTTTGAACAAGCCCATCTAGAAATAAAAACTAAACATTCCATGTACTCATTGACATTTTTATTCTTCAAATAGCTCACCGTCATGCTCAATGCACTTCAGAAAACGTTTCTGAAAATTCCTCAACGAATCACGGTAGTAAGAGAGAGCAATATTGTTCATTTGTCGCTCAATCTCTTCCCGCAAGTTCCTGTAAATAAAACCTGGAGGATAAACCAATTGCCGCAGGTGACTCCAGAACCAAAAGTCGCAGTGTGTCAAGTCCGGCGATCTTGCTGGCCATTCAATAGGTCCTCTCCTGCCGAACCAGCGATTGGACAAATGAGTCTCTAGAATTTGACGCGCTGAAAGAGAGTAATGGGGAGGCGCTCCGTCTTGCTGGAACAGAAGGGTTCTTCCAGTGCCACGAGAGAAATAAGGAACAACTTGGTTCAACAGAAGATCAGAATATCTCTTTCCATTCATGGTTTCTGAACTGATATCGTAGAGAAGAAGTCCGGAATAGCCTATACAGGCCCACACGGTGAGGCTAGGAGTCTTGCCTGGGTTGGTCATTCTAATATTCGGGTTCGTCGTAGTCCAGAAGTGCACATTGTGCTTGTTGATGTTGCCTGTCAACGACATGACACACTCGTCCGAAAATGTTAGCTTTCGGAGGAAAGCAGGATCTTCTCTCGATTTTCTCCTCATTTCTTCACAAAATTGTAAGCGGCGGTCTTCGTCCCCATCAGAAAGAAATTGAGAATATAGCGGCTTGTATGGATGATAATGCTCGGCTTTTAGAACTTTTCGGACAGTGAAATCAGAGATCCCGACATCCCTCGATATCGCTCTTGTCGAATTTGAAGGATTTTCAGTGACAGCTTCAATTACCTTTTGCCTGTTTTCATCTCCAGATGCTGTTATGGGTCTGCCACTTCTGGGTCGGTCGTGGGACAGGCTGCCGGTTTCAAGAAGTTTGTTCTTCCAATACAAGATTGTTCTCGACGATAGGGGTTCCTTGTTAAATTTCTCTCTGAATTGACGAGCACTTTCTTCACAGTTGAAAGAAATGGCCCACGATGTGCAATAAACTTTTTCTATTGTCGAGAATTCCATCACAATATCAAATTACTCACATCCATCAGTGTATCGAGTTTATAAACACAGTGTATAAAATGTATTGATTAAAATTAAAAATCTCGTAGTAAGATTCAAATGTGAAATCTATGCTGGTCAGCAAAAATAAGTGGCATAGCTTTTCAAGGCATAACATTTATTAAGGTTAATCATCCATGGTTTAGTCATAGACTTCTAAATTTCTCTGGACAGATAGGTTGAAATTGGCTCATACATGATCAGGCATGGATTCCTAAATATTACACATAGACTGTCAATAAGCATAATCAACATTTTGGAGAACAAGTTGCCTGCCAGCACAGCATGTATGTATATTTAAGTACATTAGGAGTTAGGACGCATGAGACTGCACATGCTTATGCGCTAAACGCATGTGCTACACCTCCGCGTTATTTGCTAATTTTGCGATTTTTTTCTACCAACTTTCTCAGAACTGAGACATTTGAGATTTTATGAACAAATATCTTGCACATGCTGTTAAAAATGTCATTGAAATTTCGGAAATCTGATGCATGTACGTGCGAACAGCGAGATTTTACGAAGTAATCGGAAATTTGATGATATTCATCGATAGTCTGAGCATCGTCCTTTCATTTTTTTAAATAAAGATACTATTTTCTAATACAATTATTCAGTTCTTGCATAACCCTCTAGCAAGGAATGTATAGTTGAAGCACAGATACGTTTGGTGGAAAAGACTTCCCATGATAAATTTTGCACAAAAACTTTCCAGCTTCAGGATGTCGAACATTGCCAACTCACTGTTTGTGACAGTACACTGACGACAAAAATCACATTTATTGCATTTCAGGAGTGAAAGGCAGCAAGGACCACTTATATCATCTCGATTATTATGATTCATATTGAAATCAGTTTTTGTATGCAAACATTCTCCTGCATACACATCATCTTTTGTGGTTGACTGCATGATATTATATCATCAACACTTCTCAGACTAAATCCGGAAAACTTCAATAAAGCTATTGTTTTCATTTTCTTGTCACTCTCTGTAAGGTGACGCATGGAAATAAAATAATTTGCACTAGTCATTTGACGCATCCAGCTAAAACCCTTATCAATGTGATCTGGCTGTGCTTTTCCGAGCATTGGTCACTGGTCTCAGAAGAATCTCCATCACAGGTCGGATCGCCTGATAACTGTTCAGACCTTATAGAAGTAGCTGCTCATGTTGCAAATGCTCATTGTGTCCATCATGATTGTTTTCATGAAATATGAATGCGAAGAAGGATCTCCGCATAGTTCACTTTTCTGTTCCCCCTCATTCCAGGACATTCGTAGTGTGGAAATCGGTGGCTTCTCTTTTCCTCTCGAAACTGACCCTTACATAACAATGGTCAATGATTCGGTTGGATCTTCCGTCCGTTGAATTCGGCTTCACGGAACTTTGTCAGTCTTTCCCAAGTATTAAATAATTGAATCCAATTTCGAATTTCTATTCTTGGCTGGTCATCCAGAGATTATCCAGAAGTCATCAGATTGACAACTTTGGAAAACTTGTGATAGATGATAGATACATTGTGTGCTGCTTGGAATGGATTTTTCTCTGTGATAGATGCAACTATTCGCAGATTTTTCGACAGTCAATGATGCGACGATGCTGAGGAGAAGATTTCAACTTATAATCGCCATTTTTAGTCCATTATGGTTTTGAGATGTCACAAACCCAGATGGAATGGTTTCTTTCTAAATTTTAGACAAAATTGTCATAACAAGAAATCTTCCGATTGTGTTTCCATTGCCAGGACATATACTTGAAAACGTGGCCATGGCGGATCGCGGCTTTGTAGTTGTTTGGAGAAGTATCTAGACAGAGAAAGGAATTTTGATCGCACTGTACTTTAGATCACGCTGTTTCATTGCTTGGCATTATGATCCATCCATGTCCTTCGTGGTAGCATTGGTCAGATTCATGGAATTGAAGGTTACACAAGACGTCACACAAGGTTGCACAAGAATGTTTAGTTGGGATATAATACTTTCAACTAAATCGATGCAATCACAAATTCAAATTTCTTTGTTATGCAGGCAGAGGAATGTATTTGTCTTACACCGTCATTGCATTTCGGTTCACAGCCAGCAACGGTATCGTTGCTTGCATGTTGCATTCAAATAAGCTGCAAAATTCGATCTTTGCAACACGAGTGGTGGTTGGCCTGAACATGTATAAAAATGATTTCAAATTTTGCTTACCTATCTGTCCAGAGAAATTTAGAAGTCTATGGTTTAGTCCGTCATTTAATGATCGATCCTCGAAGTTAGATTTAAATTTGAAATCTATGGAGCTCAGCAAAAACGAGTGGCATAGCTACTTGAAGCACAACTTTGTTGATTTGATTAAAATGAGATCAAATCTCGTAGCTAGATTCAAATGTGAAATCCATGGAGCTCAGGAAAAACAAGTGGCATAGCTTTTTAAAGCATCGAAAATAACACAATGAAATGCCGAGTTTACAAAACGTATGGAAAGTAATCAATTTAAATTTTGTTAATTGAATAGCATAAAGCTCACTATGTGTTAAATCTGAAGACTTGGCATGCATAATAGTCGAGTGACAGAGTTATCTACAAACGCATTGCCACATATTGGTCACTGAAGAAATGATATTTGATCATTGAATAGCAAAATATAAAGTTGACAAAAATCCGCAAGGACTTGTCTCGCACCCTGTATATAATTAAAATTGGCTAAGCTGCGTATCAGAGCTCTCAAGTCGGCCGTTCCAGCCAACCAGATCCTTCATCAAGAGAGAAATCTGTTTCATCGCTTTCTTTTATGAGAACTGGCAATTGAATGACATAAGACAGAAAATTAAATAAAGTGATACATACAAAATAGCAAAAAATATGAATTATAGGCCTATATTAAATGATATGAAATTGCATATATTATGTATGTCAGTCATGAATGACGTATTTGAAAATGATGACATAAAAGCTACTGAACGCATATTTCAAACTGCCAAATCAAATTCTTTTCGTTTCATTTGCATGTACATTTTGTCTCGCATTAATCTGATGTCCAAATTAAATTCAAAGCGATCACAAGCACATTTCTGACTGAAAATCCATAACGCAATTGTTTTGTTCACTATCTTTGCATTTTCTGTAGTTCTAAACTCCAAGCAGTTTGTTCGTTGGTGTGTGGAGTTTGTCCTAGGCATTGTGGTTAGCAATTTACATTGCACAGAATAATTAGATTGAGGAAATATTGGAAGTGCCATGTCTAGGTGGAAAATGTCTAATTAGTTTAATTGCTGTCATAATTTGCATTTGATTGATATCATGATTCGAACAAAGAATGATGGTGCTCTATCACAAAACAAGCAATGACAAAGAGCTATAACAATCATTAGTATTTTGCTTTCAAATCCATCGATTATATCTCATTTTTCTTCTTGTTCTTCTGCACATAAAGACAGATTGGTGCGTTTCAAAAGTGACTGCGACCTTTGATTTAAGAGTATTTTCTCCTCTGTCCGGCGACTGATCTGAAACCTTTATTGTAAAATCTAGACTCCATATTGGCTTAATTTGCTTTTGTTTCTGCGACTTATAAGAGAAAAGAGAGCCATCGTGCAAAAACTTTTGCAGTTAGTTCTCAAGAAAATCAGCATTTTATTTAATGAAGGTCAGACTCATGGAGTAAATATGTTAGGTAGAGTGGTAACTCCGCATTTATTAAATCCCCAATGTGTATACACTTTCGATTTTATTAAATGAACTCAAAGGAGATTACAGTCGGAATTGTTTTCAAATGTGAGATATGCGCATTTATGCAGATTTGAAGAAATTACAACGGAATTGACTGATCACGATAGCATGAAGCAGAAGGAAATTATATTATTTTACAGATAGTC
This sequence comes from Prostheceraeus crozeri, assembly GCA_907163375.1. Taxonomy (NCBI): domain Eukaryota; kingdom Metazoa; phylum Platyhelminthes; order Polycladida; family Euryleptidae; genus Prostheceraeus; species Prostheceraeus crozeri. Next base: position 12,290 of record CAJQUW010011491.1, read on the forward strand.
CGTGTCTGACAGCCTTGGTGAGGTTATGTTTGCTAAATTGGCAACTCGATGACCTGCGCTATATTGATTTCCTGCTGAACCTCAAGAGAATCTTCTTAAGCGTGATCAGGCAACAGCTGCCACTGGCATGGCAAAATCACAGAATCAATGACAATGATTTCAATTAACTTTGAAAGATGTAAATGGGTCCACATCACTATGCAGATTCAGGAACTGAAACATGACTTTAGTGAATCATAAAATCAAGGCGGTGAAAAGTGAATTATAAACTTGAAATTTTAGCCAATAAAGCACGGATAACATCGCGACTTTTTCATGAAGACTTCCATTACAATACGGAGCATGAAATTCCTTTGATAATCAGCTTGATTACCGCTTAGTTGGGATGATTATCAGCAAATATTAATTCCTTTTGATATCCAACTTGTTTCATACTACTTACAACAGGGAATCATCTCGGTAGTATATAGATTTGCAAAGTTTTGACTTTTATAAAACTGTTCAAATAATTTTTTGGGCCATGAGAACGTAATCTCCGCAAAATAACTGAATCTTTTCATATAAAAATTTTCATTGTATACAGATACTTTTTTGAGTCGACACTCTACCTATATAGCCTATCCCTACTCTATGGTCAAACTTAAAAAGACAGCTACGTGTAGGTCTTATTTGAAACTTGGATGCCATGGAAGCTATACAATTTTCAATAGAGATCATGTAGGGATATATAGGTAGAGTGTCGACTCAAATAAGTATCTGCATGCAGTGAACATTTTTATATCAAAAGATTTAGTTTTTGCGGAGATTACGTTCTCATGGTCCAAAAAAATTATTTGAGCAGTTTTATAAAAGTCAAAACTTTGCAAATCTATATACTACCGACACGGCACCCTAAGTAGCATGAAACAAGTTGGATATCAAAAGGAATGAATATTTGCTAAAAAGCATCCGAACTTAGCGGAAATCAAGCTTATTTGCATGGGAATTTCATGAGCCGCGTTATAATTGAAGTCTTCACAAAAAAAGTCGAGATCTGGTGTTGCTTTCTTGTCTGAAATTTCAAGTTTTCAATTCAATTTTCAGCGGCATGATTTTATGATTCACTAAATTCAAATTTCATCTCTTGAATCTGAATAGTGATGTGGACCCAATTACATCTTTTAAAGTTAATTTGAATCATTGTCTTTGATTATGTGCCAGTGGCAGGCTGCTTGTGATATGATCATGCTTAAGAAAGTACTCTTGAGGTTGAGTATGAAAGTAACAGCAATCTTTCGAATTGCTAATTTAACAAACATTACCACTCCAAGGCTGTCATGACACTGAGAATCTGTAAAATACCATCATTACCTCTGTATTGCTATCATGATCATTCAATTCCGTGGCAATTTCTTCAAAACTGCAAAAATTTGCATATATCACATTTGGCAACAGTGCCCAATTGTATTCACCTCTAGTTCATTTAATAAATTCGAAAGTGTATGCACATTTGGGATTTAATAAACGCTTAATAAGTTACCACTCTACCTAATATACTTACTCTATGATAGAGATAGGTATCATATTGAAGCCATTCTATTGAAGTCTGTGGATTTATAAGCTCAACGGGGACGTGAAAACATTCATGTGAGTCGCTCTTGTTCCAACATGCTCACTCGTACATGCATTAATATTCGAATTAAGCACATCGGCTTCAATTCGCAAATTCAAAACCGAGTACATTGAACACCTGTACACTCCAACGAAGTTATTGAAGCTAATTAAAAAAGCCCTAAAAAAGCGGTTCTTTGCCGAACAATCAAACAGTGGTCGCTCATCAGGTGAAATTGACAGACCGGTCACCGTTGAGGAAGCACTTCGACTCACATGGTACAAAGCGAATGAATTCATTAAAAATAACTTTACTACAAAGCATGGTATCAGTCATTTTTCCCTAATGTGGCCTCCAAGATCTTCAGACGTAACCTCAGTTGACTTTTGGCTTTGAGAGAAATTAAAGTGAAGGCCTGATATATCAATACAAATAGACATGTACATGTATGTATAACGGTGAGATAGCCGTTGACAATAGCAAATTTGAAATAAAATATTTGGGAATGGTCAAGTCTTGAGTTATAAACAATAATTGAATTGCGGGAATGGCATTTGCTCAAAGAATGCAATTATCCCGATATACTGCATCTCGATTGAGCGAAGAGCACATGAACTAATTCGCATAACAGTACCCAAAAGGTAGGCATGTGGACTATATCCAAGCATAGCAACCTACGACCAAAGCGACCAAATTACTCTATGATAGGGACTAAGTGCTTAAAAAATTCATCTTCCGTTAAGTTTGAAAATTCGGCAGCTTTTAATACTGCTAAGTAAATGAATGCTCAGTAGTTGATCAAACAAAATTGTTTTTGCTCGATATATCAAAGCGCAACATTTAAATACATGGAAGTACAGGAAGGTGTGATGCAACCGGATGCATTGGTTTTCATCGGAAAACTCTTTCTGTAGCGCAGTTGGTGATTTATTTCCGAGCTTTCGACTGCAACTGCTGGTTGAAGCAAATTAAATGCAACTGTATCATTTATTCAATGCGAATTCAATACGTTAGTCAATTATTGTCAAAAAGAAAATGTCGTCGAAATCTCTGATAGCTTTTTTGCTCAACCGGTTTTAATTGGGCAGTAGGAGCGACACTAATCTTCATCAGGAGATATACAACGAGAATATCACATGTAAGAAGTCTACAAAATGGATGTTTAAGATCTAGAAAACTACATAGAAAAGTTTTCTAAGTGTTTCTCACCGCTCACAAAAAGTTGCAGAAAGACGCACTGAATGTCTAGCAAAAATGGGAGATCAAAGCCATTTAAAGAGAAATCTAAGAGGAAATTTAATCCAAAGGCAGTGCGTCATCCTACACCAAGAGTGAAACATAGAAGAGCAGAAATTTATCCCTCAATTAATGACGCATCGTCCCTTTAGCTTAAATAATTGATATTATTGATGAATAAATGTTTTTCAATTAAAAGAAATGGATCATGATCAACTGACACATGTCAAGCACACCAAGTGAAAAGCCTACGACTGTCATAGCTTACCAACTCTAATATACGCAACAGAAACAATAAGATGTAAACCAACATTGTTGAAAAAGTTCGAAGTGTTTCAAGACCATGGCAGACGGGCTTCATGCCAATCATCAGGCTGCATCTCCATAGACAACTTACCAACAACAGCCAAATTCATCTACAAAAAATAAAACTTACATTGCATGGACACGCACAGCGAAGTACACTGCCCGTCAAGGCAGTCATTGAAGGACTCACCGCAGCAAAAAGACGCTGCAGACGGTTGAGAGATAACATGAAAGGGTGGAGAGGTCTGGACTGGACTCAGCTCAACGAACTACCTCAAAATCGAGAAATGCAAGGACATTGTGCAAGTGACACATTCTGTGAAGGCGGAGAAGGCGCTTCAAGAAGAAGGGATGCGAAAACGAAGGAAGACAAAAACACGGAGATCACGCTGGATGGTTAGTCTGACCGTGCATGCTTAGAGCAGGCCCACGAGCTTTGAATCAAGCCAAGAATGCAGAAACTCAAAGAACTTACTATACGTATGATCATTCCGAAAGAAAGTAAGATGAATATTGAACTCATGAGATCTTTAGTTTCAGTCTCGTCTCCAAGTCACTGTGGGAAGGGAACAGCAAATACAAATGCCGGCAATTCCAAGATATTAGTCCTGTGCTATGCTCAATCAGCGTCCAAACCAACGCGCCTTGTCCGCAAAGAGAAAATCGGTAATGCAGTAAGAAGCTTGTCAGATGAGTTTTCAGCTTTTATTGATACTTTTCCGTAAAGGTCATAGACCTGTAATTATTGCTGTTATTCAATTAGGAAAAGTCTCATACGAAGAAAAATCGTACATTTGAATAAACGCCGCCTTGTAGCCGAGCATTACGGTCGAGTCAGTGACTATGGAAGGCATTAAACAATCTTCTGGCTGTTGTGAACACGCAAATCTGGTCGTCTATGTATGATAAAGATTTTAATACTGATAGGGGAAAACAGCAAATTAAAAAGTTTTAATACTGTAATCCGTGAAGTTACACGGACTCACAATTGAATAACTCAACGAGATGATATGTCTGGAAATAGCCACTGCTTGCTGTTGATCGTGGCAATATTCCACGATTTCCCTCACATCACGGTTGGACAACCTTTGATCCTAACGCATGTGTTCTGTTTTCGGTAGCATTCGTCGTAGGATTGAGATTCCATCTATCTCTCCACTGAATTTTTTTGAGATAAATTGTCTGTATTATCAATAGTCGAATTCTCGCTATGCTTCTCGCGTAAGTCTTTTTCGGAACATGGCTGTGGCTCAACTTTTGAAATTTTTGCTGATTTCGACTTTGCAAAAAATCGTTTTGAAAGTTTAAGATTATGTTTTCTCAGGATTCGCAAGCTGGGATTGTTTTGCAATGTGAAAAATAATTGCCATCGAAACTGAAGTTGTTTCTTGCGCTGAAATGGGTGACCATGACCTTCTAGCTTTGTATCAAGTTTATCAGTTTTGATATTTACTACAGTGATTCCATCGTCACTTTCTGGAAGCTCGTAGATAACTCGCTGCCCATCTATGTTGTGTGCTACTATACGCGAAGCCTCAATTTTTTCCATGAGATCATTCAAGAATGTGCGCATAATAGGATTGTTATGCGCAACTTCAGTCAGGACGAAAGAGCTGTACACTCCGAAACCTGAAATCAAATTGAAAGTAGATGGTAGACGAGAATCACTTGGCCGAATAGGGTGAAGTTAGACAACAAGACAATGACATTGAGCTTTATTGAAGGCACGGCAGTTTTATCATTTAAGCAATGGCAGGGCGGGAGGACCATATCCAAGAAAATTTCAAAGCGGAAGTATGCTCTCCCGATGCATTTATGTCACAATAAAAGATAAAGTTTAGATACAGAGTTGCCAACGTTTAGGTCGTGACACTTTCTCAAGGCAGTTAACTATAGTAGTATTAGGTATGACATCCAGCGCGTCGCTTCGCTTCGCTTGCACCGGATGTCACACTTTTGCGGGTTTTCAAAAATTTACGTAGTCTATAAATTTCAAAAATTTAGGTAGACTCCAAATTTCACGTGGCCGAAAATTTAGGTAGTGACAAATTTTCAAAAAATCAAAATTTCAAAAATTTAGGTAGTCTCCAAATTTCAAAAATTTAGGCAGTCGAAAAATATCACGTGGACGAAAATTTAAGTTGTCACAAAATATCACGTAATCTAAAAAATATCACGTGGTCGAAAAATATCACGTAGTCGAAAATTTAGGTACTCTAAGAATTTCACGTAGTCTCAATATACCAGAAGATTGTATTCAAAATATTTCTTTAAAAATGGAAACCTCAGAAATGGAAGAAACCTCAACGGGGACGAAAATGGAAGAAACCTCGACGGGGGCGGCGACGACGAAAATGGAAGAAACCTCAAAAATATATCCTTCGTTATCACAATTAAAAACAAGTGAAATGGACATTGAAAAAATGAATAAAGAAAAGCACAAAGATAGAGTTAGGTATATGAAAAGAAATAATGTTATGAACAAGCGATGAAGGATGTTCACTAGTACTAACTAATAACATTAACACTTTCACTTAATGTTGTTGCGCTGCTTGCTGTTGCGCTGCTTGCCGTTGTGCTGCTTGTTCCTCGTTAATTTGATTTATAACTTGTTCATAAGTTGGCGGCCCTGTTGTATCGACGTTGTTCGATGATGTTGTTGATTGTTCAATAATTTGATCGTCCCGTTCATGTGATAAGGTTCTATTTAAAGAAAATATTACTTTCTGTCGTTGTTCAATTAAGTTTAATATTTTCTTATCAATTGTATAATTTATGTGCGAGTCTCCGATCCATTCAAAAATGCTTCCCATATCCAAGTGTAAGAATATTTTACTTCGTGCTTGCAGATGTATGATTTCCCTTGTTAACTTCTGAATTCTTCTCTGCTTTGTCTCCAATCGAACAGATCTTTCAGTAGATCCAACCATTGTGACGATAAAATTTGAACTAAGATTGTAATGTGTCACGTTTTATGAATTGTGTGTGTGTTTAAATAGTAAGTGAAAATTATTAATGGTGATCTAAGCAAAGCGACACTGTAGGTAAATGAAGTTTCCTTGTCAACATACGGGTATGACATGAGTAATGGGAAGAAGACCGTTTCAGGACACCATAAATTCAAAAAATGGTAACTTTAAAAACGACATAAATTCATGAATTTAGACCTTTTTTCAGGTTTTTAAGACCTAAATACATGAATTTAGTCCATTTAAAAATACCATTTTTTTCAAAAATGGTATTTTTAAAAACGACCTAAATTCATGTATTTAGGTCTTAAAAACCTGAAAAAAGGTCTAAATTCATGAATTTGAACCGTTCCAAGACACCATAAAATTCAAAAAATAGTATCTTTAAAAACGACATAAATTCATGAATTTAGGTCTTAAAAACCTGAAAAAAGGTCTAAATTCATGAATTTACTTCATATAAAAAAATATCCAATTTTTCAAATTTTTCAAAATCTCAAATTTGAGAATTACAATTTTCACCCCTGAAATCATGACCGTTCTAGGACACCAAAAAATTATAAAAGTTAAGAATCTCAAATTTGAGAATTACAATTTTCACCCCTGAAATCCTGACCGTTCTAGGACACCAAAAAATTATAAAAGTTAAGAATCTCAAATTTGAGAATTACAATTTTCACCCCTGAAATCATGACCGTTCTAGGACACCAAAAAAATTATAAAAGTTAAGAATCTCAAATTTGTGAATTACAATTTTCACCACTTAAATCATGACCGTTCTAGGACACTGAAAAAAATTATAAAAGTTGAGAATCTCAAATTTGTGAATTACAATTTTCACCCCTGAAATCATGACCGTTCTAGGACACTGAAAAAAATTATAAAAGTTGAGAATCGTAAATTTGAGAATTACAATTTTCAATCCTAAAATCATGACCGTTCTAGGACACCAAAAATTATAAAAGTTTGTATTTTTAAAATGACTAAATTCATGAGTTTAGACGTTTTTCAGGTTTTTTTTAAATATATCATGTGACTAAAAATATTTCTTTAAAAATGGAAGAAACAAAAATGGAAGAAACAAAAATGGATGAAATCTCAAGACTATATCCTTCTTTGTCTCAATTAAAAATAAGTGAATTGAACATTGAAAAGATGAATAAAGAAAAACACAAAGATAGAGTTAGGTATATGAAAGATAAGGAATCTCAATTATTATTTAAATTAGAGCATTATAAAAAATTAAGAAAGAGATGGAGTAAAGTTAAGAATGTAACACAAGGAATTGGTATATTCTTAACAATAAGTTTAGGTACTTTAACAATTGTTATATCTTCAGGTGTTTTAGTAATTCCAGTAGTTGCTACAGCTTTAACAGGTACGGGTGTTTTTGCAACTTCACTTGCTACAATGTTAGATAAATCTTTAATATCAAAGAAACGAAAATCATTAAAAATAAAGCATTTACATATTAAAGAAGTCTATGATAAACTACATTACTACTTTCAAAGAGTATGTGATGATAATGTTATTACGTTAGTTGAGATTGAAAAATTTGATCAAATAGCTAATAAAGTAAATCAAACCTTTCAATTACAGTCCGAAAAAGTTGATGATAAGAATAAACAGGGTGGCAAAATTTCTAGTGATGGTAAAACTTTTAGTGATAATAAAATTTTTATTGATAATAAAATTACAAATGAAGAAAATGATAAAATTTTTTTAGAAGAGCTAAAAACTTTATTAGACAAAACTTTATTAAACAAAACTTAATACGAGAAAACTTTAAACGAGAAAACTTTAAACGAGAAAACTTTAAACGAGAAAACTTTAAACGAAAAGATTACAAACAACAAAGCAATAAAAAAATAATTTGTTCAGTAAAATGTTTTTGCTGTATTCCAATGTTACCACAAAATTCAAATATTATATTTTAAAAAAATAGATAAAATTAAAGCTGATAATAATAAAAAAATAAAATATTAAAACATTATATTTGTATATTTTTATTACTCGGTAAACAATTGTTCGATAACTCTTTCATGAATTTTTTTATCAATATTAATTGTAATGAAGCCATAATCTTTTGACCAAGCATTATTACACGATTGTTTAAATTCATCTTTATCTCTTATACATAAATCTCTTAACAAATCACTTAAGTTTCTTGCATTTATTTCAAATAGTATAAATATATTTGCATTCTTTCTAATAACACTTCCGTCTAATGAATACATACTTTGTGTTAAATAAAATACACTACAGTTATTATGTCTACCTCTTGTGAAATAATTTCTCTGAACTGATTGATTTCTATCATTAACACAATCATCAAAAATTACACAATGTTTCATTGTTTTATCTAGTTTACTAGGATCTTGCATATTACCACTATCATCTATTAATTGTATCTTTATATGCTTATTTTTATTAGATTCAACTAATTGTTTATTTTTTGCTGCTTCTTCACACCACAAATTTATTTCTTCTTCATATTCAGATTTTTCGTATTCTTCGAATAGAGAAGCAATTGCTGTTTTTGTAAGATAATTTTCAAATCCATATTTTAAAAATTGATAGATGGGTTGTTCTGCTGTTGTTGTATAAATTATAAGATTGTTATAATCCAAAAAATTTGGAGTCGTTAAAATTTTAAATAATAGATATGTTTTTCCACATCCTGATCTTCCGCAAATAACTGACAAAACTTTATTAGATAAATTTGGATGATGATTAAATTTAAGTTTTTTTTATTTAAAGTCATTTCATTCATTTTTAAAGTAATAAATTCATCCATTATTTAATTAGTGTTTTTAGAAACAAAAAAATAAAAATAAAATTTTAATTTAAGTTTATTTTTTATTTTTTTTGTTTTTAAAAAGATTGAAAAGATTAATAAGATCAATAAGGTTAATAAGGTTAATAAGATTAATAATGAAAATGATAAAAAAAATTAAACTTCTCTAGCTTCGCGTGGGAGTTTATACCTCCCGAACCAAAAGATCTATCATAATCTCTTCACCTCCAAAATTTATTTCTTGTCCTTTCTCATCAGTGATTCTAATGTTAATGTTGTTAATAGTTTTTCTTGTAATAGGAAAATATATTAATGTTTGTGGAATTACATTTAATCTATAACCAATGGGTACAGTAAAAGCTGGAAAACTGAATATTAAATTTGACAATTTACCATTTATATATCCTCCTTCAATAATGTCACAATGTACAACAATTGAATTTATTTCAGTTATTTTTGGAATCTTCTCACCTAAATGATAACCTTGACTATAGGTTTGTTTATTAAATCCTAATAGCTTTGACAATGATCTATCATGATTAAAATCAACTTGATGATTTTCGTCTAAAGTAAGAGAAAATTTATTAACTGCCGGTTCAACTGCAAAATGTAATTGTTTCTTATCTTTAAATGGTATACCTAAATGTCTCTTAATTTCATTTGATATTGATTCAACTTCGTAAGAACCAGGAAGAAAAGTTAGTATTTTCCATGTTTTACCTTTATCAGTAGAATATCTAAATTGATCATTCACATCTTTGATAACGTTTTGAATAGTGTTAAATGTAGAGAAACTAGTCAATGCAATTTGATAATTTTTATTTTGTTCTAAATGTAGAATGGGTTCTAAATTACAAGTATGTGATGAAGTAGTTGTTATAATTTTTAACGTCGTACTAAATTTTGATGAACCCAAAATCTCTGTTAGATTTTCTAAATGATTATTAATTTTATCTAAATCTGCTGAACACATTTTTAAACTAAAAAATTAAATAAATATTTTTTTATGAAATATTTTTTTTATGAAATATTTTTTTATGAAATATTTTTTTATGAAATATTTTTTTATGAAATATTTTTTTATGAAATATTTTTTTATGAAATATTTTTTTATGAAATATTTTTTTATGAAATATTTTTTTATGAAATATTTTTTTATGAAATATTTTTTTATGAAATATTTTTTATTAAATATTTTTTTATGAAATATTTTTTTATGAAATATTTTTTTATAAAAAATTAAAAACAACAACATATTTCAACTACACTTTTATAATCCTCTTCATTTAGAATCTTTTTTTCTAACAGTCTTTTTAATATAGCATGAATTTCATTGAAACTGGAATTATGACCTTCTTTTATTGCTGATATTAAAATATTTAATCTATTTAGTAATTTTTGTGGATCATCTGGTAAGAATACAGTTGTTTCTGTTTTCTGTTTTTCAGATAAACCTTTCCCTACTTTAACTCCCGTTCATAATAAATTTTCTAATTGTTTATAACGTCTAAGAGATTTTGCTGCACCAACTCTATCTAACATAGCTTTATATTTTATAAGATCTTCTACAGCATAATTTTTTAAGTCTGCTCCTCTTAAAAGATCAACAAAATTTCTATCTAAACTAATAGGTTTTTTATCTGGCGTAAAAATTAATCCTCGTAAAGGTTGTGGAAATATTTCTTTACCACCAACATAAAATCTTGCAAATAATTTTTTATCTAAAAAGAAAGTAGAATGTTCGAATAACATAGATTTTGGTAATTTTTTATCTATGTTTGATTCTAGTAATCCATAGTCATCTAATAGTGTTTTAAGTACAGGATCTGCTATATCAACACGTTTTTCATTAAGTTTTTTTTCAAGAGTTTTAAATGGTTCGACAGTTTTTTCATAATCAGTTTTTACTTCTTCAGTTAATTTTAATTTATCAAACATATCAGATTGAATACCAGCTTTTGTCATTCTATGTTGAAGATGATTTTCTTTCATAATATTTTTTTGTTTTATTAATTCGTCTAATTGTTTTATTCTTTTAAAATTATCAGCTCTAACTTTATCCATTTTTATATGATAATTTTATATTATTTTATGTTATATTATTATATTATTTTATATTATAATATTATAATTTTATGTTATAATATTATATTATTTTATTATATTTTCTATTTTTATATTATTTTTTTATTTTATATATATATCAAATTTGTCTATCTTAGAAATTAGAAAATTAGAAAATTAGACAATTAGAAAGGTTCAGTAGTTATTCCATCAGGTAAAATTTTTCTTTTATCATCAAATGGATCTAATGCTAATTTATGTTCTTCTTTTAAATACATTTTATGTTTCTTTGAATTAAGTCTATAATTACATGCTGTTTTTATTTCATTATTAAATAATGCATTTTTATAATCTTGAAATGTTATTTGATTAGCCACTGATGCCTTTGAAATTCCTTTTAATGTTTTATGTGTTTTAATATTATTAGTTGTATCATAACAGTAACATTTAGATTTTAAAAATATAGCTTCTGTTATGAAATCTTCATTTCCTTCTAGTTCATCTTTTACTTTACATAAATCAGAAGGATGAATGATATCTTTTATTTTATTAATTTCTTTATCAAGTGAAGAATTATACGGTATTGTTAATTCTAAGAAAACAGAATCGGTATCTGTAAAGTGTAATTTATAGTTTTTGCCATAAGCAGGTGCTAAATAATCATATATAAATCTATACATAAATAGTTTAGCTAATTCTAATATAGTGAAACCAATGAAATTAAACTTATCATGTTTTACGCTGTTTCGACGTAAATGTACAGCACATAGTTCATCACTAAATCTAGTAGTTCTTTTATATGTTGGTTTTCTTGTTAAATTTTGAAATCTATCTTTATCATAAACTATTTCAATATTTTGTCTATTACGCACATTTTCTAAAGTCTTACCATAAAATGCATTATTCATTAATTTGAACAAAACGTTTCCAAAATCATCTTTATTTCTTTTAGCTATTTTACGTTTTTCAATATTGAACTCTATATAATTTTTTAACCATTTAGATTTTCTATACTCTAGTTTTCGATGTATTTTGGTGAGAATCATTCCATGATCTAAATACCAATCTAGCATTCTTCCTTCAACAACATACTTTCCTTTATTGCTTTGTGTTAACGTAAGTTTTTTTGTTGGCCTATATTTCTTAGGAATTAAAGATTTTTGATAATCTGAAAAATCTTTTATAATGGGAATTTTGTTTTCTGGGCAGAAAGGATAATATTTTGTTGCTTCTTTTATATAATCAGGGTATACTAAATCAACTTCATATACATAACCAAAATTACGATTTCCATCATATGTTTTTTGATAAACAAGATTATTACACCATGACATTTCACCTGTTGGTAATTCTTGTATCATGCAAGAAGAATATAAGCTATTAAAATCATAATATAATCAATAGTTTTCTCTCATGAATTCATCAATTGCATTTTCACGTTCTACTCCTTCTCGTTTCGTTCGAAAAATTTCTAATATTTTTTCTTTTTCTTCTGGAGATAAAGGTTTCATTATTCCATATTCTTGTGGATTTACTTTCTTATTATAACATTTAACATATCTATTACCTAAAACTGATGAAACTCCACCTCTAATTCCAGATTCAAAAAATAATAATTTATCATATGTATTTTCTTTATAATGTTTAAGTTTAACATTTGTATGTTTTAATCCTGCTAACCATGTTAAACCTGGTGTAGAATAACAATAACATGGATCTATTCCGTAATATTCTAAACACATGTCACGAAAGTTTTCAAAAAGATCAGATAGTATTAATACATCTATCTGAAGATATTTCATTGTATAATCATACATTGTTTTACAATTTAACTCTCTCCAATTCTTTTCAGCTTCTGCATAGTCTTCTTCAGATAATTGTGATTGTTTTAATGTTGATCTAAATTTATTTATTGGAGGAAGTTGTTTTTCTTCCATAATTTTATTCACAGAATTAAAATCAGTCTTCGATTGTGAACCAAAGGTTGATTGTGAACCACAGGTTGATTGTGAACCACAGGTTTTATCTCCAGTTAAATCAGTCTTCGACTGTAAACCACAGGCTATATATTCATACGGAAATATTCCTTTTAAAGGTTTTAAATTATAATTATTTAATATTTTACATTGTTCGGGTTTCAAAGTTTTTCCCATAACATCTAATGAATAAGGAGTAAAAAATCTAAATGCATCTAAAATTCTAATACAACCTAATTGCATTGAAAAATATTCTTCTTCTTGTTTACATAGTACATTTATTTTTTGTTGTTGTAATTTTTCAGATGAAAATAAATCTTTCATTACTAGATGGAAATCATATTTAGAACCATTGTAGAAATATAAAGGAACAAAGTTATATTTAAATTTATTAGCATTAAGATTACAAGAATTATGTGCTGCACCTCTATATAATCCATTTAGATGATCATGATCTTTTACTTTATCAATATATCTACCTCTGCCAGTTTTATATTTATTTGTAAAACCTTTCCCACAGTAATAACAATTTATTTCATCATAAAATTCTTTTCTTTCTTCATTTGTTAATGGAATCGATGGCATATTTGTTTCAAGTAATTGTGAAAAACGTCCTTGTAATTCTTCTACTTTCTTTGTAAACATTTCTGAACTATCTTCACCATAGTATTGTAAATATTCTGATTTAAATAACTCAGGATAATTTGAATGAATTTACATTCCCCAACATAATGGTTTTTGTTCAAATAAATATTTTTCTTTACTTTGTCCAGCTGAACTTTTTCCAGGTACACTTTTTTCAGAATTATAATTTTCAGAATTATAATTTTCAGAATTATAATTTTCAGAATCGGGTGAAGCCCTGGAACTTTCCGCTTGATTTTGTGACATATTAACATTATATGCTTCAAAATCACAATAAATAGTAAAGGGTACTTTATTTTTAAAATACCATTTATTATATTCTAAATAATCATCTTTAGGAAAAGTATTTTGAACTGCTTCATTTTGTTGGCAATTCTCCAAATGTCTATTCATTTCTTCTAAAGTTCTAAAACTTGTCATACATTGAAGACAAGGAAAATTTTTATTATCTGAAGTTTTTGTAAATATAGAAACATCTTTACACAATATAAAATGACCCTGATAATAGTAGTGTATTTTTGGCCGGCCCAGGACTAGTAAGAAAAAAAAAAATAGGAACCCTTTGAAATTTATAAAAAAACAGTAAAAATAGATGCAAAATAAAAAAAATACAAAAATAGGAAACTATCTCTAAAATCACCAATTTATGGGTCAAAATAGATACAAAATAGGTAAGTACCTCTAAAATCACTAATTTACAGGCTAAAATAGATACAACGGCCCAGGACAAGTAAGAAAAAAAAAAAATAGGGACCCCTGTAATTTATAAAAAAACAGTCACCGGCCCAGGACAAGTAAGAAAAAAAAAAAATAGGGACCCCCTGAAATTTATAAAAAAAACAGTCAAAATAGTTAACAAAAAATGAAAAAATACAAAAATAGGAAAGTACCTCTAAAATCACTAATTTACGGGTCAAAATAGTTACAAAAAATGAAAAAATACAAAAAATAGGGAACTACCTTGAAATTTATAAAAAACATGTAAAATCACCAATTCACGGGCTAAAATAGATACAAAATAGGAAAGCACCTTAAAGTATGACCCATGAACAAAAATATTCATTTAAAAATGGAAGATGAAAAAACAAAAGAACCATCAGCCCCCTTATATCCCTCATTATCATATGACATAAAACCTTCGGTTCCCAATGAAATGGATATAGCAAAACACAAAGATAGAGTCAGGTACATGAAAGATAAGGAAGCCCAATTATTACTTAAACTAGAACATTATAATAAATTAAGAAAGAGATGGACCATAGCTAAGAATGTGATGTAACACAATTCCGCTGAAAACCCAAAAGTGATGAAAGGCGAAAACCCGTCAGCTACACTATCAGCCCCTTTATAACCGTTATGTAAAATCAACCATTTTTGCACAAAATTGTTTCTTATTCAACAAAATTGACGCGAAATTACATATACAATATTTGCACATTTTCAACAGTAATTTACAAAATGTCAAGAAATGTCTCCTCGAAAGGAGACATTTTACTCTGTAATTAAATTTGAAAAGTCTCCTGTCAAGGAGACATTTACATTACTATATAATGATATAAGTAGTGTATGAATTGACACACTTACAAAATGTCAAGAAATGTCTCCTTTCAAGAAATGTCTCCTCGAAAGGAGACATTTTACTCTGTAATTAAATTTGAAAAGTCTCCTGTCAAGGAGACATTTATATTACTATATAGTGATATAAGTAGTGCGTATGAATTGACGCACTTACAAAATGTCAAGAAATGTCTCCTCGAAAGGAGACATGGTGAGAATGTTACATTTGAGACTATCAGAACTCCATTGGGCTTTCCATTCTTGGGACTTCCATTCTTGGGGTTTCCATTCTTGGGGTTTGCATTATTTCTTCAAATGTTTTTCGGCGTCGTCCATTTTTGATGTGCGATGAAATTATTCGAAAATTGATTTTAAAGAATGTTGCGGATTCATGAGAATCGGCGATGAACGGATATTGTAAATAAAAGTTATAAAGTCTTCTTAAAAACGCGACATAACTCCGGGAATATCGGAAATAGTCACTAAATGTATTTCCCGCACGTAGAATTTTGAATGCACGTCCCTTCAAGATAGCTAGTTTCAAACTACTGTTCTCATGATGATTTTCGTAGTTTTCAATTCTTTGTAAGAAACCACGTAGCGTCGGCAGAGTTACTTCTTTATTCAGTTCCTCGTTGAAATTAAATGATGACGACGATTCACAAGATGCAGTTAAAGATGCTTCAAAAGTTTCTATAATTCTCCATTCTTTGTATAAATAATCTTCCTCTTCTTTTGTCTTAATATTCCTCCTTCTGTACTCTTGGAAAACTTCTTCATTAAAATATCCATCCTCAAATTGTTGAATTCAGTAAGTCGAGACATAATATTACACTTTTGCAGATGAATCGTGAAAGACACAGTCACGTAGAACACTCACAGAGAGAATGAAAATTGATAATACGTGGCAGCATCAGTTCCTAATGGCAACCGCTACTGCTTGTGGCAGACAATGGTGTCATGCATAATGCGCAATCAGGTTGCGTTGAGAGAACAATGAAATGGTCGCCAACGTGACAATAGCAACTTAATTATCGCAAGCCTAGCCCACAGCAAAGTCCACCCGCTAGAGGTAACAAAAGCCCTGAGTCATACAGATTGTGCAATTCTTTTGTGTCATTTCTGAAATAGAATTTATCTCATGTAAAATGACTAACCTGATCGAGTTTTTTAAATTATATGGAACGCAAACTACGACAAATTTCGACCTAAAGAAAATTGCTAATCAATTAGGAATAAAGAACTTTCATGTTTTAATGAGAGACGAATTACAATTGATCAAAAATAAGCCAACTGTAAATTTCATAACGAATCTTCACACTTCAGACCAAAACGGCGTACATTGGTCAGCAGGCGTTAAAAATCATCAGCAGAACTATTATTTTGACTCATACGGACTTCCACCTACGAATGAAGTAAGAGAAATACTTGGAAATGGTATTTATAATACATTTCAAATTCAAAAACCAGGAACTACCTATTGTGGTCAATTATGTTTATACGTTTTGTACAAATTACAAAAAGGAGTACCATTTCTAGATATAATGTTAGAGTTAAACGATAAAGGTTAAAGCTCGGTTTTCTGTAATTCGTTTTCATAGAATCTACCTTTGATATCCTCATTATCTAAATCTATAATTTCATAAGTAATCGGAAGAGTTTGATTTATTTGACAAATTTCAAATATCTCTTTCGTCCAGTATCCGACGAAGCCCTTTTCAAATTTGTTCTTATATTTAAATATTCGTACCCTATCCCCAATTTTAAATTTCGGCTTACGTTTCTGTAAATTCGGATTACTCTCATTCGAATAATTATTTTCGAATATTTTCTTTCGTATTAAATCAGGGTCGTCAGAAGCATTCTTTGGAGTTTCTTCAATACCTGAATGAATCTTATTGTTATACTCTTCTACAACTCCTGATAATATCTTCAACCATTTCTGATTTCCTTGCTCAGTAAATTTCTTAAAGATCTTACTTTTTAGCGTTCTATTAAAGCGCTCTATTACTACAGCCTTTCCTGCATTTTCTGTGGAATAAACAGTTTCAAATAGTGGCTTTACATTTCGGTTATAAAATTCCGACCCTTTATCAACGAATAGCTTTTTTGGCTTTCTAAAACTTTCTTTAAAGATTTCTTCAAACGCATATTTAACTGACAGACCACTTTTGTTTTTTAAAGGCTTTACCCAAGCGTATCGTGTATATAAATCTATAACGGTCAATGCGTACTTAAACCCTCTTTCATTAGGCATATTAATTAGATCTGCACTCCAAATATCATCTTTATTAAATACTTTTACCTTCAATAGATATTTCGGCTTTCTGTATTCCTTGTGAATTTCGGACGCATAGCGGCTTGGGTCATTCGACATTTCGGACGCGTAGGTTCGAGCGTTGCTCTCAGACAGCTTTGCTGTCGTTTCATTCAACGAAGTTGACGGAACTAAAGTTTTATCTATCCCCTGGCCAAAAAGCATTTTTGCTTGTAAAGCTTTCTTAACAAACATTCTTTCAATTTTTTCTCTAAATGTAGGATTCTGAATACTATCTAATTCTTGTATCATTTTCTTATCTGCTTCATGTCGAGAACTTAGGTCATGATTTCGATAAGCTAAATCATGTTTATAAGCGGCGGCGTCTACTCTATTTATTGGTTTACTATTTTCTCTAGGTGTGTTATCATCGTTTAATCTTAAATCTAATCTTGTGCCGGGGCCAGTAAAATTATGCCCAGGTAGATGTTTCTCTTTCGAATATTTACTCCAAATAAAGCCAGGAAAGTTTTCTAATGCTTTTTGTATATCACCTCCGGTGTGGTGTGGAACTTTGTTCTTGTCACCTTTTAAGAGATAATCCATTAGATCTAGATTTGAAATCCTTAAGTTATTCAAATTCATTTTTAAAGATTAAATCTTATCGCACCATACTAGGATTTAGATATATGCCAGATCCGTCTTTTGTTTCTTTTATTTGAATCAAATCATCAATATTGTGTAGGACATTTTTAAGAACTCGTTTCCCTTCATCAACTAAATTTAATTTGCTAATGAAATTATCTACTATTCCGTCACCTCTAGCAGCTTTCTCCAACTCCCTATTATGACGTTTTTGCTCTTCTAATGCTGCCTTCTCTGCTTTATTTTTATTTACTGCCTGGACAATACCAGCTGTCCCACCTGCAACACTTCCTGCTGCTGCTATACCTCCTATTATTAGAGGAATTAATGGTAGAATTCCACCATTCTTTTCTTCTTGTAATTTGATATTCTCTATCATTGGTTTACTTATGTAATACTTCCTTTTGTTAATCGTAATAGTTTTAGGTGTATTTTTGTCAATGATGTTACGTAGTTTTAATTCAACCGTTTTATTATTCACTTGCGCCATTTTTTAATAAAAAATTTATAGTCTTGGGTTTTACTAACCGATCGGAGCGAAGCTCCTCTGGCTTTAGCCGATCCTAACCATCTTTCCATTAAGAATTTCAATAGAATATTCGGCGTCTTCTAGCAATAAACCATAAGCCATCAATGATGTTGTGGAATTTGCCTTTTCAATATTAATTGTCACATCACAACCGGTCTTGATAATATCTTCAGATTGTGCACTTAAATCAAAACAGAAAACAGGATATAAATTCTTCCAATCTACAGGATTTAATTGTGCTTCAACTCCAAATTCTCGGCACAAATTTCTATAAGCATCATATCCTTCCATAAACTGATTATTTGCGTTATCAAATCTCAATGGATCAATAGGATAACGTGTTTGATTTAATGAAATTTGTAAACTTCGAATTGAATTAATATGGAAAAGATTATTGTTCTTATCAAAACTAGGCGTTTCATTCTTTTGAAAAGTGAGCAAAAAATATCTTGGAGTATTTGATGTCCTTGTGAAATGCCAGTTAAATCTTTGTTCAGTAAACGTGACAGAGCTCGCGGTACGCTTCATAAAACTTACTGGAATTGGTTTGCCCGTATTTAATCGTTTCGTAATAGTTGTTTCAACCTCTAAACTAGGAGTAATGTGCTTAATCCACCATTCAAGTCTATCAATTTTTAGGTATGCTTTCTTCCCAGCCTTTCCATAAAATATTGATTCATTATTTACAGTGCGATGAACTATGAGTTTGAATTTCAATTGACATGATATTTTAGTGTAATCTAAATACCCGAATAATGGAGACAATGACCAATTAACAGTTTGTTTACTTTTATTATTAAAATTGCGTCTTTTCTGGTATGAGCTATTTTGTGTACTGTTTAACTGTTTCACTATGTTTTCTACATCTTTCACAATTCCTGCTGTATCTATTCCAGTGTGAGTTAAATCATCTTTAAGTATGCCGGTATGGTTATCAGGTAACCATCCTTCGATTTCATGCATTTTAGTATTTTCACCTATTGTTACAAATCGAAGCATTGAATCAATAATGCCAGGTGAATCACTTATGGTTTCTATATTTTGTGTTGCAACATCTAAACGCATTTGTGTGAATAATCTTGGGAAGAAATTGTTTTCTAATGTAATATTATCCGTAGCAGGTAATGGTGTTGTAAAATCAGCGTCAGAATAAAGAGAATATTCACAGTGTAAAAATGAATCGGGTAAATATAAATAACTTTGTTGATTGTCAACTTCAAAAATTAAATCGCCTCCTGTATTCACTCTACCTGAAGAACCGGGGTTCATAGCAATTCTTATATAGTCATTCTTTTTTTGATTGTAAGTAATGGACGGGGGATCGTCTAATCTAAATTTGCTTTCGATAAAAGTTGACATTATATTTTTTTATTAGAAAAAATCAGTTTGATACTCGGCTAAAGCCTCTGAACAAGGTTCTACTAGAATTTTGCTAATCCATTTCCTCTCATTTCTTCAATTGTTTTTTCAGCATGTTTACTTTCCATCTTCGCTAATTTAGCAATTTTGTTTTTTGTTTCCTCTGAGAGCTTTTTGTCTTTTTGCATTTCTTTTGCGTCATTCCTAAGTTTGCGAATAGCTTCTAGTTGTTTTAATTCGTTTTGTGACTTAACAGCATTCGATATTGCACTAGCTGTACTACCTATAGCAGCTGCTCCTTTAGCAGCAGATGAAATCAAATCTTTATTATTTTTAATCAAGTTAACGATACTTCCGATACCAGAAAAGATGCCAGCTCCTTCTGTTTGGACGGCACCTGCAGTGCCTAGGAACTTTTGTGTTCCAACAGTTTCTATACTATCATAATGGTACACAGGATTCATACGTGGTTCATGAGCAATTTTATTATTTGAAGCAAAATGCTTAAGATTGTGTTTATAAATTATAGGCATTTTTTTAAGCTTAAATTTGACTTTGGACCTTTGGTCTGATCGGCTAAAGCCTCTGAACAAAGTTCGATTAAGATTTACGTTTGTGTATGGACAACAACTTCGCGGTAACTTTATTAATTGCCTGTTGCACTTTATCTATTGCGTCAAGCAGCGTGTGATGTACTTTAATTTCTTTTTCATTTACTTCTATTTTTTTCTCACTTTTCTTTACTTCTGTTTTAAGAGCGGCCAATTGAACTTTAATATTATCGAAATTCGTTTTAAGGGTCTTCAAGTCACTAATCTTTTGTTTAAGTCCTTTAACTTCATTTATCATTCTGTTCATTTGCTTTACTTGTTGTGTGATGCGGCTACTTAATTCATCAACACTTTTTTGGAATGTGGATTGCAGCTGTTGTAAGTGTTGTAATAATTTTCGATTCTTTTCGCTTACTTTTTCTAACTCTTCTTTCAGTTGTTTATTTTGATTTGTATTCTTTGCGATGGCA
Organism: Prostheceraeus crozeri; assembly: GCA_907163375.1. NCBI lineage: Eukaryota > Metazoa > Platyhelminthes > Polycladida > Euryleptidae > Prostheceraeus > Prostheceraeus crozeri. The sequence continues at coordinate 33,242 of CAJQUW010011491.1, forward strand.
GACTTTAAATTTAGTGATAACAGGATCACAAGTTTTGAATGTTCTGTTATTTTTTTATGAAGTTTTACTATATCTGCATCTATATTTCCATGTTTGCTACTTAGGTCTGTTAGCTTTTCTTGCAGTCTTTCATCATTCTGCTTTAGAAGCTTGGTTTCTTTCATTAGAGGAGACAGCAGTGACACAATTCTATCGAACTGTTTATCAACATATTCTTTATTTGCTAACTCAGTACTTTGTTGTGGAAGAATAGAAAGATGTAACGGACCTGTTAAAATGTCTCCAGTTTTCATGATATAGTTGTCTAGTTCTATTTCTGATTCTTGATTATTCGGTGTGTAAGCACACCCGCCAACATTTGTTAACATCATTTTTTTTTTATTTAAAAATATGTTATCCAACAATTCATCATTAAATAAACATATGAGAACATGTAGTGATTGTGGAAAAAGTGTAACATCTAAGAACTTTATGCGTCACCAAAAAACATGTCAATCACCATCACAACCAAAAGTAAAAGATAGACAATGTCCGAATTGTAATAAGTTTTTTACTAGTCAAGGTTTCTTGAATCATTCTAATTCATGTGCTATTAGTACACGAAAATGCACTAATTGTCAAATAGTTAAGCTCAAAACAGAATTTTATGATAGTAAATACCGATGTAAAGAATGTTTAAAAACACAAGTGAGATGTAACAAGTGCAATAAAGTTCTGTTGGAGAGAAACTTCTCACGACATGCAGCAATTTGCATGATTTAATTAATTTTTTATCCGTAGTAGTCCGACACTCACCTGAGCTTCCGTAATAGTCCGGTGCTCTTTTGAGTGTTTTTCTTCATTTGAGCCCCGGACTCAATAGTCCGTAGTAGTCCGGAAGTCCTACAGAGGCAAAACACTCAAGTGAGCACCGGACTATTACAGTTGCTCAAGAGAGTGTCGGACTAGTTGAGAGAGTTTGAGACAAATTTTCATATAAAAAATCAAAAAATGAATTATGAAAAATCGTATTCCGAAATTCCCAATCGACCTCCCACGGTCGTCAATCAACGTGAACAAAATAATGATTCGCAATCTTTATTTTCAGAAAATTCAGATCTAGGAAGACTCTTTGGGTTTCTGAAATTTCATTGTGTGAAAATTATTATTCTATGTGTTCTTATCTATCTTATTTATTGTTTCATAAACTGGTTAGGGTTCTTACAAACAGCAGAACAAACGAAAGTTGCATTTTATAAAAGTCAAACCAAAAACTTTAAAGGTTAGAGACCACTTACCCATGACAATAACAATGACAAACCTAAAGGACGCACTGAACAAGAGAACTTACATTTTGTTGTGTATGGTAAGACAGCGAGCGGAAAGACTACGTTTCTTAGAAGATATATAAATCAACATTTTCCTAATGAAACAAATGTACATGTGTTTTGTCTACAGGGAGGTGAATGGCAAGGATACTCAAATGTTTACGGTGAAAAAGATTTATGTATGTTAGAAGATATGGAAACTTTTGCTGGAACATATGCGCAAAAGTCTTTATTAGTATTAGATGATGTAGCTAGTTTAGTGAAACAAAAAGACATATCAGAAATATTTACAAAAGGCCGTCACCATAATATACAAATAATAGTGTTAGCTCATAAAGCTTGTGATGTAGATAATAAGATTAGAGAAAACATAGAAGTCTTTTATGCAACTACGCAAAATAATGCAGTGTTCTTTGAGGATATTAAGAAAAATTATAAACTAACTTTACCCTTAGCTAAATATGTACATGTTAAGTACGGTATAATACGGGTTGATACTATTTTGAATCAAATGCAAGTGTATGATAGCGATCTAAATATACTATTGGATACTGAGCATGATTTTTATAGTAATGCATCAGATTTTGACATTAGTCTCTATGCAAGTGCTAAGAACTTATCGCCACATAATATAGAAGAAATAACAATTTTTCTAGAAAACGAATCACTCGAACCACTAACAATCATACCAGAGACATTTTATTTCTATTTCGATCATTATTTAAATAATATGTTAAAAATTAAAACCCCTGAACGACTTGAGAATAGAGATGCACTAGACGTTATTAGAACAGGCATTAATGATTTCCGTGATGTACTAAAAAATGTACACCCTCTAGTCAGTGATGCTAAAAGTACATTGAGTGACATAAAACCAATATTAAATGAGTTAAATAATATGTAATTTTTTTTTAAAAAAAATATGCCTAAACATAATGACTATAGTCAGTATATCATCAAACACATACCAGTGTTAACAGATTATCATCATCCTATAAATCCTATAAATTCCAAGAAAGAAGTTAAATTTCATTACCATCATAAATACATAGAGTTCGTTAAGGACTATAAAATAAAACACGGTTTAAAACCACATATGAAAAATGGATACTTACCACCGTGTCTACGAAGTTTCAGAGTATTCTTAGCGTATAATAATTTATGGTGGTTGGTTAAGAAAGAACATTTAACAGCTTACGATCTAGAGACATTAAATGAATTAAATATTCCTGTGTATAACAAACAAAGACAACGCTTTGCGCCTCAGCATCGAAGATGCAGTTGATGAAATCGAGGTTTTTTGTGTAAAACATAAATTTTTTTTATAAAAAAGTAAAACATAAATTTTTATTTAAAAAAAGGTAAAATGGAAGAAGGTAACCTATATTGTACCCTGTGCAACAAACAGTTACAGACGCCTAGAGGTTATAAATCTCATTTAAATAGTCGTATGCATTTACAGAATGTAGAACGACATGATACAAGTAATATAACGAGAATGAATGAATATATAAACTATCTAAAAACATTACCTACTGATATAGAAGTCAAAAGAGTATTTGATGATTATTCGTATTCAGAATATAAAAAAGTTTTTAGTGTAATAGATGAACCTGAAGTAGATGTAAGGTTTTTATTTAATGATGAACATGATGTGTATGATGAAACTGCAGAAACCGATGAAACCTTTTATGATATTCTATATAACTTTTATAACATATTTAGAAAATCTTTCAAATGTTATATGAATGTAGAAGTACGATACACAAAGACTGGGCCTGATGGAAATATTGAAGAAATAATACAAGGTCATTTCAGTAAAACACAAGAAATTCATAACGTAGAGGATATAGAACCTATATTTGAAATAATGATTATTAAATTAAAAGATGCTATACTTGAAGCTCAATTGCGTGAATCTGGTTGGAAGCTTGTTAAAGTAATATCTAAGAAATTAGTAATTAATAAATATAAAAATAATACTGGAGGTAGTTACATACCCCTACCTTTCAGTTCACCACAAATAATTAACATTCAAAATGATGATCAGTATTGTTTTCTGTGGAGTGTTATAGCACATTTACATCCTACGCAATATCACAAAGAAAGAATAAGTCATTATAATAAAGAAGAATACTTATATGATTTTGATCTTTCTGATGGACTAAATGAATTTCCATATGATTATAATAAGCTACAAAAGTTTCATAAAAAGAACAAAGATTTAATAGAAGTAAATGTGTTTGAATTAAATGTTAAGTATAATTCTGTGGGTAATATTACTCCCTTATATACTGATAATGTTACAATTAATGGCACTGTCTATGCAAACGTAAAAGAATTTTATATAAGTAACAAAAGATTATGTCAAACAGAAATACAATATAATGAACGCGGTAATTATATACACCATAATATTATTTATCAAGACGTTGTAATATGTACTGAAAAATATGAAATTAAAAAGACATTAACGCCCATAATGATTAATCATAATAATTATAAAGGTCGTCCTGTTACTTCTGGAGACCAACAGCAGCTACAGATGTTACAGCAACAATATCAACAACAGTCACAGATGTTACAACAACAGTCACAGATGTTACAACAACAGTATCAACAGCAGTTACAGCAACAATATCAACAGCAGTTACAACATTTAATACAACCGGCACAAGCAAATATACTATATTATCAAGGTCATTACATATTATGTAAAGATGTTTCTATTTTTACAAAAACTTCCGATCATACTAATTTCCCTTGTCTCCAATGTATGACGAGCTTTAGAACCAAGCAAGCATTAAATAATCACTTGGTAAATTGTCAACAAAATGAAGCAGTCAGAAATACGTTTCCAAAAGAAGATTATTTAGAATACAACAAATGGCACTATAAGAACAAAGTACCATTTGTAATATATTGTGATTTTGAAGCATATAATGTTAAAATTACAGACAAATGTAACAATAATTTATTTGAACAAAAACCATTATGTTGGGGAATGTACATTCATTCAAATTATCCCAATTTGTTTCAATCAGAATATTACCAGTACTATGGCGAGGATAGTGCTATAAAGTTTGTTAACACAATAGAAGAATTGCAGGAACGTTTTTCACAATTGCTTAAAACAAATAAACCAATGCTTCCATTAACGTCTGAACAATTAGTACAATTTAATAATGAAAAGAATTGTTATTACTGTGGTAAAGAATTAGTCACTGACAAAGTAAAAGATCATGATCATCTAAATGGTTTATATAGAGGTGCAGCACATAATTCTTGTAATCTTAATGCAAATAAATTTAGATATAACTTTGTTCCTTTATATTTCTATAATGGTTCTAAGTATGATTTCCATCTAATAATAAAAGAGTTATTCTCTTCGAAAATATTACAGCAATTAAGAACGAACATACTGTGTAAAACAGAAGAAGAATACTTCTCAATGCAATTTGGTTGTATTAGAATATTAGATGCATTTAGATTTTTTACTCCTTATTCATTGGAAGCCATGGGTAAAACATTAAAACCTGAACAATGTAAAGTATTAAATAAGTATAACTTGAGTCCTCTTAAAGGCATATTTCCATATGAATATTTAACTGGAGACATAAACAGGATAAATGAAATAATGGAAGAACAACAACTTCCACGACGTAACAAATTTAAAACAACATTGAAACAATCTGAACTATCAGAAGAAGATTATGCAGAAGCACAGAAGAATTGGAAAGAGTTAAATTGTAGAACCATGTACGATTACACAATGAAGTATCTTCAGATAGATGTGTTAATACTAGCTGATCTATTTGAAAACTTTCGTGATATGTGTATCGAATATTATGGAATAGATCCATGTTATTGTTATTCGACACCAGGTTTAACATGGTTAGCAGGACTTAAACATACTGGTGTTCAAACCGATGGCTCTAGGACAAAGTCCGTTAAACTTAAACATTATAAAGAAAATACATATGATAAATTATTATTTTTTGAATCTGGAATTAGAGGCGGTGTATCATCTGTTTTAGGTAATAGATATGTTAAATGTTATAACAAGAAAGTAAACCCAAAAGAATATGGAATAATGAAACCTTTGTCACTAGAGGAGAAAGAAAAGATATTAGAAATTTTTCGAACGAAACGGGAAGGAGTAGAACGTGAAAATGCAATTGATGAGTTTATGAGAGAGAACTATTTGTTATATTATGATTTTAATAGTTTATATTCTTCTTGTATGATACAAGAATTGCCTACGGGTGAGATGGAGTGGTGTGACAAATTAGTTTATGAACGTACTGTTGAAGATGGATATGGATATGTGTATGAAGTTGACTTAAAGTACCCTGATGTACTAAAAGATACGACAAAGTATTTCCCGTTCTGTCCTGAAAATAAAATACCTAATATGGATGACTTTACAGATTATCAAAAGACCATAATCCCTCCAAAGTACAGACCAACCAAGAAACTCATGTTAACTCAAAGTGATAAAGAAAAATATGTTATTGAAGGAAGGATGTTAGATTGGTATTTAGATCATGGAATGATTCTCACTAAAATTCACCGAAAATTAGTATATAAGAAATCTAAGTGGTTAAAAAATTATATAGAATTTAATATAGAGAAACGTAAAATAGCTAAGAGAAATAAAGATGACTTTGGTAACGTATTTTTTAAATTAATGAATAACGCATTTTATGGAAAGACTTTAGAGAATGTACGTAACAGACAAAACATAGAAATAGTTTATAATAAAGATCGTTTCCAAAATTTAACTAGGAAACCAACATATAAAAGAACTACTAGATTCAGTGATGAACTTTGTGCTGTTCATCTAAGAAGAAGCATTGTGAAACATGATAAGTTTAATTTTATAGGATTCACTATATTAGAACTAGCCAAACTATTTATGTATACATTTATATATGATCATTTAGCACCTGCTTATGGTGAAAACTATAAACTTCACTTCAGCGATACGGATTCTGTTTTCTTAGAATTAACAATACCATTTAATTCTTCACTTGATAAAGAAATAGATAAAATAAAAGATATCATTCATCCTTCTGATTTATGTAAAGTGAAAGATGAACTAGAAGGAAATGAGGAGTACATAACAGAAGCTGTATTTCTTAAATCTAAATGTTATTGTTATACAACTAGTAATATTAGGTCATCGGAGATGTCTTCCAGGGCTTTGCCTGTTAAAACACATAAAACATTAAAAGGAATTTCAAAGGCATCGGTGGTTAACCAAATAACATTTCAAGATTATAAGAATGTATTATTTAATAATGAAATAAAGGCAGCATGTAATTATAGACTTAATTCAAGGAAACATAAAATGTATTTAAAAGAGGAACATAAATTGGCATTAGATCCATTTGATGATAAAAGAAAGATTTTGCCTGATGGAATTACTACTTTACCTTTTTAATTTCTTTAACATCTAGTCAGGGGCAAAGCCCCTCGAGGCGAAGCCTAGTCAGAGAACAAATGTTCTATAGACTTTCAGTCAGCGAACAATTGTTCGATAACTCTATCATGTACTTTTTTATCAATATTGACTGTGATAAAACCATAGTCGTTTGCCCAAGCATTGTTACACGATTGTTTAAATTCATCTTTATCTCTTATACATAAGTCTCTTAACAAATCACTTAGGTTTCTTTGGTTGATTTCGAAAAGCATAAAAATATTAGCATTCTTTCTAATAACACTTCCATCTAATGAATACATACTTTGTGTCAAATAAAAGACACTACAGTTATTGTGTCTACCTCTTGTAAAATAATTTCTCTGAACTGCCTGATTTCTGTCATTAACACAATCATCAAACACCACACAATGTTTTTTCGTTTTATTTAGTTTACTAGGATCTTGCATATTGCCACTATCATCTATTAATTGTATCGTTATGTGTTTATTTTTATTGGGTTCTACTAGTTGTTTATTTTTCGCTGCTTCTTCACACCACGAACTTATTTCTTCTTCATACTCCGATTTTTCATATTCTTCAAACAGTGAAGCTATAGTTGATTTTGTAAGATTATTTTCAAAACCATGTTTCAAAAATTGATAAATAGGTTGTTCTGCTGTTGTTGTATAAATGATAAGATTGTTATAATCCAAAAATTTGGGTGTCGTGAGAATTTTAAATAATAGATATGTTTTTCCACAACCTGATCTTCCACAAATAACTGATAAAACTTTATTTGACAAGTTATGATGATGATTGAATTTCACTTTCTTGTTTAGTGGATATTTTTCACAACTGCTTTCACTCATTTTTTAAGTCAATATTTTTTAATCATACCTCCCGAACCAAAAGATCTATCATAATTTCTTCGCCTCCAAAATTTATTTCCTTTCCTTTCTCATCTGTTATTCTAATTGTAATTGAATTAATTGTTTTTCTTGTAACAGGGAAATATATTAATGATTTTGGGATTACATTCAAACTGTAACCAATCGGAACTGTAAATGCTGGATAACTGAAGATATTATTTGACAGCTTTCCATTAACATAACCACCTTCTATAATATCACATTGAACGTTGATTGAATTTATTTCAGTTACTTTAGGTATATTTTCACTTATATGAAAACCTTGTGTATAGAGTTTCTTTTTAAATCCTAATAGTCTTGATAAAGATTTGTCAATATTAAAATCAACTTGATGATCTTCATCTAAAGTAAGAGAAAATTTATTTACTGCTGGTTCAACTGCGAAATGTAATTGTTTCTTGTCTTTAAATTGAATACCTAAATGTCTTTTTATTTCATTGGAAATCGATTCAACTTCATAAGATCCAGGAAGAAAAGTTAATTCTTTCCAAGTTTTACCTTGATCATTAGAATATTTAAATCGGTCATTTACATCTTTGATAATATTTTGTATAGTGTTAAATGTTGAAAAACTAGTTAGTGCTACTTCATAATGTTTGTCTTGTTCTAAGTGAATAATAGGATCTAAATGACAGGTATGGGATGAAGTAGTTGTTATAAATTTTAATGTCGTACTAAATTTTGATGAGGTTAAAATCTCGGTTAAATTTTCTAAATGCTTATTAATTTTTTCTAGTTCTGCCGAAGACATTTTTTTAACTAAATTTATGTCCTTCTTGCGCTGCTAAGTAAAATAATATCATTAGAGAAGTATTTGTACTCTTCTTCAGTTAGAACGCCGTTTTGGAATAGTTTATCTAAGATTGCATGCATTTCGTTAAAACTGGAGTTATGCCCTTCTTTTGCTGCAGAGAATAAAATATTAAATCTATTTATTAATTCTTGTGGATCGTCTGATAAAAATACAACAGGTGTTGAATAACCAGTTGCTGTTGGCATTGCTGTTGATAATAAGTGTTCTAATTGTTTATAACGCTTAAGATGTTTCCCACTTCCAACCTTATCTAGCATAGTTTTGTATTTCAGTAGATCATCAGTATGATAGTTATCTAAATCCGCTCCTCTTAATAAATCCACGATATTTTTGTCTAAACTGAAAGCTGTGTTGTCTGGTGCAAAAATTAAACTTTCTTTAGGATTTATAGATAATTCTTTTCCACCTAAGGAAAATCTAAGAGATGGCTTTCCATCTATAAATGAAGTAGAATGTTCAAAGAGCATAGATTTGGGTAATTTCTTATCTATGTTTGCTTCTAACAAACCATAATCATCCATGATGGTTTTCTGCACTGGATCCGCGATATCAATTCGTTTATCATGAACTATAAGTTCTTTCTTAATATCAGATTTAATTTGGTCAACTAATTGGATTTTGTCTTTCATCTCAGATTGAACACCAGCTTGTAGCATTCGATATTGTCTATGTTTTTTCTTCATAATATTTTTCTGTTTTATTAATTCTTCTAGTTGTTTTATTTTTGTCTCATTGCTCTGCATTATTTTATAAGATAATATTTGAATTTTGTGGTAGCATAGAGACACAGCAAAAACATTTTACTGAACAACTTATTTTTGTTCTATGGAACTTTGTTCTAACGTTTTTAATAAAGTTCTTATTTCTTCTAAAAAAGCTTCATTGTTTACTTTGTCTTGAGGTTTAACAGGAATTTTAGTTGCTTCTCTAGCTATTTGGTCAAATTTTTCAATCTCATCTAACGTAATAACATTGTCATCACACACTCTCTGGAAGTAGTAATGTAGTTTATCATATACTTCTTTGACATGTGCATGTTTCTTAGTTAAGGATTTTCGTTTCTTAGTCATTAAAGATTTATCTATCACTGTTGCAAGTGACGTTGTGAAGACACCTGTGCCTGTTAAAACTGTAGCGACAACAGGAATTGTAAGAACGCCAGACGAAATGACAATAGTGAGAGCGCCTAAAGAAATTGTTAAACATACACCAACGCCTTGTGTCACATTCTTAGCTATGGTCCATCTCTTTCTTAATTTATTATAATGTTCTAGTTTAAGTAATAATTGGGCTTCCTTATCTTTCATGTACCTGACTCTATCTTTGTGTTTTGCTATATCCATTTCATTGGGAACCGAAGGTTTTATGTCATATGATAATGAGGGATATAAGGGGGCTGATGGTTCTTTTGTTTTTTCATCTTCCATTTTTAAATGAATATTTTTGTTCATGGGTCATACTTTAAGGTGCTTTCCTATTTTGTATCTATTTTAGCCCGTGAATTGGTGATTTTACATGTTTTTTATAAATTTCAAGGTAGTTCCCTATTTTTTGTATTTTTTCATTTTTTGTAACTATTTTGACCCGTAAATTAGTGATTTTAGAGGTACTTTCCTATTTTTGTATTTTTTCATTTTTTGTTAACTATTTTGACTGTTTTTTTATAAATTTCAGGGGGTCCCTATTTTTTTTTTCTTACTTGTCCTGGGCCGGTGACTGTTTTTTTATAAATTACAGGGGTCCCTATTTTTTTTTTTCTTACTTGTCCTGGGCCGTTGTATCTATTTTAGCCTGTAAATTAGTGATTTTAGAGGTACTTACCTATTTTGTATCTATTTTGACCCATAAATTGGTGATTTTAGAGATAGTTTCCTATTTTTGTATTTTTTTTATTTTGCATCTATTTTTACTGTTTTTTTTATAAATTTCAAGGGGTTCCTATTTTTTTTTTCTTACTTGTCCTGGGCCGGCCAAAAATACACTACTGATAATATAATATATTCGCTTGTGCTGGTTGTTTTGACTGTTCTAATTTTACAAATTCATCGTTATATATTTCATGTGTTAAATCAATTTGTCTTTGTAAATCTTTTTCAGTCTGTTGATAATTTTGATTTAATATTTGTAGCTGATAAATATATTCATTATTATATTGTTCTTTATATTGTTGTTGACATTTTTTTAAACATTCATTTAATTCTTTATTATCTTTATTGTCTTTATTATTTTCTTCATTTAATTTTTGAATTGTTTCTATTTTATTTTGATATTTATGGCCATATTCTTGTATTAATATTTTTGTTTGTTGTTGATAATCTGTTTTACATTTTTGTAAACTTTTATTTAAATTTTCTAATTTTTGTTGATATTCTGAAGATAAAGATGAATATTTGTAATTATAATCATCAATACGTCCTTTATAATTATTATGATTAATCATTATTGGTGATAGTGTTTTAACAAGTTCAAATTTTTCAGTACATATTATATTTCCTTGGTAAAAAATAGTATGATGCATGTAATTTCCTCTATCATTATATACTATTTCTGATTGACATAAATTTTTATTATTCAAATAAATTTTTTTTGAATCTGAGTAAAGTGGAATAATTTTACCAATAGAAACATAATTCACATGTAATTCAAAAACATTTACTTCAATTAAATTTTTATTGTTTTTATGAAACTTTAGTAACCTATTATAATCATATGGAAATTCATCTAAGCCATCAGAGAGATCAAATTCATTTATGTATTTTTCTTTATTGTAATGACTTAGTCTTTCTTTATGATATTCTGCAGGATGTAAATGTGCTATAATACTCCACAGAAAACAATGATCATCTTCATTTTTTATGTTGATTAATTGTGGTGAACTGAAAGGCAAAGGAACATAACTACCACCAGTATTACTTTTATATTTATCAATTACTATTTTCTTAGATAGTATTTTAACAAATCTCCAACCAGATTCACGTAACTGGGCTTCAATTATACAATTTTCTAATTTAAGTATCATTGATTCAAATATGGGTTGTATATCATTTACATTATGAATTTCTTGTGAATTTGTAAAATGTCCTTGTATTATTTCTTCAGGAATTCCATCAGGTCCATTTTTTGTATAAAGTACTTCTACATTCATATAACATTTGAAAGATTTCTTAAATATATTATAAAAGTTAGTTAATACATTATAAAAAGTTTTATCGGTTTCATTATAATCAACAGACTGATTAAATAAATATTTTATATTTGCTAAGGCTTCATCGGTTCGTTCTGCTTCATCAAATTCATCTATTTCGTTAAATTCATCAGTATCGCTAAATAAATATCTTCCATCTGGTAGGGTCTCATCTTCACTATTAAAAACTTTTTTATATTCCGAATGTGAATAATCATAAAATATTTTTTTAACTTTTATATCAGTAGGTAATGTTTCTATATAGTTTTTATAACTATTTAATTTAAATATATTTCCTTCATCAACTCGTTCTACATTTTGTAAATGCATTTTACTTTGTAGATGAGATTGATAACTTCTTTTTGTTTGCAATTTTTTTTACATAAGTCACAATAAAACTTATCCATTTTTTTATTTTTTATTTTTTTAGAGAAAATTTGTGTTTTAATTTTTAGAGAAAAAAATTCTAAAATATATATATAATGGGAAAAAATTCTAAAATATATAATGGGTAAAATTCTAATATATCTGTAAAATTATGAAATTTGTTTAATTATTAAGTATTTCACTTACACCATTTATTAATGGTTTTATATCATTATATGTTTTTTTTGCTTCATCAAATGTAGATTTGGCATCAGAAAATGTAGATTTAACATCAGATATTATTGGTGTTGCTTTTCTTAAACCGTTTCTAACATCATTTATTGCAATTTTTAAATAGTTTAATGTTTCATTATCTTGTAATCTGTTAGGTTTACCAATTGGTATACCAAAATTGGTATACCAAATTTTGCATTTAAATAATGATCAAAATAAAAATAAAATGTACCAGGAATAATTTTTAGTGGTACTTTTGCTTCAGACTCTAAAAAGATAATTATTTGTTCTATAACTTGATTTGATAAATGTTTTGTATTTGCATATATTCTAATATCAAAATCTTGAGAGTTATTATAGATTTCATGTTCAGTATCTACTAATATATTTAAATCTTTATCATATACTTGCATATGTTCACTTATGGTGTCAACACGTATTATTCCATATTTATGTTGTGTATAATATGATAAAGGCATATTCATTTTATAATTTTTATTAATATCATTAAAAAATGCTGCATTATTTTGTGTAGTTGTAAAAAATGTTTGAATGTTTTCTCTAATCTTATTATCTACATCACAAGCTTTATGAGCTAATACAACTATTTGAATATTTTGATGTCTTCCTTTTGTAAATATTTCTGACATATTTTTTTGTTTTGATAAACTTGCAACATCATCTAAAATTAATAAAGATTTATTTTCAGGTGTACCAGCAAAACTTTCCATATCTTGTAACTCATCCAATTGTTTATCATTATAGACGTTTTTTAGAAGTTGGCCATTCAGAAGTATGCATACAAAAAATATGTACTTTTGTTTCGTCCTTATAATGTTCGTTTATATATTTTTTAATAAACGTTGTCTTACCACTTCCAGTTTTACCGTAAACAATGAAATGTAAATTTTCTTGATACATTTTACCTTGTTTAATATTTTTATTATTAGTTTTATCCTTAATCTTATCCTCCTCAGTCTTCCATCCTTTAAAAGTTTTTATTTCTTGTTTATAAAAATTTATCCTCTTTTGTTCCTCTGTTAGAAAGTAACCGCATTGATTTCCAATACATATAACAAGATGATAAATAAAAAATATTAAAATACATGCTAATAATATTTTTATACAATGAAATTTTAAAAAATTCCAAAGACGTGTAAGATCTGATTGTGGTATTTTTTTATTAAGAGATGAATTAGGGGGTAGTGTCTCTAAATATTTTTTATTATATATATTTTTATGTATAGGATTATCTACAATATTATTATTAATATCTTTTAGATTCGGATCTTGAGGGGTTAGTGTATCTTGAAACTCAGTGTTATTCATATAATTATTTATTAGTTCATTAAATACATTAAGAGATTTATTACGACTTAGATTACTTTTATTACTTTTATTACTTTTAATTATAACCGGTGAATATAAATCTTCCAAATTTTCGTTTTTATTCATTTAATATTTTTAAAATAAAAATTTAGGAATTATTATTTTTTAATTCCGGACTCGCATTCTTACACTCTTATGAGTGTGTTTAACCTCTGTAGAACCTCCGGAATGTGTCGGAATTTTTGTTCCTATACTCAAAAGAAGTATTTTTAGTCTTCTCCTCTCTTCCGGAATGCTTAAGAATATTTTAATAAAATAATATTTTATTCTTTATAAAAAAATAATATTTTAATATATATAAGATTATTTTAGTAGAAATACAAATATTTTAATATATATAAGATTATTTTAGTTGAAATACAACTATTTTAGTTGAAATACAACTATTTTAGTTGAAATACAACTATTTTAGTTGAAATACAACTATTTTAGTTGAAATACAACTATTTTAATAATAAAAATAATTTATCTAATATAAATTATTATTGTTTTGATATAAATTATTATTATGTTGATTATTATGTTGATTAAGTTTTGGACATAGTGTTACATGTCGCTGAAAATTTTTCTTTAATATAATTTTTTGGCAACCTCTACATTTAACTTTTTCTTTTAAACAATCCTTACACTGATATTAACTATCATAAAACTCTGTCTTAGGTTTAGTAATTTGACAACTTGTACATTGTCTTGTAGAACTTATACAAGAATTATAATGATTAGTAATTCCTTGAATTGTAAAATATTTATTACAATTACGACATAACTGATCTTATTATTTATCTTTTTTATTTTTTTTAACCTCTTCTGGTTGTTCACATAAGTTTAAATGACGTGCAAAATTTTTAGACGTTATATTTTTATTACATTCGGAACATATTTTTTTGTTATTATATTCAACAAATTGATTTTTATCAACAAATTGATTTTTATCAACATAATTATTTTTATCAACATAATTATTTTTATCAACATAATTATTTTTATCAACACAATTATTTTGAACAAAAGGATTATTTTGTGCTACATTATTATTTTGAACAAAAGGATTAATATTATTTTGTGCTAAATAATTATTATTATTATTTTGCCTAGGTGTATTTTGCCTAGGTGTATTTTGTCTAGCAGTATAAAGATTTTGTTCTTTATCTGAAATAAATAAATGCTTTAATCTTTGTAATGGTTGCTCTGATTGAATATTATTATACTGAATACTATTATTAGGTTGAATACTATTAGGTTGAATACTATTAGGTTGAAAATGATTCATACGCATACCACATGGTGTGTTTTTCATATGAGAATATAATAGCGTTTGATTTAAAAAACGCATATTACAAACTTCACAAATTTGAGTCATTTCCAATTTTTTATTTTTATTAGAAAAAATTTTATTTTTATAATTTATGTATTTTTATAATTTATGTATTTTTATAATTTATGTATTTTTATAATTTATGTATTTTTATAATTTATGTATTTTTATAATTTATGTATTTTTATAATGAGAAAAAATTTTATTTTTATTGTTTAAAAATGATGTTACCAAATGTTGGTGGAGGTGCATATATCCCGAGTAATCGTGAATCAGAAATAGAGATAGAAAATTATATCAAGAAAACTGGAGACGTTTTATCTGGTCCATTGCATCTTTCTATTCTTCCGCAACAAAATACAGAGTTGGCAAATAAACAATATGTTGATACACAAATAAATGACTTAAAAGAAAAATATATAAACGATGTTTTGGTTCCACTGATGAATGAATTAAAGTTGCTTAAACTTAATGACAAATCATTAAACGAAAAATTATTAAAACTTGATAAAAAGGATAGAGAGGTAGAAGCAGATATAGCAAAACTTTTTAAAAAGATTTCTGAACAATCAAAAATTTTAATATTACTTTCTATAAATTTAAAATCTGCAGTCATTAGAAATAAACATCAGATAAAAATGTTAAAAGAACAATTAGAAGATGAAATAGAAAAACTACCTGAAAGAATTAAAAAAAATTTAAAGCAGTTACAAACTACATTCCAAAAAAGTGTGAATGAATTGAGTTCTAAAATTGCTCAACAAATTAAAAAAATTAATTATTTGAATATTGAAGTAAAATCACTTAATGAAAAAGTTGATAAAATGAAAACTCTTAAAATCAATTTAGAAAATGAATTAAAGAAAAATTTACAAAACTCTCAAAAAAATAAAGTACAGTTAGATTCCGTTAAAAGAAAAGTAGATGGTATTAAAGTTCAATTAAATGCTTTAAAAACAGAATTAAAGAAAAGTGAGAAAAAATTAGAAATGACTGAAAAAGAAATTAAAGTACATCACACGCTTCTTGATGCAATAGATAAAGTGCAACAAGCAATTAATAAAGTTATCTCGAAGTTGTTAGATATTCATAAACGTAAATCTTAAATGAGTATTGTAAATATTAACTTAAATATTAACTTAAATATTAACTTAAATATTTTTTACCTACAAAAAATAAAAATCATAAAAAATATAAATATAATTTTTTTTAAAAAAAATATAAATATAATTTTAAAAATATAAATATAATTTTTTAAAAAATTTAAAAATATAAAAGTATATAATTTTAAAAATGGATAAAGTTAGAGCTGATAATTTTAAAAGAATAAAACAATTAGAAGAGTTAATAAAACAAAGAAATATTATGAAAGAAAATCATAGAATAAAAAGAATGATTGATGTAGGTTTGGTTCCTGATAAAGTTAAACCAAAAACGCAATCTGTAAAAGTTAAACCAAAAACGCAATCTGTAAAAGTTAAGAACAAAAAATAAACATTTTTTATAATTTATTTTTTATAATTTATTTTTTTATAATTTATATTTTTCCCAAAAGTCAAATTTATTACTAAAAAATGCCTATAATTTATAAACACAATCTTAAACATTTTGCTTCAAATCAAAAGATTGCTCATGAACCACGTATGAATCCTGTTTATCATTATAACAATGTAGAAACAATCGGAACAGAAAATTTCCTAGGCACCGCAGGTACCGTTCAAAAAGAAGGAGATGGCATCTTTTCTGGTATTGGAAGTATCGTTAACTTAATTAAAAATAATAAAGATTTGATTACATCTGCTGCAAAAGGAGCAGCTGCTATTGGTAGTACAGCTAGTGCCATATCAAATGCTGTTAAGTCTCAAAACGAATTAAAACAACTAGAAGCTATTCGTAAACTTAAGAATGATTCTGAAGAACTAAAAAAATTAAAAAAACTTTCAGATGAAACAAAAAATAAAATTGCTAACATAGCTGTTGAGGGTAAAACCTTGAGGAGCGGAGCTCCGTCTGATAGTAAACATAATGAAAAAACAATTGAAGAAATAAGAGGTAATGGCCTAGCAAAATTCTAAAATTATATTTTAGTAAAAATTTTTTTAGTAAAAATTTTTTTTAGTAATTTTTTTTAGTAAAAAAATTTTTTCTATCTGTGAGAAAAACAAAAAGTCAAATTATTTTTTATAAAAATGTCTTCGCTTATCGAAAGCAAATTTAGATTAGACGATCCTCCGTTCGTCAGTTATAATCAAAAAAAGAATGACTATATAAGAATTGCTATGAATCCCGGATCTTCTAGTAGAGTAAATACTGGAGGTGATTTAATTTTTGAAGTTGATAATCAACAAAGTTATTTATATCTACCTGATTCCTTTTTACACTGAATATTCTTTGTATAGTGATGCCAATTTTACAACACCATTACCAGATACCGATAATATTGCACTAGAGAATAATTTTTTTCCAAGATTATTTACACAAATGCGTTTAGATGTTGCAACTGAAAATATAGAAACAATAAGTGATTCTCCAGGTGTAATTGATACAATGCTTAGATTTGTAACAATTGGTGAAAATAATAAAAAGCATGAAATCGAAGGTTGGTTTCCTGATACTAATGATGGTATAATTGTTGATGATTTAACTCACGCTGGAACAGATGCAGCAGGAATTGCGAAAGATGTAGAAAATATTGCAAAACATTTAAATAAAACAAATAATGATGCATATAAAGAAAGACGTGAATTTAACAAAAAAAGTAAACAGACAGTAAATTGGTCATTGTCTCCATTATTCGGATATTTAGATTATGATAAAATATCATATCAATTAAAATTTAAATTAATAATTCATCGGACAGCAAATAATGAATTAATCTTTTTTGGTAAGACTGGAAAAAAAGCATATTTAAAAATTGATAGACTTGAATGGTGGATTAAGCATATTACTCCTAGTTTAGAGATGGAAACAGCTATTGCAAAAAGATTAAATACTAACAAACCAATTCCGAACAAAGATTTAACTGGCATTTTACTAGAACTGCGAATACTCCAGGATATTTGTTACTAACTTTTCAAAGAAATGATTCTCCAAGTTTTGATAAGAACAATAATCTCTTCCATATTAATACAATTCGAAGTTTACAAGTTTCATTAAATCAAACCCGATATCCAATTGATCCATTAAGATTCGATGATACCAATAATCAATTTATGGAAGGATATGATTCTTATCGAAATCTTTGTATAGAATTTGGAGTTGAACCACAATTAACTCCTGGAGATTGGAGACATTTATATCCAATTTTCTGTTTCGATTTAAGTGCACAATCTGAAGATATTATTAAAAATGGTTGTGATGTAACAATTAATATTGAAAAGAAAGATTCCACAACTTCATTGATGGCTTATGGTTTATTGCTAGAAGATGTAAAATATTCTATTGAAATTCTTAATGGAAAGATGGCTAGGATAGGTTAGTAACCTGAGGACCTTTGGTCCGATAAGTTAATTATATTCTTAGATTAACATTTTTCATAACTAGAATAGATTAAAATTTTGATATCTTAAAAATTTTTCGTAACTTAAAATTTTTTAGTAACTTAAAATTTTTTTATTAAAAATGTCGCAAGCGAAAAGTAATAATAATAAAACTGTTGAATTAAAATTACGTAATATTGTTGACAAAAATACCCCTAAAACTATTACGATTAATAAAAAAAGTATTACATAAGTAAACCAATGATAGAGAATATTCAATTACAAGAAGAAAAGAATGGCGGGATTCTCCCATTAATTCCACTAATAATAGGTGGTATAGCAGCTGCAGGAAGTGTTGCAGGCGGGACAGCTGGTATTGTCCAAGCAGTAAATAAAAATAAATCAGAGAAGGCAGCATTAGAAGAACAAAAACGTCATAATAAAGAGTTGGAGAAAGTTGCTAGGGGTGACGGGACATCGGAGATGTCTTCCAGGGCTTCACCCGAAGGAAAAGGAGTAGTAGATAATTTTATTAGGAAATTAAATTTAGTTGATGAAGGAAAACGAGTTCTTAAAAATATTCTCCACAATGTTGATGATTTAATTGAAATTGAAGAAATTAAAGATGGTTCTGGAATATATCTAAGTCCTAGTATGATTCGGTAATAACCTCAGAACCTTTGGTCCTATCGGCTAAAGCCTCCTACGGTGGTGACATACAAAAAACATTAGAAAACTTTCCTGGCTTTATTTGGAGTAAATATTCGAAAGAAAAACATCTTCCTGGTCATTCATATACCGGTCCAGGAACTCGATTAGATATAAGACTAGATGAGAATAATAATCCGAAACCAGGTGAAGAACCAATAAATAGAGTAGATGCCGCAGCTTACAGGCATGATTTAGCTTATCGAAATCATGATCTAAATTCTCGACATGCAGCTGATAAGAAGATGATTCAAGAATTAGATAGTATTCAAAATCCTACATTTAGAGAAAAAATTGAAAGAATCTTTGTTAAGAAAGCTTTACAAGCTAAAATATTATTCGGTCAGGGTTTAAATGAAAATCATAATTCAGACGTTTATGCGTATGAAATCCACAAGGAATATAGAAGACCTAAATATTTATTGAAAGTAAAAGTATTTAATAAAGATGATATTTGGAGTGCTGATCTTATTCATATGCCGAATGAAAGGGACTACAAATACGCATTGACCGTTATAGATTTATATACACGATACGCTTGGGTAAAGCCTTTAAAAAATAAAAGTGGTCTATCAGTTAAATATGCGCTTGAAGAAATCTTTAAAGAAAGTAAGAGAAAGCCAAAAAAATTGTTTGTTGATAAAGGATCGGAATTTTATAACCGAAACGTTCAGCCACTATTTGATTTAGTTTATTCAACTGAAAATGCAGGGAAGGCCGTAATGATAGAAAGATTCAACAGAACGTTAAAAAATAAAATTTTCAAAAAATTTACTCAGCAAGGAAATCAGAAATGGTTAAAAATATTACCAGGAATTGTAGAAGAGTACAATAATAAAGTTCATTCTGGTATTGAAGAAACCCCAATGAATGCTTCTGACGACCCTGATTTGATAAGAAAAAAAATATTCGAGAATAATAATTTGAACGAGAAGAATTATTCGAACGAGAATAATAATTTGAACGAGAATAATTATTCGAACGAGAATAATAATTTGAATGAGAGTAATCCGAATTTGCAGAAACTTAAGCCGAAATTTAAAATTGGAGATAGAGTTAGAATATTTAAATATAAGAATAAATTTGAAAAAGGCTTTGTTGGCTATTGGACTACAGAAATATTTGAAGTTTGCAAAATAAATCAAAGTTATCCGATTACTTATGAAATTAAAGATTTAGATAATAAGGATATCAGAGGCCGTTTTTATCAAAATGAATTACAACGAACTGATTTTTAATTATCATTATCATTATCATTATTATTATTCAATTCTAACATAATATCTAGAAATGGTACTCCTTTTTGTAATTTGTACAAAACATAAAGACATAATTTCCACAATAGGTAGTGCCTGGTGTTTGAATTTGAAACGTATTGTATGTTCCCGTTCCAAGTAATTCTTTTACTTCATTTGTAGGGGGCAAACCGTATGAATCAAAATAATAGTTCTGCTGATGATTTTTAACGCCTGCTGACCAATGTACACCTTTTTCATCTGACGTATGAAGATTTGTTATGAAATTTATAGTTATTGATGGAACTTTGTTCCGGGAACTGAAGGTTCCTGTTGACCTATTTTTTAGGAATTGTAATTCACCTCTCATTAGAACATGAAAATTCTTTATTCTTAATTGATTAGCGATTTTCTTTAAGTCGAAATTTGTTGTCGTTTGTGTTCCATATAATTTCAAAAACTCATTTATGTTGCTCATTTTATAATAAAAAAATTTCTTAAGGGACCCCTAGAAGTCAGAAGGGAGAGGGTAGTAGAACTACGTTCATATAATATTGAAGGATATAGTCTTGAGATTTCATCCATTTTTGTTTCTTCCATTTTTAAAGAAATATTTTTAGTCACATGATATATTTAAAAAAACCTGAAAAACGTCTAAACTCATGAATTTAGTCATTTTAAAAATACAAACTTTTATAATTTTTGGTGTCCTAGAACGGTCATGATTTTAGGATTGAAAATTGTAATTCTCAAATTTAAGATTCTCAACTTTTATAATTTTTTTCAGTGTCCTAGAACGGTCATGATTTAAGTGGTGAAAATTGTAATTCACAAATTTGAGATTCTCAACTTTTATAATTTTTTTCAGTGTCCTAGAACGGTCATGATTTAAGTGGTGAAAATTGTAATTCACAAATTTGAGATTCTTAACTTTTATAATTTTTTTGGTGTCCTAGAACGGTCATGATTTCAGGGGTGAAAATTGTAATTCTCAAATTTGAGATTCTTAACTTTTATAATTTTTTGGTGTCCTAGAACGGTCATGATTTCAGGGGTGAAAATTGTAATTCTCAAATTTGAGATTCTTAACTTTTATAATTTTTTGGTGTCCTAGAACGGTCATGATTTCAGGTGTGAAAATTGTAATTCTCAAATTTGAGATTTTGAAAAATTTGAAAAATTGGATATTTTTTATATGAAGTAAATTCATGAATTTAGACCTTTTTTCAGGTTTTTAAGACCTAAATTCATGAATTTATGTCGTTTTTAAAGATACTATTTTTTGAATTTTATGGTGTCTTGGAACGGTTCAAATTCATGAATTTAGACCTTTTTTCAGGTTTTTAAGACCTAAATACATGAATTTAGGTCGTTTTTAAAAATACCATTTTTGAAAAAAATGGTATTTTTAAATGGACTAAATTCATGTATTTAGGTCTTAAAAACCTGAAAAAAGGTCTAAATTCATGAATTTATGTCGTTTTTAAAGTTACCATTTTTTGAATTTATGGTGTCCTGAAACGGTCTTCTTCCCATTACTGACATGACGGGTATGATTAAATGTGCTTGTATGTCAATGGGGAAATTGCAGTATCACAACTCTAACCAGATCCAAATTATGAGATTATGAGTTTTGTCTAAACCCTGTCCGAACAATATTTTAGCTTGTAAAGCTTTCTTAACAAACATTCTTTCAATTCTTTCTTTCAATGTAGGATTTTGAATACTATCTAATTCCTGAATCATTTTCTTATCACCTTCATGTCGAGAACTTAGGTCATGATTTCGATAAGCTAAATCGTGTCTATAAACTGCTGCATCTACTCTATTTATTGGTTCTTCACCTGGATTTGGATTATTATTCTCATCTAGTCTTATATCTAATCGAGTTCCTGGACCGGTATATGAATGACCAGGAAGATGTTTTTCTTTTGAATATTTACTCCAAATAAATCCAGGAAAGTTTTCTGATGTTTTTGTATGTCACCTCCAATATGCTGACAATTTGAGGTTTTATGTACTTTTAAGATATAATTCAATAAATCTAAATTAGAAATTTTTAATTTAATTAAATATTCGGAATTTGTAGAATACATCTTTAAAGATAAAATAAAATAAATGTTTTACCGAATCATACTAGGACTTAGATATATTCCAGAACCATCTTTAGTATCCTTAATTTCAATTAAATCATCAATATTATGTAGAATGTTTTTGAGAACTCGTTTTCCTTCATCAACTAAATTTAATTTACTAATAAAATTATCTACTATTACTTCTCCCCTAGCAACTTTCTCTAACTCTCTATTATGACGTTTTTGTTCTTCTAATGCTGCTTTCTCTGATTTATTTTTATTTACTGCTTGGACAATACCAGCTGTCCCACCTGCAACACTTCCTGCAGCTGCTATACCTCCTATTATTAGTGGAATTAATGGGAGAATTCCTACATTCTTTTCTTCTTGTGATTTAATATTCTCTATCATTCGTTTACTTATGTGATATTTCTTTTTGTCAATAGTAATAGTTTTAGGTGTATTTTTGTCAACAATGTTACGTAATTTTAATTCAACAGTTTTATCATTATTATTACTTTTCGCTTGCGACATTTTTAATAAAAAAATTTTAAGTTACGAAAAATTTTAGTCTATTCTAGTTATGAAAAAATTTTAAGTTAAGAATTTTTAATCTATTATAGTTATAAAAATATTTTAAGTTACTAAAAAATTTTAATTAACCTATCGACGAAGTCTTGGGTTTTAACCAGTGGAACTTTGTTCAGAGGCTTTAGCCGATCCTAACCATCTTTCCATTAAGAATTTCAATAGAATATTTTACATCTTCTAGCAGTAAACCATAAGCCATCAATGAAGTTGTGGAATCTTTCTTTTCAATATTAATTTTTACATCACAACCAGTCTTGATAATATCTTCAGATTGTTCACTTAAATCGAAACAGAAAACAGGATATAAATGTCTCCAATCTCCAGGAGTTAATTGTGGTTCAACTCCAAATTCTATACAAAGATTTCGATAAGAATCATATCCTTCCATAAATTGATTATTGGTATCATCGAATCTTAATGGATCAATTGGATATCGGGTTTGATTTAATGAAACTTGTAAACTTCGAATTGTATTAATATGAAAAAGATTGTTGTTTTTATCAAAACTTGGAGAATCATTTCTTTGAAAAGTTAGTAATAAATATCTTGGAGTATTCGCAGTTCTAGTAAAATGCCAGTTAAATCTTTGTTCGGAAAAAGTGACAGAACTAGCAGTTCGCTTTAGAAAATTTAATGGAATTGGTTTGTTAGTATTTAATCTTTTTGCAATAGCTGTTTCGACCTCTAAACTAGGAGTAATATGCTTAATCCACCATTCAAGTCTATCAATTTTTAAATATGCTTTTTTTCCAGTCTTAACAAAAAAGATTAATTCATTATTTGCTGTCCGATGAATTATTAATTTAAATTTTAATTGATATGATATTTTATCTTAATCTAAATATCCGAATAATGGAGACACCGACCAATTTACTGTCTGTTTACTTTTCTTGTTAAATTCACGTCTTTCTTTATATGCACCATTGTTTGTTTTATTTAAATGATTTGCAATATTTTCTACATCTTTCGCAATTCCTGCTGCATCTGTTCCAGCGTGAGTTAAATCATCAACAATTATACCATCATTAGTATCAGGAAACCAACCTTCGATTTCATACTTTTTATTATTTTCACCAGTCTTACCAAAAAAGATTAATTCATTATTTGCTGTACGATGAATTATTAATTTAAATTTTAATTGATATGATATTTTATCATAATCTAAATATCCGAATAATGGAGACAATGACCAATTTACTGTCTGTTTACTTTTCTTGTTAAATTCACGTCTTTCTTTATATGCACCATTGTTTGTTTTATTTAAATGATTTGCAATATTTTCTACATCTTTCGCAATTCCTGCTGCATCTGTTTCAGTGTGAGTTAAATCATCAACAATTATACCATCATTAGTATCAGGAAACCAACCTTCGATTTCATGCTTTTTATTATTTTCACCAGTCTTACCAAAAAAGATTAATTCATTATTTGCTGTCCGATGAATTATTAATTTAAATTTTAATTGATATGATATTTTATCATAATCTAAATATCCGAATAATGGAGACACCGACCAATTTACTGTCTGTTTACTTTTCTTGTTAAATTCACGTCTTTCTTTATATGCACCATTGTTTGTTTTATTTAAATGATTTGCAATATTTTCTACATCTTTCGCAATTCCTGCTGCATCTGTTTCAGCGTGAGTTAAATCATCAACAATTATACCATCATTAGTATCAGGAAACCAACCTTCGATTTCATGCTTTTTATTATTTTCACCAATTGTTACAAATCTAAGCATTGTATCAATTACACCTGGAGAATCACTTATTGTTTCTATATTTTGAGTTGCAACATCTAAACGCATTTGTGTAAATAATCTTGGAAAAAAATTATTCTCTAATGCAATATTATCGGTATCTGGTAATGGTGTTGTAAAATTAGCATCACTAAATAAAGAATATTCACAGTGTAAAAAGGAACCAGGTAGATATATATAACTTTGCTGTTTATCAACTTCAAAAATTAAATCTCCTCCAGTATTTACTCTACTAGAAGATCCGGGATTCATAGCAATTCTTATATAGTCATTCTTTTTTTGATTGTAACTGACGAACGGAGGATCGTCTAATCTAAATTTGCTTTCGATAAGAGAAGACATTTTTTGAAAAAATAATTTGATTTTTTGTTTTTTCTTACACACAGAAAAAATTTTACTAAAACAATTGCACTGAAACAATTTTACTAAAAAAATTTTACTAAAACAATTTTACTAAAAAAATTTTACTAAAAAAATTTTACTAAAAAAATTTCACTAAAAAAATTTACTAAAAATATATTTTAGAATTTTGCTAAACCAGTACCTAACTGCGTTCCAGCTCCGCTGTTTACACCATTGCCTCTTATTTCTTCAATTGAACGAACCGTAGATTCTATGGCTATGCCTGATTTCTTCTCATGTTTACTCACAGACCCTGCAGCTATGTTAGCAATTTTGTTTTTTGTTTCCTCTGTAAGTTTTTTTTAATTTTTTTAGTTCTTCAGAATCATTCTTAAGTTTACGAATAGATTCTAGTTGTTTTAATTCGTTTTCAGACTTAACAGCATTTGATATGGCACTAGCTGTACTACCTATAGCAGCTGCTCCTTTAGCAGCAGATGTAATCAAATCTTTATTATTTTTAATTAAGTTAACGATACTTCCTATGCCAGAAAAGATGCCATCTCCTTCTTTTTGAACTGTTTCTACATTGTTATAATGGTAAACAGATTTCATAGATGGTTCATGAGCAATTTATTTATTTGGAGCAAAATGTTTAAGATTGTGTTTATAAATTATAAGCATTTTTTAGGATTAAATTTAACTTTTAGGAAAATATTTACGTTAAGATTTACGTGCGTCATCAAGATTTACGTCTGTGAATGGACAACAACCGCGTGATAACTTTATTAATTTTCTGTTGCACTTTATCTATTGCGTCAAGCAGCGTGTGATATATTTTAATTTCGTTTCTATTAACTTGCATTTTCTGCTGATTCATCTTCAACGCCGTTTTAAGAGCATTCAATTGAACTTTAAGAACATCTAACTGATTTTTAACAGCATCTAACTGTTCTTTATTTCCTTTAGAGTTTTCTTGTAAATTTTTCTTTAATTCATTTTCTAAATTGATTTTAAGAGTTTTCATTTTATCAACTTTTTGATTAAGTGAGTTTACTTCATTTATTATTCTATTCATCTTTTTCATTTGTTGAGTAATTTTAGAACTTAATTCATCAACACTTTTTTGGAATGTAGCTTGCAACTTATTTAAATTCTTAAAATTTTTTTAGGAAGTTTTTCTATTTCATCTTCTAATTGTTCTTTCAATAGTTGTATCTGATGTTAATTCTTAATGACTGCAGATTTTAACTTTATAGAAAGTAATATTAAAATTTTTGATTGTTCAGAAATCTTTTTAAAAAGTTTTGCTATATCTGCTTCTAGCTCTCTATCCTTTTTATCAAGTTTTAATAATTTTTCGTTTAATGATTTGTCATTAAGTTTAAACAACTTTAATTCATTCATCAGTGGAACCAAAACATCGCTTATATATTTTTCTTTTAAGTCATTGATTTGTGTATCAACATATTGTTTATTTGTTAACTCTGTATTTTGTTGCGGAAGAATAGAAAGATGCAATGGACCAGATAAAACGTCTCCAGCTTTCATAATATAATTTTCTATTTCTATTTCTGATTCACGATTATTCGGGATATATGCACCTCCGCCAACATTTGATAACATCATTTTTTAACAATAAAAAAGTAATTTTTCTCAAATAAAAATAAAAAATGGAAAAACCAAAATTATAAAAATTATATTCGCCCTTATCATCCTGTTTTCTTATTCGACGAGATTATCGGGATTTGAAAATAAATGTTTTGATAATATTAATAATCCATGTATAGATGTTAATATTTTGTTCGAATTACAAGCTGAAATATTTAAAGAACAGACTAAAGGTTTACCTTCTATAGAAACAAATTATTACATTTTCCCAGGAGATCCATTTATAAAATTTATGGATATTGTAAGTAAATATAATGATGTTGCCTATGTTGAATTAAATAAAGAAAATAAGGTCATTATTGGTTATAATAATGTTTATGGATTTATTAGAGCAGTGTTACCAATTAGTAATACTGATTGGATAGAAAATAAAATAATTAATTTTATTAATGTTACTGAATTAGTAAAAAATTAAAATCTTTTTCGAAAGAAAAAATTAGGTTATTTGTTGATGAATTAAATCAATTCAATATTCATATCGAGAGTAAAAAACATAAGGAAGAATTATTATATCAAGTTTATTACAGAGATACTATTTATAAAAAAGAAACATCAGAAATGCCCCAAAGATATGATAAAGATACTTATATAGGATTGTATTCAAACTTAAATATTAATTTGTTAAAATCTTATATAAATGGTTTGGCACAACAAAAAAAATTTATATGTGGACTACACCTTATACTATTAACAATGACCATAATCCTAATAATTTTAAAGAATCTGATAATAATGATAATTATAATAATGATGATAATATAGATGATGATTCTGAAACATCTGAAAAAGGTGTAAATGGTAAAAAAGATTATAAAAATACTAGTAATTATAAAAATTTAAGTGAAGAAAAATTTATATCTCAACATGATATTAATACTTAATATAATCATAATTTATCTAAATTTCATTTTCTTACAATTGCAAATAATAATAATGGAATGGTTGAAGATACTATTGGACAACTATGTGTTGGGTCTACAAAATTCAAATTAGGATTTACATCTAATCAATTTAAAATTTTATCATCTTTAATAAAAAGTAAAAATGATTTAGATTATGGTGGTGGTATTAAATTTTCCAAAAGAGATCAAAGACCAATATTTTTCTCTATTATATTTTTATCAAATAATAAATGTAATTTGGAATTAGATATTCCTATTAGGGAATGCCATCCTATACCAAAAAGTGTAATTTATGATGTTGATGAAGAATCAATAGTTAGTGAAAATAAATTTAAATTATCTTTAATAAGACTTTATATGATATATTCTAATAATAAAAACTTAATAGAAAATACCAAAATATTCTATAAATATATTTTCATATGTAATAAAATTTTTAGATGTAATAAGTATTTAGATGTAATAAAAAAATTATTATTCCCACGTGTTATCATCATCACTTAAATTACTCTCACTGACGATTGTTTGAAATATTTCAGCTTGAATATCTTCTCCGTTATAAGGTAACATAATTTCATTCTCATCAGGTGCTTGACGTTTAAGAATATTTATTTGACCAGAAAATTTTTTTCTTCAGTATTATTATTTTTATCAGGAATACTAATTCCAGTTTCTAAAGATCTTTTCCATGGTTTATTAACTGTAGTCGATAATGTTTTCCCCGAATATAATTTTAGAAAATCTTCTACTTTTACTTTATCTTGTGAATATATTTTGAATGTTTTCTTTTCACTAAGTCTCCCTTGTTCATCTACAGTAATACAATATTTTATTTTAGGAGCAATAAACATTGCAAAAATAATTCCACCATATCCATAATCATTTTTTCCTTGACACAATTCTCCCCCAACATATCCAGCAGCATCTAATTTATTAAAGAGTTCATTAGAAATGTATATTGATTCGGTGTTTTTTACAATTAATGGAAAACCACAATTAAATGCGCCATCTTCTGTTTCAATATCATAAACATATTGTGGTTTACTATTTAAATATCTTACAGTGGTGACTTCTTTGGTAATATTATTTTTAACTTGACACGCACTAAAGCATAACGGTTTATCTTTTCTTTCGCTTACTAGCAAATTAATACCTAGAGATGATGCCAAATTGTATAAACCACTAAAGGTTTCTTTATTTTTCTGTGTAAAACGAATAGTTGCATATTTACTTGTAAAAAAAGATTTCCTTGCCCCATCTGCTGCATAAAATCCTACAAAGAACCAATATCTAATATTATATTCAGCATTTAGAACATACGAAGGAACACGTTTTTCTCTAAACTGATTATAATAATTTTCACTAAAGTATGTGGCATATTGTTTTGGATTTTGAAAATTAAGTTTGTATACTCTAGATGATCTCATTGTATCATAAAATTTAAAATCATTGTGATAAACTTCATTAATATATGTTTTTAATTTAATTGATAGGTTAAGGTCTTGGTTATTTAAAGTACAACAATATCTGACTCCTGATTCATAATTATAGATTCCAGCAGAGCCATCTCTTAAAAAGAACCCTTCTACAAATGCTTGCTTACATCTTAAATTAGGTGGATCATTAACATAAATATCTCTTACAATTTGTTTCAATGTGATTGTATTGTCGTGTAAAAATAATTTATTATGTAGTAAATTTGTTCCTATATTTAATTCTTGTGGCTTTATTTCATTACCTATTTCATCTAACAATGAATGATCCTCAGTAACATCTACTATTCCCATTTTTGTTCTTATTCGATAAATACTTTTATTTGTGTAATGTCTAATAATTTTTTTCACTTTACTCCATCCATTATGAGTATAAATTTCTAAATTATCAACTAATGAAATTTCTTTCATATCACCATTAATTTCAAACGGATTAATTTTATAGTTGTTTACAATACTATCTATTCTAGAAATAAATAATGAATTATTCTTTCTCAATATTACAGGCGTGTCAGCTGTTACTGAATCTGTATAATGAATGTATTTTTCGTTGAAACCATTAATTTCTAAAATAAAGTTATTCATGATTCTTCTAGAGTGAGAAAGAATAAAAGAACCTAAGTGTGATGGCATGAATGACGTCTTCCCATCTTTTACAATATTAGCTTTAAGAAATTCATCATCTTCCATTTCTACTTTCGCTAAATATTGTTCATCATTTAATTTTTCATAATCTTTTACTTCTTGAGTGAAATTTTTTCTCAATGTATTCTCATTCCATAAATGATATTTAGTGGTTATATCTTTTTGCACAGTTTTGCCATATAGCGAATTCATCAATAATTTAATTAACTCATCGCCTACAGTATTTCCTTCCGTTTTATATCTTTTTCTCAAATTAAAAAGTTTTTCAATATAATTTCGAAATGGTGAAACTTGATAATTTTTTTCATAAATTATACCATCGGTAACATTTAAGATTTTTCCACCACATCTAACAATTTCTTGTATGTCTACAGAAGTTAATACATCATAACATATACCATTTCTAAACCTGATTACTTTTACATGAG
Source organism: Prostheceraeus crozeri (assembly GCA_907163375.1). Taxonomy (NCBI): domain Eukaryota; kingdom Metazoa; phylum Platyhelminthes; order Polycladida; family Euryleptidae; genus Prostheceraeus; species Prostheceraeus crozeri. The sequence goes on from CAJQUW010011491.1 coordinate 63,539, forward strand.
AATTATTATTTTGATTTTTAACTTTATCTTTAATAGGTACTGGTTGAAAAAACATATCATTGATATATTGAAACACAACTGTAAATATTCCAGTTTTAGGTCAAAATGTTTGAGTATTAAATTTAGATATTATTTCTCGTTCTTCTTCTTGACGAAATTTTCTAGCTGATTCAGCTTTAGGGTATTCTGAATTTTCATCACACATAGCTGATGGATATAAAGATGTTGCATCAAAAGCCATTAGAAATTCATTTTTCGTTCAAGTAGTTGATTTGAAATTTTTTTACAAATTTCAGTTTTATCTCCTAAAAGTCGATACTGTTTCATTTAATCTATTAAATTACTTCCAGGGGACAAAGTCCTCCCAGCGTAGCGACCAGGTAAATACTGTTTTAATATTGGTAACAAGATGTTACAAAATGGCGATATGTATTTTCTTATATTTGCTGAAACTCTTCCACCTTTAACAGATTTTCTAATATAATTTCTAACCCATAAATCTATATGAGAATGAATATTTATATTGTCATTTTGTACGCTTTTCAACCAACCGTTAAATGTTAAAGCGGAGGATGTTAAATTAGTAGTTATATTTTCACCAACTAAATCTTGCATAACATTATTATATTTGTAGATACAAAAAGCTAAAGAAAGAATGTTGTTAACTAAATATGGTCTCCATTCATTTTCTTTTTCTTTATAATTTCATGTGTTATGTCTCCAATTTCATAATTTAATTTACACACATTCGTAGGAATTTTAAAATTCTCACACCATTTAGAAAGACTTGTTTTTATATGTTGATAACTACATTTCATTATAATAGTTTGAAGTGCTAATTTACCTGGAGGTGAATTGTTTTTCATATTGTTTTTAAATCTAAAATATTTTTGAATATATCTACTAACACATTCAGTTGTTTAAGGATTTTGTAATGAAGCAGTTAATATTCCTCTTGAAGTTTTAAGAGGCGGTTTAGATAATTTAAAATTAGCTTTTATCGGAAAATAAGAATCAAAAACTGATGAATTGTAAGCTATTGAAGTTACTTTCGAATAATTAAATTTTCCAAGAGTTTTAAAAAATTGATGGATCGGACATGCGTTCTCTGGGTTTCCCCCGATTGGACATTCATCATCCTCAGTTCTCGTACACATTTTCACACAATTTTGAAGTTTATTAAATTCTAATTCAGTTAAATTATTATACTCATTAATTTGTTTTTTAAGTTTTTTAATTTCATCTTCATCTTTTGATCGTTTAATTTTAATCATATCACTTAACAAACGTGTTTCTAATTCTTTCAATCTTTGTTTCGGTAAGCAACATATAAATTTATTAAAATTAATAGCTCCTACAGCATAAGGAATAGGATGAGCTGTTGAACAGTTAGGATCAGGAAAAGTTTCGAGATCCCAAATATATGTTGAACTATAGTCAATTTTTTTCTTTGTTATGATTTTATATGGACGCGTTGTTAGATTTTCATCAGTAACTGTTTTATATATGGGTTTGCGATTATTTTCAATTTCTTCAATAGCTTTTAATTTATGAGATTTATTAATTAAACAATAGTGTCCAATTGTTGAACCTTCGTGAAAATAATTGTAATAAACATATTTATGAAACGTTTCAATTCCTCTAGGATTTAAATGACGATTGGCAGGACTATAATATTGAACACATTCTCCAAAATATTTATTGAATTGAGAAAATTTGCAGTTTGACATTACTCCTGTTCTAGATGTGGCTTTCTCTTTATATAAAAAAATTATTAAACATTTCTTTCATCATTTCTCCTTGTTCTTCATTAAAACCTCGTAATACATTATAACATTTAATAAAACAAAAATCTTCAGAAGGAATATAACAATATTCACCGAGATATTCTTTGATTCTATATTTCATATTAATACCTGCACCTCTATGTGATCTTTGTACTAGCTTCATTCCAAAATCTTCATATTTAATATTACCTGTAAAAATCCATTCGTTAGCATCGGATTTCTCTTACAGATTAGAAAACCATGTTTCAAATGATTTTTTATTATAGAAGGTTACGTAGAAATTTTGAATTATATTTTCCTGATCTTTAATAACTTTTCCAAGTAAATTAATAATTTTACCATTTGCTAAAAGTTTCCGCATATCATTTACTACATTAATAAAAGATACATTTTCATATTTAATTTCATTTGGATTAAATAAATTACATAAATCATCACCAAGTTCATCCTTAATTCTATCATCAAAAAAGATATCAGTAATAGGAGTTTCTAATATTTCTTTTGTTCGACGTTTCTGTTTTTTAATACTACGTTTAATATTACGTTTCTGTTTTTTAATACGTTTACTACGTTTACTACGTTTACTATGTTTAATTTGTGCATCAAACTCAGCAATTTGTTTCTTGATTAATTCATCAATCCTAGACGTTTGTCCGAGAGACATTTCACGATTCATATTTTTTAAAAGAAAAAATGTATTTTTACATTTACACAGGAATATGTAATTGATGTAATGTTTCTAATTCATGTGTTGTTAAATGTTCTTTCTTAAGCAACCACCATAAACTATTATGCGCTAAAAATACTCTGAAACTTCGTAGACAAATTGGATAGTCTTTTGTTTTAACACACGGTTTAATACCATGTTTTGTTTTATAATCTGTAACGAGCGCTACGTACTTATGATGATAATAAAATCTAACTTCTTTCTTCGAATTGACAGGGTTTGTATGATGACGATAATCTTTTAAAACTGGTACATATTCTATCTTGGAAGCATTCAACATATTTTTTCTATTTTAATTAATAAAAAATTTATAAGAAAAAATTATTCGATCACTCCGCGAAAATATTTTCTATGACTCTGTCATGAATTTTTTTATCAATATTAATTGTAATGAAGCCATAATCTTTTGCCCAAGCATTGTTACACGATTGTTTAAATTCATCTTTATTTCTTACACCTAAATCTCTTAACAAATCACTTAAGTTTCTTGCATTTATTTCAAATAGTATAAATATATTTGCATTCTTTCTAATAACACTTCCATCTAATGAATACATACTTTGTGTTAAATAAAAAACACTACTGTTGTTATGTCTACCTCTTGTGAAATAATTTCTCTGAACTGACTGATTTCTATCATTAACACAATCATCAAAAATTACACAATGTTTCATTGTTTTATCTAGTTTACTAGGATCTTGCATATTACCACTATCATCTATTAATTGTATCTTTATATGCTTATTTTTATTGAATTCTACTAACTGATTATTCTTTGCTGCTTCAACACACCACGAACTTATTTCTTCTTCATCTTAAAATTTTTCATATTCTTTGAATAATGAAGCAATTGCTGATTTTTTAAGATTATTTTCAAATCCATATTTTGAAAATTGATAGACTGGTTGTTCTGCTGTTGTTGTATAAATTATAAGATTGTTATAATCCAAAAAATTTGTAGTCGTGAGAATTTTAAATAATAAATATATTTTTCCACATCCTGATCTTCCACAAATAACTGACAAAACTTTATTAGATAAATTTGGATGATGATTAAATTTAAGTTTTTTTTATTTAAAGTAGTTCACTCATTTTTAATAAAAAAAATTATTTTTATTTTTATTTTTAAAGAAGAAGAAGAAAATTAAACTTCTCTAACCAAAAGATCTATCATAATCTCTTCACCTTCAAAATTTATTTCTTGTCCTTTCTCTTCAGTGATTCTAATGTTAATGTTGTTAATAGTTTTTCTTGTAATAGGAAAATATATAATAATGTCTGTGGAAATACATTTAATCTATAACCAATGGGTACAGTAAAAGCTGGAAAACTAAATATTAAATTTGACAATTTACCATTTATATATCCTCCTTCAATAATGTCACAATGTACAACAATTGAATTTATTTCAGTTATTTTTGGAATCTTCTCAACTAAATGATAACCTTGACTATAGGTTTGTTTATTAAATCCTAATAGTTTTGACAATGATTTATCATGATTAAAATCAACTTGATGATTTTCGTCTAAAGTAAGGGAAAATTTATTAACTGCCGGTTCAACTGCAAAATGTAGTTGTTTCTTATCTTTAAATGGTATACCTAAATGTCTCTTAATTTCATTTCAACTTCGTAAGAACCAGGAAGAAAAGTTAGTATTTTCCATGTTTTACCTTTATCAGTAGATTATCTAAATTGGTCATTCACATCTTTGATAGCGTTTTGAATAGTGTTAAATGTAGAGAAACTAGTCAATGCAATTTGATAATTTTTATTTTGTTCCAAATGTAGAATGGGTTCTAAATTACAAGTGTGTGATGAAGTAGTTGCTATAATTTTTAACGTCGTACTAAATTTTGATGAACCCAAAATCTCTGTTAGATTTTCTAAATGATTATTAATTTTGTCTAAATCTGCTGAACACATTTTTTAGTTAAAATTTTAAATAAATATTTTTTTATAAAAAATTAAAAACAACAACATATTTCAGCTATACTTTTATAATCCTCTTCATTTAGAATCTTCTTTTCTAACAGTCTTTTCAATATAGCATGAATTTCATTGAAACTAGAATTATGTCCTTCTTATATTGCAGATATTAAAATATTTAATCTATTTAGTAATTTTTGTGGATCATCTGGTAAAAATACAGTTGTTTCTGTTTTAAAACCTTTTCCTACTTTTACTCCCGCTGATAATAAATTTTCTAATTGTTTATAACGTCTAAGAGATTTTGCTGTCCAACTCAATCTAACATAGCTTTATATTCTATGAGATCTTCTACAGGAAAATTTTTTAAATCTGCTCCTCTTAAAAGATCAACAAAATTCCTGTCTAAAATAAAAGGAGATTTATCTGGTGAAAAAATTAAACCTCGAAAAGGTTGTGGAAATATTTCTTTTTGTCCGAGATAAAATCTAGGTATTGTTTTTCCATCTATAAATGAAATGGAATGTTCAAATTGCATAGATTTTGGTAATTTCTTATTAATGTTTGATTCTAGTAATCCATAGTCATCTAATATAGTTTTGTGAGCTGGATCTGTTATATTAACTTGTTTATCATTATTTGTAAGTTCTCTTTCAAGAGTTTTAAATGGTTCCATAGTTTTTTCAAAATCAGTTTGTACTTGCTCGGTTTGCTGCATTTTTTCAAACATATCTGATTGAATACCAGCTTTTATCATTCTATGTTGAAGATGATTTTCTTTCATAATATTTCTTTGTTTTATTAACTCGTCTAATTGTCTAATTCTTTTTAGATTATCAGCTTTAATTTTATCCATTTTTAAAATATAATATTTGAATTTTGTGGTAACATTGAAATACAACAAAAACATTTTACTGAACAAATTATTTTTTATTGCTTTGGCGTCTGACATCTTTTCGTCTAAAGTTTTGTTTAATAAAGTTTTTAGTTCTTCTAAAAAAATTTTATCATTTTCTTCATTAGAAATTTTACCAACCTGTTTATTCTTGTCATGAACTTTTTCTGACTGTAATTGAAATGATATTTGATTTACTTCATTAGCTATTTGATCAAATTTTTCAATCTCATCTAACGTAATAACATTATCATCACACACTCTTTGAAAGTAGTAATGTAATTTGTCATAGACTTCTTTAATATGTAAATGCTTAGTTTTCAATGATTTTCGTTTCTTAGTTATTAAAGATTTATCTAACATTGTAACAAGTGAAGTTGCAAAAACACCCGTACCTGTTAAAGCAGTAGCAACTACTGGAATTACTAAAACACCTGAAGTTATTATAATTGTGAATACCCCTAAACTTACTGTTATAAAGATTCCAATTCCTTGTGTTACATTCTTAACTTTAGACCATCTCTTTCTTAATTTATCATAATGCTCTAATCTTAATAATAATTGAGATTCCTTATCTTTCATATACCTAACTCTATCTTTGTGCTTTTCTTTATTCATTTTTTCAATGTCCATTTCACTTGTTTTTAATTGTGATAACGAAGGATATATTTTTGAGGTTTCTTCCATTTTCGTCGTCGCCGCCCCCGTCGAGGTTTCTTCCATTTTCGTCCCCGTTGAGGTTTCTTCCATTTCTGAGGTTTCCATTTTTAAAGAAATATTTTGAATACAATCTTCTGGTATATTGAGACTACGTGAAATTCTTAGAGTACCTAAATTTTCGACTACGTGATATTTTTCGACCACGTGATATTTTTTAGATTACGTGATATTTTGTGACAACTTAAATTTTCGTCCACGTGATATTTTTCGACTGCCTAAATTTTCGAAATTTGGAGACTACCTAAATTTTTGAAATTTTGATTTTTTGAAAATTTGTCACTACCTAAATTTTCGGCCACGTGAAATTTGGAGTCTACCTAAATTTTTGAAATTTATAGACTACGTAAATTTTTGAAAACCCGCAAAAGTGTGACATCCGGTGCAAGCGAAGCGAAGCGACGCGCCGGATGTCATACCTAATACTACTATAGTTAACTGCCTTGATGGGTCAGGACCCGAAACATTGGCAACTCTGTATCTATACTTTATCTTTTATTGTGGCATATATATACTTCGGGAGAGAATACTTTCTCTTTGAAATTTTCTTGAGTCTTATCATTGCCTAGCATGAGGCATTAAAAGGTCTCAAAGTATAATAGAAAAATATATATGGGAGTGAAAACTAAAATAGGTATGCATACCAATACATACACTTTTACTGAAAGCGAATGGAATTAATTTTCGACGAGAAAAATGAAAGCTCTCAAGTTGTCAACAATTTGAAGTTACAGATGATTGCAAATGAAAAGAAACCCGTACTCGTAAAAGAAAAATTCTATGCAATGGGCAGTAATAACAAAACAAGGTGTCTTTGAAAATGAATGTTTCGAATTTCAGAGTACTTATCACATGCATCGATTTTATTTCATAGGTGTTTCATATTTCAATCCTCACTTGTGATTTGTTTGATTTCCTGATACACTATCTATGAGTTCATGTCATGCTTTTATCATTCAGCATGCGCTTACTTTAAGATGCTTACATTACATATTTGTGCAATTCAGATGTTTTAAACTATCTATATTCATGCCATGGTTTTGGTAAATCACATTAGTCCGGCAGCCAGAACGAGTTTCTGCACGGAACGAGGCCGAAAGTGAGACTTTCACAGAATGATGTACACCCTATGTCTACTGCGAATCGGCACGTCTGCCGAGTTCCAGTGAGTTCCTCTTCTTTCCAGACAAGATCAAAGAAAAACACATGTAAATCCAATGGGACGCAGACTGCAGTTTTTGGCTGAAATGAAATTTTGTATGTTTTCTCTGATTAAAAAAAAACGTACTATGCCTAGAGTCATAATTTTTGACATGGAGTGTCTTCAGGTCATTTCTTTTCATATTCATGCACCCCTGTCTATAAAGCTAAACACATTCAGATTTGGTGAGCCTCTTAATGTCGGCAAACACAAACATTTTGAGCAACTTTATCCACATTCAACCATATTCTCGCATACATTGTCGATTAGATGCATGATAAAAGCACATGTACATCATAGGTAATGACCTGAAGACATCCCAAGTCACAAATTATGACTCGATACTGTCCAGTTGATAAGCAAAAACATAGAACATTTCATTTTAGCCAAAAATTGCAATCTGGGTCCCATTGGATTCACATGTGTTTTTCCTTGATCTTGTCTGACAAGAAGAGGAACTCACTAGAACTCGGCAGACTCGTAGTAGGCATAGGATTGGGACAGTAGGCACAGATTCGTAGTAGGCATAGGGTGTACATCATTCTGTGAAAGTCTCACTTTCGGCCTCGTTCCCTGCAGAAACTCGTTCTGGCTACCGGACTACATCGTCCAATTCTTTTCATCACATCAGTTTGTGAAGCAGAACTGGACGACAATGAGCCGGTTGGAGCCCGGTGATCCCCCACCAATGGATGGATAATATTGGTACACGAACACTTGTTCGACACGAACATTTGTTCGACAAATTTTCGAACACTTCTTCGACACGACATTTGTTCGACACGAACACTTCTTCGACACGACATTTGTTCGACACGGACACTTCTTCGACACGACGTTTGTTCGTTATTAAGCAATTATAGTCTTTTTCTTTTTCAGGTTGTGTATTTTTTGAGAATTTGCATTTTTTTAAATACTTTTTGTCTTAAATTAATTTTTTTCCTTTCTAAAAAAATATAATTCTTGCATCGCATAGATTGAACTAGAAGCGTATTTGTAATTTAAGATATTACCCTAAAGACGAAAGATAGCCAGTACCTAAAATTCTATTCATGTTAAATCCATAAACAATTATTTCATTTATAAAATGAGAAACACTTTCAATCAAATTCATAATAAATGAAGAAGTGTTCGTGTCAAACAAATGTCTTGTCGAAGAAGTGTCCGTGTCGAACAAATGTCTTGTCGAAGAAATGTCCGTGTCGAAGAAGTTTTCTGTCCAAAAAATGTCCGAAAACATAGATATCAACTTGTCGAAAAAGTGTCTATGTCGAAGAAGTGTACCAGATCCATAATATTGAGTGATATTCAGGGGACTCAATGCCATGCTTTTAAGCTCCTCAACTTCATTTATTAATGAAGACGCCATTTTTCCTTTCAGATAAATACAACTGTCAATCGTAGTCATGAAAATATGATCGTATGATGGGTTCAGCATCTCAAAAAGGTAATTCAAAGTTACGTATCAGACAAAAGTGATAAATGGTGCTGTGAAACACTTCATCATAATAAAGCATAGAATTAAGAATAAAAATGAACCACCTAAATTATGTCAAACTTCAATTAATCAATCTTCCTTTCAATCTCATTTTACATTGATAAGCCATGCACCATTCAAGAGCTTATAATCTCAGCTTTTTACACCTACCTACTTGCAACCCGCGATGTTTGCCACATCAGTCATAGACACAATCAAACTAAGTACACACAATCAACTAAGTGTATATATAGGTTTTAATCACTTTGTGACAACTGCTTAGCTGCATGAAGCCCGCCGAAAGTAAATAAGAGGTCATCTTGGAGACGCACACTTTCAAGATGTCCTCATTCGAGCATCCTAGAGCCTACAATCAACCCTGATATCGACTCGTTAATCTAATTCTGTGGACATTACAAACTACCAACCCTGATATTAGCGAGTCATTAATAAGATTGACAGGGACTCTTTGACCTGCCATAGTTTCATTTGTTCCATGGTCTGTGCATTTTGTACTTTGTTTTACATAACGTCTTTTTGATTCTTGTAGTCATACTTTGATGATGTTCTTGCAGTTGTCTCTAACTTGCAAGTTACTTGCTATAACTTGCTTCCTCTTTTATAATTTCCATGTAGTGTTTTATCTTGAATCTTGTTTGTTGTAATCTTACTTTGATTACAAGGTAAATTTTAGTTGGATTAGATACGACATCATATTTCGCATTACTTTGTTTTGTAAATTAATGGAGCATAATCCATTTGTATTTTATAACATACAATGCCATTAATGGCATAAAAAAGCATGATGATTGCCTATGAGCCATTTCATGACTCTCAATTAGCAGAATTGCAAAGAGAATTTCTACTCTTTTCCAATACAAATATTAATAGAAGTAGCATTAAAAGCTTACTTTCGTAATGATTAAGTATTTAAGGAGAGCGACAAAGAAGTTAAACCGGATGGAGTGGTCCGCCGTTTGGTTTTGGATTGCCGAACCCTGTTTTATATATTCGCATCCGCTGTTGTCTAAGGTAGACAGAGGTTAAAATGTGAAAGTCAACATTTTTTGTAAATCTCAAATGAATCAGACAATGAAATCTCAAATGAATCTCTCAATGAATCAAGCTCAGAGTAAAAGGGTCTTCATATATTAGCCCTTCACTACTCGACCGACCAGGATTAATGAATCGAACACAAGTCAGCTAGAAAGTTTAGCACACTCTCTATCATCATAGCCAGCCAGGCCATACGGAATAAGCATGAATGAAAACATTTACGTGTCATACCACAGTGGCTGGTTCGGAAGAATTTCTTTGCCGCCTCCGCGATTGAATTGAGCAATGCATTTCAATATGTAACAATTGTATGACACATGCTTCCATCCATCGTGTGGATAGAGTACCTGCTTAACTTTCTGGGTGAATTGTGGTCGAGTCCTATCAGGTAGGGTGCTGCGGTCAGGCAGATAGGGTGTTAACTTGTATTTTGACTTAAATTTTGTCATTTTCTAAGTCAATAAAACATGAATATAAGAAAATTCATGATCATGATAACGTACCTGAATCTAGGAATTCGAATACTCTTGGTATCAATGGCATATCTATTCTTCCCATGAATATTGCGGAGACCACAATTGTTTCGAGTATTCGAATGAGACAGGAAATTAAACCAAGGAAAATGTCGTAGAAGAACATGTAATAAGTCCAAACGAAGTAAGCAGACCTGCAATAGCAAAAGGAATTGCTTGTCTACTGTTTGTCAGACTCGCGAATTGCGAGTACTTTCAATTGCCATTTTATCTGACAACTCTCGTGATAAACTTTCTAGTTTGGGAAATTGTAAATTCGGATACACAGTCAAAATATTTCAAAAGATGGATATTGTGCATTCTATATGCACTATATTTATGGTTAGTATTTACAGGTTATGCTCACTGGCAGACCTACACTAATGAATTACACTATTCAAAATGCAACACTAACACAGTCCGATTCTTTAAGTTGTACGACAAAAATTATTTCTGTGTTATTTTTTCAGCTGGCCTCAGAATTTACTCCAAATCAAGTATTTTCTTGAGAATGGTTGTGGTAAATAAAAAGCCGATGTTGAAGTACCGGTAACCCATATGTAAATCATCGTGGCATTTATGACAAGGCTTTTCAAATCTTTATTGATGATAGACATCGGCCATTACACTTTCTCTCTTAAAAAATTAACATAGCTTTTTTGTGGTATGAAGTCTATTGAAACTCACAAACCTCTTCAACGAATGAAACGTGCCATAGGCCTATGTCTTGAGCGATCGTTTTGTCATAAGTCTTCTGTGTGCTGTATATTTTGTGCATTTAACCAATCTGATGAACTAATGAAAAATTGATGAATAGAAGATCATGCTGACAGTCAATTTTCAATATAAAGATCTGCAGTCTTCATATAGAAATCTCGTGTGTTCTTTTGCAGGACTTACTAACCACAGTTGACGTCTTATGAAATTCAGAGATATACCAAATCAAAGTATGGAGGATAAGGCTTCATGTGGCGCAGAAGTTATTGAAGTTGGCCTACATTTTCACTACGAAAGTGAGCGCTAGATATTGATTTTTTATGCTGATCAACTCGCGATCTAGTTGAATGACTCTGATCTAATCTGGTGTTGCTAAAAGGGTAATAATTGCCATAGTGAGCTTTGAAAATCATTCGACCTAATTTCAATGTAAAGTTATATTATTTTTCTATCTCATTGCTTTTCCTTAAGTTCAATTATATTCTAAGTTTGTTATTTTACCTTGAATAATTGCAAGTAGGCGCCATGCTTTTAATCGTCCTGTTCAATCCTATTATCGTTTTCGATACTTAGAATGACACATGGAACGAACGTCTTCAGTTTACTAACCTAGATCGCACAAAGTTGGGTTGATTAAGTCTTTGATGCACCCCAGTGTTTGTATTTGTTCGCATGACACCATTTCCTAGACATTGCAGATTCTAAGTCGCTTTTTCTTGGGAAATAGTTGTTATTTGCAGTTTGCTATAAAAGTGAATGATCATTCCGCGTGAGAAGCAGGAAGCTATCTATGGTTCTGAAAAGAAAAAAAGGGTTTTACGTCTTCCTGCTACAGGAGACGTGATTTCAAAGTTTTTGCAAAGAATTTGGGGAAACATTTGTCGAAAAATAGATAAGATATTTTGAAAATGCCTGCCATGCTACAGAATGAAGAACAAAAGTAACACTTACAACGTGATTTAAGCCCTAAACTTTTTGTACTGCATGGCTTTTGTGAAGCAAGAATTTTGCGAACTGATGTGACTCAGTGTTAATTTAATTCATTGATAGATATGCTTGGTTGTAGCATAATGAAATCAAATTATTCCTTTTGAAGAACCTTGTATAGCAGTTTTCTCAAAAAAGCACTCAGAGCAAGTCTATACACTGAGTGTCGTAGTAACAACATGCTTTTAAGCCACGAGAAGGTATTTAAAACCCATTAATGCAGTGAAATTTATAACATTTTGAAATGACGCAGTTTGGAATTTCTTAATTCAACCATTTCATGCCGATTAAAGCAAAAATAATATGATAAAAATATAATTTAGATAGGACAAAGAAAAATAATAAACAACATCAACTGTATAGGCAATTTAGTGAACTTTCAAGCATCAGTCAACATCTGAACAATTTTTGGGCAATACAAACCCATTTTGAGAAAGTAAAATGGTAACTCCCATTTGTTTTACAGTCGAATTTCTATTAAAGTTGGTTTCTAAATCACGACAAGTACTTCGGCGTCCGGCGCCTTCAAAGGTCGATAGAGCTAGGTGGATCTAGAGGCCCTTTCGTCCACATAGTTCTATCGACCTTTGAAGGCGCCGGACGCCGAAGTACTTGTCGTGATTTAGAAACCAACTTTAATAGAAATTCGACTGTAAAACGAAAGGGAGTTACCTTTTTACTTTGCTCAATAACAATAAGATCTCCCGTCGTTTGGTCAACCACTCAAATCCATTTTGACGATTGATCTTAGATCTGACGTATATTAACTTAGATAATTCAATTTGATTCTGATGTCTTAGTAAGCATAACTGCTTCTGAAAGCTGATACTTGTGCACTTAATTTTTCTTTGTAAACCTTCATGTAGACTTTTGTAGATGATCATGTGGATATCGAATTGGCCTTATGGAGCATCAATGATAAATATATGGAATGATTATATGTTGAACATTATGCAAACATTTATATTAACTCAGTGGATTTTTGATGACTTATAAAGCATCTGAATCAAATCAAAATGCAATAGTGGGACGTTTGAACTCATTGGCGTCTAAATGATAATTTCTAGCACATGAAGATAAAATAAAAATTTACAGAATTAACGCAAGTGCTTTTGAATTGCCTTCCCCTTTGAGTTTCTTGTTTCTTATTCCATGCCTGCTGCTAACTAGGTGGAGATTAAATTTCCGGATTGTTGCGCAAATAATGTCGCTACGTGATAGAGCATCGTACTATTGCGTGTAAAATTTCTGTAAAATGGCAAAAATTATTTTTTTACTAGGCTCAGCACTTTTGTTTTAAACCACCTAAATTTGAAAATTTAAATCGCAAAAATTGCCGATTTTCTAAAGCAAAATTAAGCGGTAAATTCACATTACTGACTCATATCAATCAATAATTGAGCAGAAAATGAATTAGGGTCTAAAAACATTAAAGATGATGACTTTTTCAGAAAAAATTGAAAATTCTTGCAATTTTTTTCTATGCATGTATAAAAGATCTTTATGTTTGAAACTTAGGGATGAATTTTAGATTTAGTGAGTCTTTTTTCAAAAAATGATGATCAGTAGAAAAATGTGAAGATTTAAGATAAAAAACAGAGATCTTATTATAAAATAGAAGAAAAATAGCGACTGTAAATTAATTAGTAGAGACCCGTGTCAGTTTGGTAGCAGCGGAACTTCGCATTAGTACGTTAAAATGATTGCAAACATGAAAAGATAATCATCTAAGTGCATGATAATCTAATAATTTCGAAATGCATGTCATCGAATCATCCGCTGCATCATCTATTGCCTCATCGCTTACCTCATACGAAACACTTCTCCTTACCATTCTGCTCCACCTCTCCTCGCTCAAAATTCATTTTTTCCTATGGCCTGTGAGCTTTTCAACTTAAGTCATTAGTTATCTATATATAAGCAGTCAAAGACAGTATTTCTGAATTAATTTGTTGTTCACCGACTAAGCTGTGAATTTTTTTCTTTAACTTTGTATGCTATAAACAGTTTTTTATGATACCCTATCTTTGTGAAACGAATGATTATCAATTTGAGAAATAAACGCTTCATTATTATTATTATTATCCTAAATTCGAAATTCATGACGTTGCAGATTCTCTTTTTAAAAGCCTGTCCTACGAATGAGCACATGATTTTTTTAAAAAAGATGTTATGATGCAATCATCAAAAAATTAATACAGATAAACATGGATCAGTATATACATTGGTTGGGCATTTTTTAACTTGTGAACTAAGAAAGAAATGCATTGTATAATTCATGAATTAATTGTTTTAATTTAAGTCCGAAAAGCAAAATGTACATAGAAAGACGTCACCTATTATTGACAGCAAATACCGATCCACTTCGTTGGACGAAAACAAATTTCGTCACTAGCTTTTGGATGATCATGTAGATAATTGTCAGCAATCCGATTGGGCTAAAAGAACAATGTTTTCATATTTCTGAAACATGTAATTGTATGATATTCTAGAAAAATACAAATTCTATTTGTGTACTCCATTCCACATCAGTATCAATTAGCTTACGTAAATGTGTGACTTAATCCAAATTCGATTTAATAAAAATTAATTAATTAATTATTTGATAGAATTTAAATTTTCTATTTTACTTACTAGTTTAAATTGTAACTTACAGTAGTTTTTACATAAATGTAAATTTACATTTATGTAAAAACCGCTGTCAGTTACCGCAATGCAATCATTAATGCGGCAATTGCAACTGAAGGATATTTTATGTTTAAATTACTTTTTCCTATTTCTCCGACTGTTAAAATAATTGCTCCATATTTCACTATGTCTGGGCTATTTAAGAATTGATGGTTCAAACCAGTGCTTTTGCAGACCAATTAACGGCTATGATTAAGAAGATACATGGGCCTAACTCCTATTTGATTACAACAACTAGTTGCAGAAATATTACAATTTTTAATTTAATGAGCAGGAAACATGCTGCTTAATAAACGAAATTTCAGAACTATTAAAAATACAATGAATCAAAATAACTTATCAAATCTTCAAAAAATGAATAAGAAATTACGGAATCAAGGTATACATGGATGTACATGCAGAATAACAAATTTATGACGATGATGACATGCGTCTGTTGTGAAACCTATTTTATGCTGCACATTGTTAAGTCTGAATTAAAAATAGAAGAGTCTTAATTAAAAACAGAAAATTCAGTTTTGCTTCGGATCACCCACTCAAAATAGAAGATTTTTGCATTTATTACTCATGTTTTTTTAAATAGAAAAATTATGGCAGAATCTCGCTTGATGTACCGGAGCTGGAAACATGTTGCCACGAGTAAAAGCATATACATGTACATTACATGTAGATGTCGTGTAATGTCGCATCGGACGTCATATATCTATCATTGAAAATCATTCATATAAAAGTATGAAGGATAATTAAAAAATGAAGTGATGACAGGTTCTTTCACACACATTTAATCATTAAGAAAGCGTGTAGAAAGCATATTGCTGAATTTGACTTGCTCTCATATACGCATATATCGCAATAGTAGTTTGAATCGTTGAAAAAGTTGTAATTGCAGTAAGACGAAAATCATGATATTTATCCAACCCTTCTTCAGATTACCAAACTGATTGATAATTCTTTAACACGATTTCATCAGATATATGCATATTTACAGCGGTTTGTAGAAAGCAAAAAATAAATGAGATCTTAATAGCGCTACGTGGTCTAAAGTTTGCATTTGATTGTTTAAAGTCAATGTGATAAGAATTTCTCCTTTCTTCCTTCCAAGAAGTCAAAATCGAAATAAGATTATAAATCAACTTTTACTTAGCCGATAAAAATCGATCGAAATGTGAACTTTAGATAAGAGAGAATTTTGAAGATTATGATTCAATGTGCAATATATGCAAGCCATTTGCAATGTTAACAGGATAATTTTCCTTGCTGAAAAAGCATGCATTATAAATGTATTTGTGAAGACTAATGTCTAGCTTTGCAGACAGCAGATCCGAACATTTCCGAATACGGAAGCAATACACCCGAATCGCTGAAGAGTTACAGTCACTTTCAGCGATTCGAGTGTATTATTTATTTGGTTATTTAATTTACAATAGTAAGATATTACGTAAGTTACTTTCTGCTTCATAGTATGTGTGATGAATAAATCCTTACAAAAAATACGGCTTAACGGCTAAATACTCTACAAATGTTGAGATCTCTCCTAAACTACAAATTAGAAAGTGTTGAGATTTCATGACTATTTTCTTCTTACCTCTAATGTCGTACATTCAAAGTTGTATTTTAATGGAGCACAGCTTACAAAGATATTGACTTTCAAATCTTAATACCAGTTAAATGATGCAGTCGTGTCTGGTCACACCCAGGTTGACTTTTTTCATTATGACCTTTTTTGAGTGAATGATGCGTGATGTTTCGTTGCCATAAGACTTGATGTCGTGTTGTTAGCTAACTACGTGTGTTTGTAATAAAAAAGGGCACGAGAATTGTAGCGGCTATATCTCCTGAGAGTGTGATGTACTAATGCAGAAGAATTTGGTAATTGAGACCTCGTCTCCTCTTTGACAGAAGTTGGACCTATAGAAAAACTGGTGCGGATTTACCGCAGTCAATAAAACTGTTTAGGGTGGGCCATGCAGTCTATTCATGTCCCTAATTATGGATATGTTGTTCTGCTGCTTGGAAATCGGTGAATGAAGCAAACCATTATCATTTCAAAGTTAATCTGGGATGCGGCATACAGTAAACTTACTCTTCCCTTAGTTCCGCTCACGAGACCTACTCAAAATGCAATGATTTTTGTTGGAATTGACTTATCAGCATCTTTCAATCCATGTTGCTCGAACAGAAGGACGTTGTAGCAAAAGCAATCATTGTGGCAACAAATGATCTCAATATTTGTAGCAAAACATTTGCTTTGAACACGCAAAGATAATTTGTTGCTGCAATGACTGCATTAGCATTGTGGCATAAAAGCATCAATAACTGCAAAAATTTGCTGATGTATTATCCAATAGAAACGTAAAATGAAATTTCAGATATTGATTTTGATAATTTATTTCAATAATTCATGGAAGATTTGGTGTAGAGCTCATGAAAATAGATTACAAGCCTATGGTCTGGCCAGACCTATCTTGATCATTTCCCTTGCAGAAGTGGTCGTTTAACCGTTCATTGAAAATGGAAGTTTTTATACACAGTCCGATAGGAAGGGTAGCAAGTATGACAATGTGTGTAATTTCTAAGTTATTGGAGATCTCGCACCTACCATACCCATGAATAAGGAAATACTTACCCATACATCTTTAGAAGAGTTAGCCAAAACTGACCGAATCCATTGAATACTGGAATAACCACGATAAAGGCTACAAAGATATTGATTAGCGACAGAACTAAAAATTGAAATATTAGTCCCCAAAATAAATAAGCAACTTGGAAACCGACAAGACGAGAAAATCCAAGCTGAAATAATAAAATAAGAAGTTAATGTGTATCCACTAATTGCAAATATGTCAAACTCACAATTGCACTAACTGGTGAAACATAAGCTGGGTCGATGATATATGGATATTCCCCTTTGTATGCCTTCATGACATCACGTCTGAAATAAATAGTCGAACTTTGCAGTGCGTGTGCCAAAGCACATTGTCTGCTTCTCTATTTATCATTTTTGGATGTGCACACATGTATAAGAAGATAACACAATGTGATTACTGTACTATCTTAAATTTATCCTTCCATTGGCAACTTTCTACAAGCGAACACGGAGACTGGTGTTGTCTCTGATATGATATTATGTGGTGTCATTATTATCTCGTGTTGGCAGTTTTTAGACAAATAACAACAAGGTTTTTTTAAAAAAAATCGATCAAATATTTTCTAGACGTTAGGAACACCATCTCGATAGAAAACCGAATCTTTTGGTGTAAAAATTTCACTGCATTTTTTGAGTTAACACTATCTACTATATACAGGCGTACTCTATGGGTTAAGTTGCATTTTTTACTATTCGGATATTCTACCAGATGATCTACATGTATATATAGGAGTCTCAGTGGATATCTGTTAATTCCGTTTACAAATTTTATTTTATGTAGTTCGGGCAGATGCGTGCACGCATGAAGCGTATGATGACATATACATGTGTGGTGGAAAGTGAAAATGTGATACAAATAGATACCAACCTGTATGTACGCAGGACAAGTGGATACTGGAGAAAACTGAGAGCCATCGCAATAGAAATTGCAACGATTAAACAAACTGAAAAAAATGCGATTTCAGAATTTGAAGCTTTTTCTTGAGTTTTTTTGCCAGATATCTGTTAGAGCTTTTAGGGCTTCACTTATAAAGCATAATGCTCAAATAGTGCACTTCAACCGCTAAGCGATTTTCTGAAACTTCTATTTTCATTAAAAGATTTTGTCTTTTAAATATCAATAAGTTAAGTATGCATTATTAGTGAACACTTTCTATCTTAACACACTGTAGAATCAAAGCTTCCTTGTTAATTGGCCCTACGTGTATACATGCATTTACTAATGAAAAGCAACCTAATCTCAAACAGTACTCGCTCATAGAATGTATATTGGAGCTGAAATCAGCCGACCATCACATGCGCGCAATAAACTTCTAATCGACCTCCCCAAAGAAAATTATTGGCATATACAAAAGTAACGCTATTAGCAAAAAGTGAATTTAGCTGTTAAAATCAACACAAGCAAACCATAAGAAAGTCTGCGGTATTATGTGCTCATTAGGATGCTCCACATTAGCTATATTTAACACAGCTAGCATTGCAGCAAAAGTTTCAATTAATATGAGATGAATGTTTTTTAGATCAGTGATGCATCATTGACTGGATTATTTTACAGCATCTGGATTATCTGGATATCTGGATTAATATATTGACAGATTTATTTTACAGTTTTTTGACAAAGTGTTGGGTTATTATTTGTACTTACCATAAAAAGTAAAAATAAGATAATCAGCTAATCTGATAGAGTTAACTAATGCAAGTGTAACTGAAGAATTTCCAGGATTCAGCACACTGTCAAACACTGCTCTTATCGATCGACTGTCTTTGTTGA
Organism: Prostheceraeus crozeri; assembly: GCA_907163375.1. Classification (NCBI taxonomy): domain Eukaryota; kingdom Metazoa; phylum Platyhelminthes; order Polycladida; family Euryleptidae; genus Prostheceraeus; species Prostheceraeus crozeri. The sequence goes on from CAJQUW010011491.1 coordinate 82,649, forward strand.
TGATTGGTTGTAATGAAGTCAATATGCCATCAAAGTAATTCACCATGGATGGCACCAAAAGGATGATGAGCTGTGGAATAAAAGCAAGTATGAATTAAATACTTGTTTGATGTTTTATAATGTCTGTTGCAGTTACCGCGTATTGTAAGAGAAACGTCACCAGCAGCGAGCATAAAAATCGAGGTGGAAATATGAAACCTGTAAATAAAATTTTCCATATAAATAATCAATATGATATGTTGATCTATCAAGCATCATATCAGACTGTTCCATTACCATTCCAATGGTAAATAGCAAAATTTTTATTTATCTAGCTGACATGAAAGGCGAAATCAGACTAAGAAATACATGGATGTCGATTATTCGAGGAACTGTGAAAAGTAATTGATGAAATACAAAGGGAAAATAGTGGATGCCGCTATGATTCCCTTCTTGGTGATCCTGGTGGCTAGTTTTGCATTTTTCCATTGATTAGCGACTATTTTCGCAACTTTAATTATCAGCTTAACAATTCTAATGAAGTGATCAATATACTCATTATTACACTTCTTAAAATTCATCGCGAAGTTTCTGAAAAATGCAAGCGACTTGCGAACGATGACTAAGGAAATCACAAATCAATAAGTATGAAATCTGAAATTTACTTTCATCAATTCTCCTTTCCTTCCTGTTAAGAATATGTTTTTTCCAACAACACCGACCGCGCGCTATTTTCTGCCATCAAGCTATGTTTTTGTGGATATTATGTGAGCGCAAATGCTCCTGTTTTCCAATGTTCTTGGAAATAAACATTTTAGACCTTTGACTTCACTGTACAGTTATTATGCATCATTTATCGGATAATGCTTGTTAGAATAGTCTTTCTGCAAAGTCTTGAACAGATTGATTTATCGAGGGGCCTTTTAGGTATAGAAAATAAGGGATTGAGGTTACTGAGGTAGACATTGCTTGACATTGATAACAGGAAAAAGTCGACAGTGAAACACAGAATTGCATGAACTGGCAACTGGAAAATGAGGAGAACGATATTTAAGCTTATTAACACTGCGCAATAATTATTGCTTTATCCACACAATCTTTTATAAATTTCTTTGCTAGTGCCCAATAACAGAATCCTGTGGCAATGCAATGCTTACAGAATGTCTCACACTACGCAAGACGTAGGTCTGGAGCATCACAAATCATTTAGTCCTAGAGATAAACACGCTCTTGCTTTTGAGCTTGCTAAAACATCTCACTGAGCGCCGCTGTCAACGGTTGAGACAACCGGTGCAAGCACCACTACCAGAAATTCTTCATCTGCACACAAGTCAACTTGAATCAAAAACGTCAACCTAAAAATCGATAAATAGTCCATGAAATCTGAATGTTGACATGAATATTGACAGTGGGGGCAGCGTGCTCCCAGGCCATCAGTCTTCGCTTCATAGTGAATTCCCATTTCCTAACCAAATAGCATGAATAGTAAAGTGTTCAAATTATTAATTTCACACTATCTTGATTTCATTAAATTCTTGAACTTTTATTGTGCAAGTATATGAGCATTCAACACGTTGAGTTTTTTTCCACATGTCCAAATATCATCTTAATGTAGAAAGCGGAAGTACTTCAGCTGACACAAAATTTTATTATGATGCAGCAAACGTTTCGCATACAGACTTTCTCTCTCGATGCCCGATGAAAAGTGAATAAACTTATGCAAAAATGCGATTTATCAAATTGTGTATCATGTGTGCTCAAAGGTTTACAGGAGAGACTTCTAAAATTATGAAGCACAAGATTTCTGAACGCATAAATTTGTATGATGAATCTAGTTCAGCTGTCAAGAATTTTCAGACAGAGCGTCCTCATGAAAATGCTTCTTTTACTTGGCTTATTCTTTATAGTGGTTTGTATTTTCATCACAAGCGACTGAGTTTAGAATCCAATTACATTAGCAAAATCCCTAGTCATCAACTAATGAATGGGTGCAGCAATCGAAAGAATTTTTTCAGGTATTAGTTGAGTTTCTTCAGTATTATTGTTTCTATTTCTAATGCACGCTATTTTGCTAAATTTTTAATTCTTCTAAAATTCGTGATTTTCCTTTAATTCGCGTCACTTCGTCTATACAACTCGTTTTAATTTAGCTTCACATGGCTTTTTTACTTTTCTTAAATGTATTGGATTTTTTGCATTTTTTAATACTTGTTGTTTATTAGCGCTTCCCTTTTTTAGCTAGAGTCAATTTATTTCGTTTCAATTGCTTTTCGCTTCTTGTAGTATGTTAAGTATGTTACTCGTTTGTGTCTTCTGAATCTGTTTAACTGCATTTCTTTGTAACAGCACTATTACTGTCCAATGTGTCGATCCTTTGGTTGTGCATAATAAATGATTGTATGTCCTGCTTCATTGATTTTGTCGCTCTATTGTATACGCAGAAATATATAGTAGTTTATCTGAAATTGACTCAAAGTCGCGGCATATTAGGGAGAACTAAGTTGGGGCATGAAGCACCAATGAAAAGCTAAGAATTGCACATGTGACTGATTCTAACCCAATGATTCAGCCGTTGACAGGTGCATCTGAGTAAAAATGCGTGCGATTTTTGTGCCTTTATTGTGAATTGCATGAAGCTTTACTTCCATTCTAGATGTTTTATTGTTATCAATTTCTATGGTTGTATACATCTTTCAATCATTTCGTTGTGTGAACTGAAACCCATGTTGTAAATGTACTGCATCATTTTCTTCAATTGTCAATTGGCATCGAGAAAGCCTACGGGCGAAACGTCTGCCGCCTTATAATTGTTAGTTATCGCACTCTAGGGTTCGTCGAGACCGAAGGTCGAGACGAAGCCCACAGTGCGATAACTACCTTATTGCTTGACAGAGCTGCGGAGACGAATTGCACGGTTTCAGCACGCTGTAATACTTTGACACTTTAATCAACCATTTAGAAAATTAACTGCATAGAACGTTTAATCCATTCATTTTGTCAACACCGTCATTCCATCTGAAACAGAGCTACCGATTGAGAACGCTCAGTTAGCGTCCTCATAGCGTACATTGATAATGACTATTCGATTTCTATGGCTCAATATAGCAATGCACTGGCTTACCAATTGCTCCATGATAGAGTTCTTCAAGTGAAAGCTACCTTAGCGTGACCACAGCGTCATTTATCAGAATATTTGGCAAGGCTCCAGCATAACTTCATGTATACTGTAGATGCTTAACGATTGCAAATATCAATTGCTCTATTTCTATGTCCTGAAATGTGCGTCTGCATACAACGAATACATTGCATACAATAACAGTGCAATAAGAAATTTCAACAACCATGTAGCGATAAATGCTTCGATAATATTTATTGCACGATGAGTGTCATTTATCAGCCGTCGAGCAATAACAAAATTTAGTGTCCGCTAAAGTACTTCCGTTTTCTATATTAACGTGCCTTCAAGTTATGACGCCATGCAAGCCTACAGAATGGAATTAAAATAAAGTAAAATGATAAGTAAAAGCTGATTTCAGCGGCATGGTCAGCAGTATGAACTACCCTCCATGTTCCTTATGTGTTCTTACCATCATCACTAACCAAGTAAAGAGATGACAAGATTGATCGCAATTTTCCATCTTCTTTCCTGAAATGTAGCGAAATCAGATCGTGAGATGACGACGTCCTGTTCAAAATTCTGAAGGCATTTGAAACTATGGAGGAAGAAATGCTTGAGGATGTAACATAACTCCACATCATGATGCATATCGCAATGATAAGAAATCGGTCAAACTTATAACAAGATTTCAGTGCAACTATAGTATTTGGCATGTTTATCTATGAAAAATGAATAATACATTGTGAATTGTCTTCTTTATTTTGTTGTTATTTTTGGAAAGATTCTAATTATCAGAACTTTCCTACAGAAAATCATGTATTCTTAGCAATGTTTATCTCACTAAAACAAGAACAAGCTATCTCAGTTCAGTATTGGCAACATATCCATTTGTAAAATCAAGCATCAGCAAAATTTTTGAAGCACTAAAATTCAATACATTTTAAGTCATCTTTTGGGCAAAATGCAACATTATTTGCAATTACAATACACTTTTTTGAGGACTTCTCTTGTCATCAGTTCTTTATTGTGACTGATAGATCCCACAGATGAGATCAAAAAATGCACGGTGAGTAAATTTCACGAGCAAATAGTTCGTTGTGGTTGTGTGATTACTGTAAATAAACGTAATATAAAGCTGTAAACAACTGTCTTTAGAATACATACTTGCACGCACATGTACGTCTACACTACAAGATGACATGAGTAAACATGCTGCAATGACAGAGGGATAGGATGAAAAATACACCGGTGGAGAGGATGAAAGATGTACACGTATGCGGGTAAGTCATAATACTTTATCAATATACTTCAGAACTTTTTGCAAGCCAAGGTAAAATCGAGGACAGAGTTGCGTTACTTTGTCGACAATATTGACTGAAGGGCAATATGCATCGAATAGTCAAAACCTCTCACTGTCGAACATGAAAATTTTATGACAAACAACTCTTCTTTTCGTTCGACAGTTTCACTATAGAGGAAAATACACCGTGTTTTCTGTAACTGTTGTGAATGTATGACATCAGCAGCATGCTTCTTTGTGCATACCAGGAGAAGCGGTTTCATTTTGAAAATTTCCCATTCAACTTCTCGTCGATTTTTGATGTGTTTTTGCATGAAAATCTCGAAAATCATGTTCTAAAAATCACACGATAAACACTTTTCGAGAAAATGACGAAAATTCAAAATGGCGTAGAGAAAACCGAAACTGCATTCTGGGACTAGATTAAAATAATTCCCATCTATTTTGCAAAATGTTTCCTATGTAATTTGACGCTCTCTTTTCAAATATAATTACTAGAAAAGCATGCGATTAGCCTTTTTTAAGTAAATAGCGAAAATTCAAAATGGCGGACATGAAACCGAAGCTGCATTCTGGGACTGGATTAAAAAAAGTCTCGATTATTCACGTCAACAGTTTTCTATGTAGTTTGACACGCTCGTTTCAGTTGTCAATGTTGGAATATCATGCGGCATTGCACTTTTTGAGAAATTAGAAAATTTCAGAATGACGGACTTGAAACCGAAACAGTTATCTGGGGTTCGATTGATATTCATTATGCATCAACAACAAGTCTTGGAGGTCCTAATAGGTTCTTAAAATTTCTTGAAAGTGTCATGCTCGCCTGTGTACAAACCAAAATATGCGAATCTGTGGTCTGCATCAGATCGATCAGACCTCCAAGACTTGTTGTTGATGCATTATGAATATTGATCGAGTCCCAAACTGCTGTTTCGGTTTTATGTCCGCCATTTTGAATTTTCGTCATTTTCTCGAGAAGGGCTTATCGTGTGATTTTCAAACCATGATTTTCGATATTTTCATGGAAAAACACATCAGAAATCGACGAGAAATATAATGGGAAATGTTCTAAATGAAACCGCCTTTCCTGGCACACTGTGACACGTGTTGTAAGTTTTAAGTGAATGATAAAACATACTTGTATTTGAAGAGTCTCTTCACATAAAGCTCCATCATATCATTTTCTTTTTTCAGGGCAACCTCTGATGGCAAATCACCTCCTCTTAGTCTGGATATTGTCTTCAGAATGAAATACAAGGGCATAAGTCCCATAAAGAGGTTTTGAGGGATCATGCTGAAAATGTATATCCAATATTTTGCAGTATTCTGAAAATAAAAAATATCACAAAGAATTCAAACATAACGTTTATTGTAATAACTTTGAACATTCATTGTTTGGACATGAAAGCAAATAATCCGCCGTGCATCGCTTTTGCTAGGGAAGTTCCGACATTTAGAAATAAATGGATCTTGTCATAGTTTATAGTAGCCGTCTGCCGGAGCGAAACTTTTTATGTGATAAGTCTGATCTGATGCTTATTTTAAATATTTCCAAATTATTCGTCAATCCTATCTGAATCGGATTTTCTGATCCGGCTGACCCATAAATATTCGTGACCCATGCAGCATGTATAGTTATTTATAATGCATCACAGCGACTCATCATTGCCAAGAAGCAGTAGTCAACAGTCTTCGAGTTTCGTCGGTAATGAGTTCTGTATTCGACTGAGCAAATATTTAGTATCAGATCACCATCCCATCAAACGAAATCGATCAATCATCAACCCATGGGAATCCCACGGGCCACGGACTATAAACAATAATTTTCAGCAGCTTATAGCGTGTCAGTCTGCATGTACATCATGAATGTTCATAACAATGTTTCAGATAGTGCTTCATCATACAAATAATGTGTAGATCTATTGATACTATGTGTATGTTTAACTGCTAAATGACATAAACCGATATTACATGCAGGTACGTAATCGTTAATAACAAGTAGGACAGTGGACCACTTCTCTTGAAAAATTTGGTAATTTTCACAATGCATCTCACCTCATGCTGTTGTATACATGTAGACAATCCATAAATCGAAATGATGATGTGATATGATGAATAAGCGAATGCGAGAACATATCCAATTATTCTCTCAGCAGTGATGGCCGCGAATAATGGATACCATATTGTGCCGTAGAATATAACTGCAACAATCTGCATGATAGCTGAAAATAATTTTTCAATGAAGTTAACCACTGCAATAATTTTCTGTATACATATACATGTATTAAGCTGAAGAAAACAGAAGCATGTAAATATAATAATGCCAGTAAGAGAATTTGTCAATCAGCTTCAGCGGCTTGTTCTTGTCCCTTCAGAAATTTAATCTTTCTCATGACATCTATTGATCGCATTTTTTGACTTCGTCAGTAGATCACCAATAGACCGTCTAATCAGTATTGTGGGTATCTTAATCTTTTAGGGAGACACATCTTTCAGTAGTGTAAGGACTAGACATGGACACTGTAGAGACTTGGGCACACCTAATATCGAATGATGGCAGCCCGAGAGAGTAATCGCCCGGCGTTCCATTGTCAATTTACCGCGGCTATTTATCAACGCTGGTCTGATTTTGACGCCAAAGAATAGCCTTGTCTGTCAACGTTGAGATGCTTTTGGCTACTATTTTAGATATTTCCCACCGACTGCGAGTAACTCTAAAGTCGTGTGAAAGGGAACTCTGATACTCGCCAGTTAAGTTTCATTAGTCTTGTTTAAATATTTAATCAATTATCCAAACTGAAAAGTTTTGAACTAGGTCAAATATTTGAAGCATTCATACATTATGCAAGGAATATCATATGGAGAGTTGGTCACCTCCCAAGACCCTTGCCAAAACCCTCATTCGTGACATTCAATCCTTGTATATGCTCTTCCTGGCCTATTTAAGCGATGTCATAATACAGTGCGTTCATAAAGTTACTGTGCACCTAATAAATCAATGCATGCGCAGTACTTTGTCGCTTAGAAATAGATTGCCACGCACTATAAAAAGTGAAGTTCGACTTCTGTGTGATCACAAAATATCTATTTGCATACTACAAAAGCATTTGAAAATGTCCACCTCGTTAACGGATACAAATGTGAATTCGACGTCTCATATTCTCAAACATTCGGTGAATTTCCTCGTGCCTGATAGCGCCAATTTACTGTCGGTTGTTTTCTCTAGACTCCTGTAGATTTCGTGACCTGCTTCCGTAAACCTCTTGCTTCACCGCTAACCACCAGTAAAAGTCCAAGACATTCAAATCCGGGATCTCGGATGCCAAACTCCTTCAGAAGTAGTCAATTCTAGCCCCTTTTTCCAGCATTGCACTTAAGTACATGCCCTGCTCTTTTATCGGAGCACACGCCCACGCATCAGTAGCGAAGAAGACAGGAAACAGAGCACACGCCCACGCATCAGAGCACGCATCGGCGCACTTGGGGGTTGAGCACGGAGCACCAATCGGAGCACGCGGCGCCGAGCACGTGTGATGAGTCACCGCACGGTATATAAGGAAAGCGCTGTCAGAGAAATTCATTCTCATTCTAACCATGCAGTACGCGTGTGAATTCTGCCGTCAGTCCTTCTCTCGCTTTCAAGACTGTATTGCCCATGGAGCAGCGGAGACGGGTCGCAACTATTGTTGGACATGCTGTAAATGGTATGGAGACGAACACGATTGCCGCGCGTTTAATTATGGTGATGACAATGACTTGCTGTGTTTGGATTGCGATGGAAGTTTCGACATAGAGGCATACCATAAGCATGCGTGTGTGGGACGGTGTCGCTACTGTGATGTAGCAGTGAATGCTGAAGCGGAAGGATGGGATGAACATTTATGTCCCTACCTGTTTGAGTTCATACAAGAGGGCGGTGCAGCTGTGGAAGAAGAACGGATCATGGACGGTCGCGGATATAATTATCGATTTACCCCTCATCAAGCCACGAATGAATGGAAGGTCTATTTAAATTCAATCTATGCAGACTTGTATCGCGTCATTGTACAACAACACCCCCACGAGGATGTGAAAGTGTTTGTGAGTATGAGACTCAGGTTTGCCAAGACGGATATGTCGACGGGTGAAGAGGAAGTGAGAGACATCACCACACCCCCATACATTCACGAAGGCGTCCAAGCACGCAACTTTGATACATGGTTCCGTGACATGGTGTCAATGTTTGAAGAATTTGTTGAAGACTATCGAGAAGATGGATCAGGATTTGCGGTGAAGGAAGTATTGGAGTTACTAGTTCAAACAAGTTCCTTCCCTAATTTTCGCATGGGCGCACCGATTCCTATTCACCGAGATATCAAGCTCTGCAAAGGCATATGTGTGTTTCACCGCAACACGTATACATCACATTGTTTTCAAGACAGTGTCCTCTATGCACTGGCCTACCAAGACAATCGCATTCCTCGACGTGAACGTGCTAATTCCCGCACCAAGACATCCTATGACATTTATCAGAATGAGCTTCCTGCAGTGCGCAAGTTGAATTTGAATCAATATTATCATCTAGACTTTTCCATGATGACGTCAGAGGGATTGATGAATACACGGGATATTCAGGAGTTCGAAAAGAAGAACAATATCATTCTTCGTATCCACGTGCATGACAGTAAAGGATTTGTGGGTCAATTATACCCGGTCCGTCAAGCTGTGAAGGAGAACACACGCATCGTTCATCTGGTGATGGTGACGCGGTACGATATGGAGGACCAGTCTGGACATTTTCTTCCCGTGACGGATTTTCAGAAATGTGCTCGCATGTGGTATCGGAATATGAGCCAAACGCAAGTAAAACGATTTGAAACATGCGAGTTATGTAGCTTACGATTTAATTTCTACGAGAAGGGGATGAAGTATGGAAAGACAAAGGATATGGCGCACAAAGAACGTGTGGAACATCAAGCCAAATGCGATGGAGGATTTTTTCAGATGGAAACGACCCCGGAAGATACGAAACCGCACGAATTTATCGACCACGCGAAAACCACTCAACCCCTCGCTGTGATGTATGCGGACATTGAGAGCATGATTGATACCGTGTCCAAGAAGCATACGGCAGCGTATGTGGGATCCTATGTGGTGTGGCATCCGGCGCTGGACAAGAAAGAATCAGTGGTGATCCATAAGGGGAACGAGTGCATTCCATCCTTTATTACACACATCAAAAAGGTGAGCATGTCGATGTTTAATCACATGGAAGAGACGAAGCATAACATGACGTTGACGGAGGATGATATGCGAGACTATGAACAGACAGCTCAATGTAACATGTGCAGATGTGATGTAAAACCCCAGAAGCAAGGTGAAAAGAATGGGCCTACGACAAAGGTGCGAGACCACGATCATATCACGGGCAAATATCTGCAAACCCTGTGCAATGCATGTAACCTGCGACGACGTCAATCCCGGACCACATTAAACATCTTGTTTCACAATTGGAAGGGATATGACAGTCACCAGGTGATTGTACAAGGGTTTACCAAGCTGGATCCCAAGTATAAGATCGAGCCCCTTTATGCGTCAGGAGACAAGACGTTGGGAGTGACCATCGTTCTTCCCATGCCATCCAATACCCTATATAAACTCCGATTCATCGATTCATGTCAGTTTTTGAAAGACTCTCTAAACAATTTGTCAACGACCATCAATGACTTTCCTCACTCAAATCACATATTGAGCAACATCTATCCGAATTGCGATCACACATCTATTCGGAAAGGATATTTTCCCTATACATATTTTGACTGTTGGGATCGTATCCACGAGACTCAATTGCCTCCGAAGGAAGCATTTTACAATGATTTGAGTGAGAAGGAGTTGGAAGAGGATGAGTATGCTGTGGCACAAAAGGCGTGGACAGAGACGGGGTGCAGCACGTTTGAAGATTATATCCACTATTATTTGACAGTGGATGTAGCCTTGCTCGCAGACATCTTCGAACACTTTCGAAGTGAAATACGCGACGTGTCTGCATTGGACCCCATCCACTATTTCGGCACTCCTGGCTTGACCTATTCATTTTTCTTTAAAAAGACACAGGTCAAGTTGGAGAAATTGCATGACGTGGATATGTACCGCGTGTTTGAAGCAGGGATTCGTGGAGGGATGACATTTGTGAATCAGCACCGCGCGCAAGCAGAAGAAGGCACTCACCTGTTTTACATCGATGCGAACAATTTATACGGTGCGGCCATGATGGGACCTTTGCCGAAGGATTGTTTTGCCTGGGTACGACCGGAGGTCTTGGTGGACATCAACGACGAATGGGTGAGACGATACAATGTCAATGGCACCACGGGTCATGTACTGTGCGTCGATTTGGAATATCCCCCACACGTCCAAGATGCCACGGAAGATTTACCATTGGCTCCTTACCGCGGGACGGCGAAATGGGAGGACATGTCTCCCTATATGCAAGAGCTATGGCAAGAGTTGAACGGGAACCGACCCTTTCACTCAGCCAACAAGTTAATGATGACGCACGAAAATCGCAAAGAGTATGTGGTACATATCGCTGCTCTCAAGTATTATGTGGAGAAGGGCTTACATATCACCAAGGTTCATTACGGGATCTCCTTCAACCAAGAACCGTATATTCGCCCCTATGTTCAATATCATACGCAAGAACGCGCCAAGGCAACCACGAAAATGCGCCGCAATCTCCACAAGTTGATGGTGAACGCACTGTACGGCAAGACAATGGAGAATGTGCGGAATTATGGGAAGCACTATTTTGTACGATCACCGAATGTGTTTAGCAAATGGACACGTCATCCCTATTGCCAATCCTTCTTCAACATCAGCGACAAAGCCGTGGTGGTGAATGTGCGCAAGACCAAGGTAGACTTGAACAAGCCCATTTATATCGGGCAATGCATCCTGGACAATAGCAAGATTATTATGTACAAGCTGTTTGACCAGTGGAAAGCCAACAAGACGTGCACCTCAGTGGAACTCATTGGTGGGGACACAGACTCCTTCTTCCTCAAAGTCCGCAGCCGGTATACACGCGAAGAAGTGCTGCGTTCGTTTGAAACCATCCCCAATTTTATTGATAGGGAGGCGAAAGGTGTTCTCGATACCTCAAATTACCCCGTGAGTCATCCAGAGAGACGTACCGAGAATGCGAATCGTTTGGGATGTTTCAAGGACGAGTGTGTGGGAAATAGGGTGAAGGAGTTTGTATGTTTGAGTGCCAAGATGTACTCTTACATTGTCCTCAAAGGCAATGAGGAAGAAATCCACGACTGTCGCATGAAAGGAGTGTGTCAAGCAAAGAAGCGACAAGTGAAACATCAGAATTATGTGGACGCCTTCGAAAAACATTCCGTTACCACAGTGTTACAAACCCTCCTCCAATCCCAACATCACGTGATGAGAACGGTGACGCAAGTGAAGAAAGCCTTAAGTATCTGGGAGGACAAGCGGTGTTGGTATTTACCCAATCGGAGCCTTCCCTACGGTAACCATCGCCTATATGAAGAAGGGTATCTACACCCCGCTCTCAAAAATGTCAAGGATCTGCAACCGCATGGTGGAGCTCAGAGCATCCTCCGCAATACCACTGCAGACATTGTTACCGCAACTCCCTCTGGCCACCTACCGAGCATCACGCCCTTGTCGAGTCTATTGGAAATGGAACTCTTCGGTTGCTGTACAGATTTTTCCACGGGGGTGTATCCAAATTTTGGGCAACCACTCTCTGGAAACCTACGATCGTATTTGTAAAGAGATGCGCCAATTACTCGCCCCCTACGGATTGGACGTGAGCGACCCAATCACAAAATCCTGCACCGTTCAATGTCAATGGAACTATACAAAAGACCGCATGCAAACCATTCAACAGTTGCCATCGACATCAGTGATTTCCAACGAGCGCGAACTGTTTCCCGGAACGTTAATACGCAAAGGTAATTTACACTGCTCCTTCTTTTCCAACGGAAGTGTGATTGTGACGGGTGTTTTATCGATTGCAGAAGCGGAATCGTTGGTGGAAGACATTCTCAAATCCCTATTCGAAGGAGATTCCCTCAATGAATCGGACAACAGCAACTAATATCCCAACGTCGTGGGTTGTCGCAAGAGACCTGGGATATTCATTCAAAGCGATAGAAACGGTAACACATCTCAATGAAACGATCACTGCTGGTGAATTAGTGGATCGACTCATGGATCTCGATGAGCATGCTATGAATCACCATTTGGAGCGTAGGTGGATAGAGGATGTCTCCCTGCCACATTGCAATACAATGACATTGGCGCGATCTGGAGTGAAAAAAGTGAAAAAAGTGAGATTTGCAACGGATGTGTCAGATAACTCTTCCCATAAAAGTGACTTTAGAAAGAAATTAGAAGAAGAGACATTTCAATTATTATGTGAACGGAACTGTGTTACATGTTTTAAACAGGAACGGTCCCTTCTCTTTCTACCATGTTCTCATAATGTTATGTGTTCTACATGTTATAATCCCTTTGAAACGTTATCTTGTCCCCTTTGTGATGAAGACATTGCTTCAACAGTGACTGTCTATCGTGCATGATGTATGGAAAAAACTCTGTGAATAGTGTATAGTGTACTATCACGAGTGACTGAACCTTGTACAAAACCTTGTAGTATTACCCTCTGTCTGAAATAAAAATACAATCATTGACATGATTCATTTCTTTATTGACTTCAAAACATGGGATAATGTAGAATACAAATAGGAATAGACAATTTTATCATTGAAGGACAAGTAGGTTTGAATGAGTTCTTGATCTTTCTCGTAAGCATCCAATGTTCGAAAGAAGGTCAGTGTTTTTTTCCATAGACGTGTTAAAAGGGCGTTGGTTTAAAAAGTAAATACAGTAAGCACCACAATAGGCTTTAGGTCCTTGTATACGCAGAGGGCGACGATAGTTTAGAGGATAAGGTGTTGTCGATAACCATTCGGTAACATGTGGATAGTGAGATGGAGTGAGTCCATAAGAGTCAAAGAATTCGCACACGCGTTGATCCGCATTTTGATAAAAGGCCAACCAATGCTTGCCAGGTTGATGAGAGCGATCACTATTGACAATAAGTGTCTTTGATTCCGGGGAATGAGCAGGAAGTAGATCAGCAGGAAACACACCTTGGAAGGGAACGTAAGAAGATTGGAGGAGACGATGAGCAAACGTTTGACAGCTACACTGAATAGCACAGAGAAAATCATCTTCGCACATGCAGGCATTGAGTAAATGTTTCTCTTGTAATTGATTCATACCCTGCATGATTCCTTCGATTTCCGTGTTGCTTAACCAGTCTCCCATTCAGCCAACGCTGAGCTTTAATGAGACGATGTTGATAAAGAGATGTCCAAGCGATAGGAGGCACGTGATTCTCGGGCTCCTTCACCATGACTTATGAGGATGTCCATGCGCACCAACACTTAAATAGCGGGAGGGATATACGCACTGGAGATGACAGCATTCTCCGGTGTGACGGAGAATTGTTCGTCATGAATGACAAACATTAATAAATCCAAATTTTGCGTGGTCGTATTCTCAAATTGCAATTCCAGTCCATATTGACGTGTATTGGTGGGTTGAACACTATCGATTTGTTTATCCAAGGTACAGTCAAAAGCGATAAAGTAACAGTATTTGGTAAAACTCTCCAAATCAATACCACATGATTCATTCGTGTTATAGACTTGAATCGCACGATTGAATTGACTGTAGGCAATCACGTCATCTTTGCAATTGATGGTGCCTCCTGTCATGATGGCTCCATTGGTGGTCATGGTGACTTGAGAGAGTCCATGCCTTTCAAAATAGAGTTTACGGCTTCCTGGATCAAACCAAGAGTTACTGGGAACAACCGCGAAAAAGATGAGTTTAGGACTCAATAGAGCAGCCACATTGGAAAACGTCTTCTTTTGTACTCCACTTTCAATCGTTTGTCGTTGGACGGTCATGCCATTGTAGCGATAATAAATGGCTTCTGTCTTGCGTCGATTCGCAGTTTTCAATTGCAGTTCTGCATTCGGTGTGAGCATGGGCATATACAATTGGAAAGAGGTGATTTTGAACTTGTACTTTGTAGAGGTCGTCCCTGCAGGATGTTCCATATCATAAATGGCATATTCCGGTTTATTCAAGGTGAAAATGAGATCCAGTTGCATGCCTGGGGGCAGAGCAATCACTTGTTGGAACAAATTACATTTCAGGGGAAAGTCAAAGGTACGTTTAAATTTGTGGTCTGACCATTGTTTGAGAATGGCTTGATTGAGTGCATTCTCTTTATCTGTAAACTCTACCGCCTTAGTCTTTATCGTCTTCGTCGCTGCATCATACTCCGTGTCATACATCACTTGAGGAACAGTAAATCCTTGTGTGACCATGTGTGTATTCTTCACATCATTGGTATATTGTAAAAGATTGCTAAGGTAAGCTCTCAAATAATACAAGTCATTGCCTCCTTCAATGGTGCGTTCATTCAAGCGGATAGTAATGTCGGAAAAGAGGGAGTGGGCCGTATTGTTGATAATAATCGCCTTGTCTGACGCCTCACATGGCACGTCTGCTCCTTTAGCCGAATCATGTTTCATGAGTTGTACTTCCACGCGAAAATAGGCATTGCATACATCCATCCAATGAATGGCTAGTCGAGGGACCGTGAATTGAATGGTACCGGGATTTTCCAATCCATTGACTGGTGTCAGAACGCTCGTATGCTGAGAAGTACTCGAGACATCGACTTTATCACTTTGGAATACATCGTAACGCGCATCCAATAAGGCAGGGGTTTCCGCCATGCTTGATGAGACGGATGTTCTAAGATTGCTTAGTTCTTAAAAGAGCATGCGTTGTTTAGCACCTCCGCGATAACGCCCCATCAAACTTCCTTTTCCCCATTTCGTATGATGAGCAATGGCCACATGACCACGGCGACGTTTAGGAGCAGGTGCTTCCACCCGATCTCCTTCTTCATCCGTGAAGACGCGTTTCCGACTCACTTTATTTTGAATAGCTTCTACAACACGTTCGGGAGCAGTCTGTAAAGTGCGTTTGGCGAGTGCTTTCACACCCTTTTTGAGATGGTGAACTCCTTCTTGTGCGGTAGAGCTGACAGCATCCGTGACAGCTTGTTTCGCAGCATTGAGAAACTCTGTCGTACGTAACGATTTTCCCAATGTTTTCTGTACCGTATGTACAAGTCCCTTTTGCGAAGGTTTTCGTGATGCTTGTCGAGAGGGTTTTCGAGAGGGTTTTCGATTTGTTTTTCGAGAGGGTTTTCGAAATGTTTTTCTGGGAACACTCTTTTTGAGTGATTTGGGCAAACGGATGGATGGTTTCTTGACACCAGTGACACGGGGTCTAATCATGCGTGTTTTCTGTCCAATCACTTTATTCCATCCACCGCGTTGCATAAATGAACCTCTTCCAAACAATCGTCCAGAGGAATGTGGTCGGTGACGGATTAAAAAGAGATTCGTCATCGTGTCTTGATGTGCTTGGGAACAGACAATTACTTAATTGCGCGACGTCGAAGATGCATTTTTACATAGGACCGTCCGTCTGTCATAGGGATGGGATGACCGTCATCCGACATGAGTTTGATTTCAATATCTTGCACCTGTTGACTTTTCACAGGGAGATAGGTGACATTCTGGAATTCATGATGAATACTATCTCCATAATCTTTCCCCGTGTAGGGAATCACACACATACAGTTTGTTTTCATACCTCCTACATAATGATAACCTACAATATTACAATACAGGAGAATATTGTAGGTAAAGGCATTCAAATTCAAAGGGGCAGTCGCTTGCTGTGAGGAAGTGAGTAAGTCTGTTTTAAACCCAAGAATGTCTTTGAGCAAAGGATGGAGTTTCATACTGCAGTGTGGGGGTACGACCACTGAAACAACATGGACATGAGGCGCCAATGTAGTGATAGAAAAGTGGAAATTGTGTCCATGCTGTCGATTTTGATTCAAACACTGCATCAACGTCTTCTCCGAATAAATACCGCGTGGAATGTTGAAGCGCGTAAATTTGCCTTGTTCTCCCTGTTTGCCTTGTTTGTCTTGTTTATCTTGTTTGTCTTGTTCACCCTGTTTGCCTTGTTTGCCTTGTTCACCTTGTTTGCCTTGTTTGCCTTGCTCTCCTCGCGGTGAATCCGTTTTGACAGGAAGGATAGAGGATGTAAAGACGGTCGAAATCGTCTCAGGATGATCCTTCAATGTCCCCACACTAAAGCTGACATCCACGGGTATTGTCTGAAGGGTATTGATAAAGTTGACGACGGAGATACCGGCTTCCCATTGATCCCCATGGACTATGGGGATGGAAGGAACCAAGCGATTTTTGAAATGATTGGCTCTATTTTCAGGAAACAAATTGGGCTGAGCATTACTCAACAAGTGAATCGTTTCCTCATGCATGGTTGAGTGTCACTCTGTCCATAATTACCTAGTCTCCTTACGGCGGAGATGGAGTTTGAAATAGGATCGTCCTTCATGAATCGGAATAAATTCACCATCGTCACCACGCAACTGAATTTCAATCTCATCAATAGCGGATGTAAAAATGGGGTAATAATCAATATTGGACACTTCATACGACACCATTTCCCCCAAACGTTGTTTCTCTTCAATGGGGTGAATTTTCAAGATTTGTTCACGTTGTCCTCCCACAATACTTTCCGCCACAATATTACAATAGACGATAATGTTGAAGGAATTGGGAGTTATGCTGAGGGGAGAGAGTGTTGTCATTTGTGTATTGGGTCCATAATAGGATTGGGGTAGACCTATACGATAACTCAACGCTTCTCCAAAATCAATAAAGGCATGTTCCGCGGTTTTCACCGTCAAATAATGATCTTTCGAGAGAGAGAGGGATACATCCGTCCACATCTGTAAATTCACTTGGAGTTTAGAAAAGAGTCCTTCCAAGGTATAACTCCCTTTGGGAATGCGGACACGATGAAACGAGGTAGAAATGTCCAGGGTGGGGTTGATGTAACCTTGCCGAATCATGTGGTCATAGATGTGCAACGGTTTCATGGTCTTGCTATAGAGATGAAGAAAAGGGCGAGGTGTGGGATGTGTATTCACCATCACCGATTGAATATCTTGTTTTCCCACATCCACTCCCAACACCATACCATCCACTAGATAAAACATGTTTTCTTGCCAGCGTTCCATCATGGTCGTCATGAGCTGTTGCATATCCTCACTGAACCATCCAATAAAGGAAGTCAATCTATCTTTACAGACTTTCAGGGTGGATCCTTCTTGATACGCGACAGCGGGTGAATACAATGTCTTATCAGAGAGTTTATCTCCAAACAAGTAGGATTGTAAACACGTATTGGCCAACAGCTCTTTCGATTCGTAAGCATAAGGGAAATAGGATTTCTGAAACAAGCGATCCAATTCCTTCCCTTTCCATGGGAAGAGGGTGTCGAGGGTGTGGTTCCATCCTTTGGCATAATCAAAGGTATATTCCGGTAAACCATAGATGTGTAATGTCATCCCATGGGTGACATGTTTTGGACGTTGTTGATACCGACGGTAACTTGCAGAACAATGTTCCGGCGTTTCCGAGTGTATACAGGTTTGTTCATGATAGGTGAACATACCATATTCATGACTATGATTCAACATGTGTTGCCAGAGTTGTGGGGGATTGATTTTCAACCCATACCCTTCCGCGATTTTAAAGTGAAGCACGTGAAAGACGCCCACTGTTGTATACGTCACCCACACCATATCAGGCAGGGGGATGGCTTGATTGAAAGCTTGCACAAACGATTGAAGGGTATAATATTTCGTGGGTAAATTGAAGCGTAATGGACTAGGGAGATGAGATAGGGTATGAAAAATCTCAAAAGAGTCGCCATGTTTGATGTTGAGAATATTGGGATGCTTCTTATCCTCGGTCTTATACTGTTGTGTCGGTTTTCCGTTTCGAAGCAAGACATGGGTCCCACTCAATGCATAGGGGACACTCTTCTTTTCAAAGAGAGCGTCCAATTCCATGGTTTGTTTCTGAAGGATAAAGGAGGGAACATGAATCGTGCTGAGGGGGATTTCCAAGATCCATTCTTCCCACACGTAGGTAGTCACTTCTTCTGTTTTGAATATCTCATAGGCTTTAGAGTGCCGGTCCATCTTGATTTCCATATCGTCCGTGCAATCGATGGTCAGTTCATAATGATAGGACATGGATGTGATGGTCCATGTCATGGGGGCGGGGAAGATGGTATTCAAATAGGTTTCCAACGAATAATAACCTGTGGGGACGATAGAACTCCATGTCTTATCACTCTCTACATTCTTGTAATAAAACGATTCAGGTCTAGACACATAAAATAACAGTTTGTTCCCCTTGATGAATTGACAAAGATCCGATGTCATTACAGTCACTTCTGCATTCACCCTATCTCGTTCACGAACGATCTCGTCAAGATTGTCAGTTCCTGCAGTGGGTTTGAATTCTTTCACCCTCCTTCTTAACGTAGCCAACCGTTCCTGTTTCACTTCAAAATCATGGAGAATAGTCCCATACATCTCCATCAAATCCACCAAACTATGATAGGCAAATATATTATACGTGTTGTAGATATGATACTTTTCCGTAGATGTGAAGGGAAAGGCATGTTGTCCCGTTTCATGCTGCATATCCGCACCACTGGCCAATACATTTTCTTTCCCATCTTTAGGATGGGAATGAACTAAATGATGAATGATGGGCCGTTTTGTACCTTGTTCCTTTTGAATCGATTGTCGAACATTTTTCAATAAGACCGTATCAAACAATCGCTTCTTGGCTCCGAATCGTTTAGAGACTAAAACACCTTCCATCTTGTGTTGACGTAGGATGCGCATCATGTTGCGGTACTTTGCATTCAGTGTGTTGATATAGGTAGGCAAGAAACGGGAGGTGACTAAATCAGGAGCATCGGCTATATGAAGGGTAGGATCGATTTTGTGTAACTGTGTATCAATCTTGTCATACAATTGATCAATACGGTTTCTGAACCATGACACATGTTTTTTCTTGGGATGTGGATACTCCTTTTCACGTTCTTTTGGGGTGAGTGGATTGAGAAACTCCACTGGGAAAATAAATTGATTTTTCATGGTGCGTGTTGGTAAAACAATCCATTTTTTAGAGGCCAAATGTTGCATTCGGAAAAAGGTGTGTTGATACATTTTCACGGCTTTCATCAACGCTCTCAGTTTAGGAAGAAGGATGCGAAGATTATGAAACAGGCCTATATGCCCTCTGGGAATAGGAGGAGCCTTTGCATTGCGTTTGAGAGAGCTCACAAAGGTATCGGTCCTCATCCACACAGCACGTGTCGTATCATCACTCAAGGGTTGTATATCCTGATAAGTCACTGGGGGAGCCATGGTAACAGTGGCTATTTTCTGCAATTCGGAGAGGATCCCATAATCCATCGCAGACAATGTATAACTGGAAGCATGCTTTACATGAAAGGACAATCTGTTGGATGAATGAAACACTAACTTCCCCACACCAAACCATTCTAATTGTTTGAATAAATTCAGCACTGAGATTTCATTTCCCAACATCCTTTCAATCCCATGTTTGGCAAAATGACAGCGGTGTAAGGGAATCACACTGAACCAATAGTCATGAGCGGGATATTTCTTTACGTCACATTCCTTTCGATGAATGGAGAGTCGTGTATGGATCCGAACGACATCCGTCAATGATAAATGATAGACACATTTGTCCAATAAGAGTGAGGCCGCCAAATGAGGGAAAACACAAGGACGTAATGAAAGGCGGAGAATTCCTTGGTTTGAAACAGGGAAAATGGGACAATGTCAATCACATAGACATCTGCTTCCTCTATGCCATTCCCTCCATAATACAAGTAGGATGGATGTGTCGTGACAGTCATCATGCTGGAAATGGTGCGGCGTGTATATAATTCCAACGCTGTGATCATGGGGACTCGTTTCACTTCCTCATCGGATTCAAAAATGGTGTGACGACGGACCACATTGGTCCCTTCCATCGTATAATAAGGCAAATAGGCCTTCAAATCTTTCGTATCCACCATTTTCCCCACGGTAATATAACAATCTTCGGGAATCGTATCCACATTATTCACATACCCAAACTCTTTCAAGCCTACTTCCCATGTTTCTCCTTTAGGAATAAAAAGTGGATTTTTCCAGTCGTGTAAAGAAATGATTGGCTTTATTGTCATACAAATGGGGTTGAGTATTGCTCAACAAGTACACATGTTGTTCCTCATGCAGTTCCTGCATGATTACAAATCAATAGCGGCGTACATTACCTAGAGGTTCTAAGTCTGTCACCCATGAGTTCATCGAGGCCGGATAACCTTGCCAGTGCACAAAATATTCTGGTCGTCCATTCCGACGTCGGGTCTTGAGCACTTTGTCCACTTGATAGACTTCTTCCTCCCGATGAATCACTTGTAATTCCTGAGCATAAAAGGATCCTTTGATCTCTTCTCCACTCAAGTCTTTGATCTTGTACATTTTGGTACCATGAGGGTTCTTGAGAATGTTGGAGACAATGAACTCTTCCGTCGACCAATTCGCTTCATACCCTCGTCCAAACGTTCCTTTATCACGTGAAATACGTACCCGTGCTCCCACAGGGATAGACTTTCTGGGGACTGCAACCTTTTTATAGTTTTGTCGGAGACGTTTCGCATTGTTTCGTTTCACTTCCTCGGTATTGGAGGCATTCACATCCATCGGGGTGAAACCTGTGGATGAATGGGTGCTGTGATTGTATGCATACATGACATCTGCGATATAATCCACCCAATTCTTGTCATTGGTGGCTGTAAAGATACGTTCCAATTTATTCTTGACCGTACGGTTCAAGCGTTCGACATGAGCACATTTATAGGGACTGTAGATGGAAAACAATTCAATAGCGTGCTTGTCCAAGACGTCTTTTACCGGTCGGTTATAAAATTCACGACCTTGATCCGTTTGCAGTCGTTGCGGGGTGGGAATGGTTGCGAAAATGGCTTCTAAAACCCCCGACACTTCTTTGGCACTCTTGGTCTTGAGAGGGAATGCCCAGGCTTTGCGTGTAAAGATGTCCATCACCATGAGAATATACTTGTAGCCACGATTATGCTGTGCATACTTTTGATAATCGACAATATCCGCTTGAAATTGAATTTGCGGACCGCGTACACGATACGGGTGCAAGGGTTTAATACGATGCAATCGAGATTTGTGAAGGGTGTAGGTCGGTTGACGCATTAACCATTGTTTGACTTTTGTTTTTGAATAATGTGAAGCAGCAGCAAGTGCATTGACGCTTCCGTAGCCAGCGGGATGTTTGGGATTGTAATAAATCTTGTGCAACACCTCCTCCATCGACACAATCTGCTTGGTATTGACGTGGGGGTTGAAGATAGGCGGTATTCCCGTTGGAACAACAATTAAAGCTCGCCGTGATGGTGTACTGTGTCTCTGCGCTGTCGTCTGCGTTGCCTTGGCCGCAACAACGTCCAAAGATACGCGATAAGAATGAGGAGGCAATTGGCGCGGCTGCCGTTGCCATTACCTGAATGGTGAGCCATAGGATCCCAATTCAAGAACTCCTTTTTTACTTAAACGAGTATTGATGGATGATTTCAAGGGAGAACGCTTCGTCTTGGGAGAGGTGACAACCGAAGGTTTGACGACTTTCCCTTTCGATCGCTTGAGGACGGGTGGATCTGCGACGTGCGTGAGCGGAGGTTTTGCGGCGTGTGTGAGCGGAGGTTTTGCGGTGTGCGTGAGCGGAGGTTTTGTGGTGTGCGTGAGCGGAGGTTTTGCGGTGTGCGTGAGCAGAGGTTTTTCCATTCGCTTCCCATGATCATTGTCCAAATTGAAAAATTGGCGACGAAATTTATCGAACAAATACAACCGGGCGTTCCATGCAGCGATATCATTGGCAGTAGGACGGTGACGCACAATATCTCGTGCAATACGGTCAAGATGGGCTTGCTGAGGAGTCATCATCATGGTTCTCACCCTCTGATCTTCCGCTTGACGTTGCAACATGGTCGACATCAGTTGGGTACTGTCACCACCGCCGCCCATTTGCTGTCCGCCACCGGTGTGTTCATTCATGTCAGATTTGGGAACCACCACTAATTCACTAAAGTCCATTTTCGTTTTATTGGGTCTTTTGCTTAACTTAAACACAATCATCGGTGGATTAAATAAGTTGGTGCGAAATCGGTACTCAAACGGACAATTTGTAGTGAAATCAATAAAGAGGTAGGCATAATTCCCATACTTTTGAACCAATGTCGTTAAAATATCATGCACGACGCTCATATTGCCTTTCGGGAGCATTTTCCCCATGAATTGAGCCAATTGTTGTTGATTTCTCGGATTATTGAACGCGACCAAATAATGGACATTGCCATTACGCATACGTTGTTCTTTATCACCATACAAATACTGTGTGATTTGCACTGCGAAAAACCGTTTATGATGAGATCCTCTTAAAAATAAGCCCGTCACAGTTTCATTGTTTTGAGATTCCTGTTGTAAATCATCGAGAACAATTAAATCATTTTCTTGCAATTGATCAAAATCATCTTGGGTAGGCACACCCATTTTCAAGATCACCTCTTGTAACTCTTTATGAAATGGACTTTCTATCCCATAATACCACCAGACTTTACGAATGGGCTTTTTAAATAAAGTATGACGGTTCTTGATCATATTCGCCACAAACGTGGACTTTCCCGATTTACTAGGACCCGAGACAATCATGGATGAGTCATTCTCTAAACGGAAATCCATCTTGTCAAATCATAAAAGTCAGACATATATTCCATGCATCATGTATTAAACATAACTTAAAATTGTTTCCAAAACATAGAATCATTTCCAGAATAAAGAAGAGGTGGAATAAAACGTCCACGTGTACATGTCTTAAAGAGTGAGTTTTCAAGAGCAGTCACCATTTCACTCATCAATGTCCTTTCTATGTCATGGGTAAGAGGATTCATATTGTACCGTGCAAATGCTTCCTTTAACATGTTGGGAAAGGCGCGACGATGGATTTCGTAGGCACTACGCACAATGAAATAATGTTCAATATAGTTCAACACAGACCACTTCTCATTGACACACTGTCCTGCTTTGTACCATGAGGATGACACATACCACTGACTCTCCTGTTTGTGTTCCACCATATCCTTGAACATTTCGAGGAATCGATTGATCCATTTCTCGGCTTGTATTTGATCACCGTCAAAGATATGCAGCGCGTGTAACTCTTCCCGGATGCGAATGTACACACCGAGTGCTTGCGCCTTGGCATAATCCGTCCGCATCATCTTCCAATCCTCCTCCTCCGTGGGTTGAGCACTCCACCTTTGAGAAAGCATGTTTGTCATCTCATCCTCCTTTTGTTTCATAAGTGCAATACTGTCCTCTAATTGGAGAGATGATCGAGATCATCATTTATAAAGTGTTTGAGTTCCTCCCAATCAATATCCTGTTTAGATTGCACCATGTGTATCAGATCAAATAAACCACTGGAGGGAATGTGTGTCTTCTTTATATCGAGTGTCAGCTTTGTCTTCTTCTTCTTCTTCTTTTCCTCCACCACTGTGCTCTGACATTCCTCCACCTGTTTGATGCGGACTTGGATTTGATCCACAGTAAAACACAGTTTCAGAGTCTTTGTCTGTGGATTATAGTATATGCCTGTGGCGCGGAAGATGGTATTTGCTTGAAGGAAGGTATTCGCCTTGAGATTGGCAAGAAGATGTCCAATAGTGGCCAAACTAACCTTCTTGTTCTTTCCATTCTCCTTCATCAGGAAGATGGGCGTGTCCCGCTTTAGCTTCATAAAGACACTGTCGTAGGCCGATTTCTTGTGTACATAACCGAGACAGGAGATAAAGTTGTAGGCAGATTCGGTTGGACTTGTTTGTAGAGGGATTGTATCGCATCTTCCAACATCTCCAGATCGCGTGAGACGGCTTGAGAAATGGTGAAGAGGGAGGTGAGTTGATCGGAACCGTACCCAGTGTTATTGTACGTTTGTGCACGCCATCCATAAAATCCCGTGGCAAACACGAGTTTTGAAATGTCTCGTCGTGATTGCCAATCCATCGCATCCATCATCGCATTCTCTCCGCGAATGGGATAATATCCAGTGTTATTCCATTTCTTGCCCAATACCAGACGTGTGATGGGCAGAGGCTCCAACTGTGGTTGTGCCTTGGTAAGATAGTTCTTCTCGGCTTTCCCATTCGTATGGAAATAGGGTTCCGTCGCTTCAACAAAGACTGGCTTCGATGTCGGTGTATCTGACGAATACGTGACTTTCACCTTCTTCGCGAGAGGAGCTTCCAACGTGTTCGTACGTTTACCCATGACTGAATGAAAATGACTGAAATGGCTCAGTTTATATAGAGTTGAGCGTGGGAAAATTTCTTCTCATTGGTTGACGCCCACGCCTACAAGTGCTCTGATTGGTGCTCCGTCAAATTCACGATGAATCATTCATTTTTGGTGGTGTACGGGGCTTGTCCCTTTTTGTAGGTCAAATTCACGAGATAACGCTTGATTTCATGGGAATTTGCTGAGTCATTTTACGATAACATCGGTCGATTTGGTGTGGAAAAGGACCTCAGAATTCTCGATAAATCACCTGATTTTACGAGGATTTGTAACAGAGTGTGTTCTTCAAAGTCACAGTGAATCGATTGATATCATGGGAAAATAACACATCAAATCCGTAGTATTTTTAACGATGTCATGGGAAAATCATCCTTTAAATCTTCGGTATATCGTTTGATTTCATAGCAATTTTACTGTGTGAACGTGACTTATTCACACTCTTCGATAAATCGTTCGATTTCATGGGAATTTCATTGTGCGGTTTGGTGGGGTTGAGGATAGGCGTTTTGGACACATCATAATTGATGACTTCCACATCGAGTAAGGGTTTTCCACTCTCTTTACGTTTTTTGATATCTTTCATCATTTTTCGACCAGATAAGAGGGTAACCAAAATGAATATGACGAGTGTAAAGAATTGTGATAGGGTTTCTTTGAATGAACCAATGAGTGAACATTTTAAATCTCCTCCGTTGGCTGTTGAAAGTGTGTTCACTATGGATTGAACATTGTCCATGATGATAGTATTGATGACGTGGGTATGGTTTACTTAGTGTTTGGAACCGATCGATGCATGTAAGGCTTGTTTGAAAGCTGCTGGATTATCGTGATATGCCATGGCATAGGCTTGTGCGAAGGGGATTTGTTTCTTGTTAAATTTCCGTTTTTGGCCCAAGTATTTGCGAGTTTGAGGGGGTGGTTTCACAAATTTGCGGAGAATGCCTTTGTAAGATTGAATAAACTCGTGCTGTAAAGGTGTTAATTTCCCTGGATTCTCTCGCATTCTGCTCATGAGTGCTTGCATATCCTTGACATATTCCTCAGGCAATTGATCGAGATGACGGTTAATTTTCTTTTTCGAGCATCCTATCCCTGAACTTAGGGATTTCAGTACATTGGTAAAGTCCTGACGTCGACTTGAACATGATTCACACTGACACGTCATTCTTGTCTATCATCCTCTATCCCACATAACTTAGTTTACATGGCGTTCACCAAATTCATGTAGCGTGCGTGGACGTCTGCATTTTGGTTGGTTAAGTGGGCAATAAACTCTTCCTTTTGAGTCAGCAAGTCACGCATGCTTTCCAATGTCTCATCCAAATAGTCTCCATTGCCATCTGTACGATTGGGTTCATGAATGTGTTGATTAAATGCCTCTTCCAACACGTGCAAGATGCGTTTGCGAGCATTTAAATGACGTTCATGGAGACGAATAGAATCGTTCAACAGTTGAACAATGGCGCTGTTTTTCAAATTGTTCAGTTGAATAATGTACTCGTGGGAGTTGTCAATGACAGGTGAATTGACTGGGTAAAACATTCTTTCCTCCACGGGGTGTGCGTCCATGGGTGTTGAGAGGTTCCTACCCCTACTGAGTGTTGTTGTTGAGGGTTCCTACCCCCACCGAGTGTTGTTGGCGAGGTTCGCTTGATTCTTGTACCTCTGGATTTCCCACTGTGTTCGACATGGCTTGGACATAACTGTTGTGATCATTGACAGGACCTGGGTAGTTATCAAATGTCACATGACTTAGTGTAGGTTGAATATTCTCTAACGATAGAGGACTCATATCAATCTCATTCGCAGCCATGGCTAACACATCGGGCGGCAATCGATTCCATTCTTCTTGTATTTGATGGACCGTATGGGTGGGATCCGGGGGAGCATCCACTCTGGCTCGATCGTCAACCATACTTTTCACGACAGCTTGTAGCATAGTGTGAGATGGATCAGGTGTTGCTAAGGCGCGATGATCCGCTGGAGAGGGTTGAATGAGTGCTTCTAGACTATCGTCTGCATCTAAATCTGTATTCATAGGTTGAGGGGGTCGCAAGGGGATTGCACGACGTGCGGTGGGTGATAATTGACGATCTTGTCCTGTCAACGTAGAGGACACCTTCAAAGAGGATCTCGGAACATGCTGTTGAATAATATACTTGAGTTTGCTCACATTTTCTCCCTCCATTCGCTCGTTTAAAATATGGGTATGTTGACGCGCAAATTGTTGAGCTGTCTTCCTATCCACCGTTCCATCGAGGGTTTCCCCGCATAGACATGCATAGATGAACTCTTCACTTGCTTTGATCTCTTCTTTTGATTTATATTTTAGATGGTGTGAATTATAAATATGCCTTCTCAGACGATCTTTTTGATAAGGGCATTTACAGATAGGACATAGGGTTATTCTCAATTTTCGCAACGTCAGGGTCTCTTCACTTTCACGCGCTCCTCCCTTCATGGTTGATTTTTGTGGTGTGTTCCTGTGCATGCTTAAATACATTTGTTGGCCATTGAAACAAAATACTGAAATGAGCACAGATACGATTCAATGTCTCTTTGATATAAATAAGACTTGCTGCTGAAATCACACGTTTATGATACAGCTCTTGTACATAGGTCAAATGTTTTTCATTCATAAACTTCCATAGTGTGTCCTCATACAAAACGTCATCCTCAAAAATAGCCATGAGTAAATACACACGTCCCACGATGGAATAGCGGTCATTCAGTACCAATTGATTCAAATAGACGGTGGACGTGTCGGTAAACTCTTC
This sequence comes from Prostheceraeus crozeri, assembly GCA_907163375.1. Lineage (NCBI taxonomy): Eukaryota > Metazoa > Platyhelminthes > Polycladida > Euryleptidae > Prostheceraeus > Prostheceraeus crozeri. Next base: position 110,293 of record CAJQUW010011491.1, read on the forward strand.
TAATGTGGGGATATCATTGCCTCGGATGCGTTCATCGAACCAAAAATCAATAAGAATCTTCATCCGCGCTTGGTGCGAAGGAGTGGTCGAACTGTCTGTGGGCGTGATGTCCATCTTCCACGCGATCGTCTTTTTCGAAGATGTCTTGTCCGAATAGGGCGATGTCGTCTTTTTCGATAATAGGGTAGGAGTAACATGATCTTATTTGAGAGAGCGTGAGGATCCATAACTTAAATAGTCACTCATCGCGGTGAGTATGCGTACAATCTCTCTCAGAAGAAAAAGGAGTACCAGTAGCATGTTTTTCCAAATCTATCAACCCCAATAGCAGAATGCTTATAATATGGAAAAGCAACATGATTCATAAAACGACATTCTTTATTCATACTTAGTCTGCGTCGCTTACATATTCTTCTTCTTCTGATGTCCATCCAACAGAGAAATATTCAAAATTAAACGTTATACAATAGACACCAAGAATCTCTTTGTTATCACTGTCCATAAATTCATAGTCCCATACGTTCTTTAGTGAGGCTAAATAGTCATCCATTTCTTCGACGTCACTTTCATAATACCGTTCACTGGCACCCATCAATGGTGGAGAACCATTTCTTTTGTATTCATAAATCGTGAATGTATCCATGGAGAGTTCACATTCAGGCTTCACTTTGATCTTCTCCTTCACATAGGGAATCACTTTCTCCAACATCGCGTGCGGTTGACATGTCGTTTTCGGGTAAATAATGAGCTGATTTGGATAGGTGTACACGTGAAAGTCTTCCATCATGTATGTGTCTTGATCGTTTCTCTATTTTTACCTAGTTTTCCAATCGATAGGTGCTCCGATATAGAATGGGGCACACCCAATGCTCTGTTCTGTGCTCTGAGCATGGAATGGGGCACGTCTAATGCTCGGAGCAGGGGATGGGACATTTGCAACACTATAAAGCCAAGTCGAAAATGTTCCGCCTTCATAACACTCGTGAACATACAAGAAGATGGTTGATCTCAGCCGACTACCAAGACCAAGCACACTACCTTTATCGCCAGCCAGCCCATTACCTTCGATCAGTGATGACGATTTTCCTACGGATCTCCCATCCCACTGGGGCTCCTTTCCCGATCTGGACGGACCATATTCCCTCCCGCCAACACCACCCACCTTCGAAGGACCGTTTCACATCCCACCAACCCCTGAACTTTCTACGTCTAGTTTCAACGATCTCGGACCACCGAGTATGAGCGATGGTCAGGTGGAGGACTATTTGACAGCTGAGAAGGAGAATACCCCACCGAATGCAGCTGGCTATCCCGAACTGGATCTTAATCGTCATCCATTTCGCCGTCCACTGACTAATTTGAGTAGTCGGTATAACGTTAGAACTGAATTGCAAAACTTGGATGAAGCGGTTGCATTTTGGGACGACGTAGACTTTGTTGACGATTGGGTGTTTTAACTTGTGTATCTTTCTTCTTCTACTTCATATTTTGATACATGTATTCAATAAACATACATGGTAAGCTATGACTATTTTATTCAAGGGTGAACTGGGTTATAGGACATATCATGATAGAAGTTAAAATGAATGTTAAAGATTGAATTTAAGATTGGAAATCGATCATAAAATTTTACACGTTAGCATTATTTTAATGTTGAAAATGATTCATACAATTGAGAGTATTCCCAAGTCAATGATTATCAAAAATAACAGGTCATTGGAATAACATTTTATTATAGAGTTGTACTTTCTTGAGTTATTTCACAACATGCATTATTCTTGCACAAGGTACGATGTTCGGCGTAGTCACTTAAGTTACAATAATGAACAATATAGGACTTGTGGAGTTGTCCATTGTCCACCGTGGTTGATTCATGCATCACAGTGATGGGGTCAATCTTGGTCCAGGCCCATGCAGCTTCACAGGAATCATAATTTAAATACAGTGTATGCACATAAAGTCGATAGTGTAGTTCAAAGCAATAATGAAGAAGAATCTCGACCACATCTGACAGCGCACAGTGGTACCCATACTGTACTTTGGCAGCTTGCGTTTCTGTGAGTGCTTTCCCTCGGCGTAAATGTAACAGGGCTCGACGGTACGCTTCTTTCCCTTCATACTGGGAATGATTCATCCAGTGACATCCGCGACGCATATGTTCCTTGTAGCCAAGTCTATACACTTCACTATCCCGCATACATGAGGTGAATATATTCCAATGAGAGTCAATGCGTTGAGACCATTCGGGGAGAGAAATACTATCCATGGTCACTTTTTCCAAGAGTTTTATGCTTTTCAACCAAGTTCTTTCCATCTCCGATAATCCATTCCCTACAATCAGTTCCGCGTCTCCATACTCGCGTGTCATTTCATGGACCCAGCAATTAAAACGGTGAATAATCACATTCTCTTCTGCACCACATTTCCCAATCACACGTGGGTTGAGACCATGAATAAATTGAGTCGCAAAAACATCACACCCCGGTGTCTCATGTTTGATAAAGTCATGGAAGCGCGATGTAATGGTCACATATCCAGTCGGTTTATCGTCTCTGGGCGTATAATGACACCAAATGGCAGCGACTTCCTGCATGGGATCTCCTTCCGTATCAAATACGATGAAATTGCGCACCGGCTTCTTCTGCTCCACCCACCATTGTTGTACTTTAGGATGATCAAATGTAATGGTATAAGAACCTTGCATGAGCTCGCCCAAGTGCTGAATCCGACGCATCGTGAAATGAATCTCGTCTTGTGTGTCTCGACTTATATACCCGTCCCTAGGGTGGTGTACAACATGATTGGTTTAGCGATGATGACGTCTCCTTCGACGTTTTCCTCCTCCTGATATTTTATTCGCTAAAGCACTTACGCCTGCGGCACCGGCTGCACCCGCTGCTCCCAACGCTGCAGCTTTCCCTGCGGCAATAAGTGCAGGGACGAGGGGGAGTAAAAATGGGAGGATGCCTCCTCTTTGTTTACGACTCCCGCGGTAGATTCCACCTTTTTGTCTTCGACTTCCACGGTAAATACCACCTTTCTGACCTCCGCCTTTTTGACGACGGCTTCCGCGATAAATACCTCCACGTTGCATGATTGCTGTGTTAGGATAGATGACTCTACTTAGTTCTTACGCTTCCCAATCAGAACTTAGTCACAACAATAGGAGAATGATTACTACATTTATTCATCATCCAAATCTACATTATACGTGAACCAATTCAATTGGTTCTTAAAAACAATGGGTTTCAGAGGTCTCCCTCGTTTCTTACTAAAGTCAAATGAATATTTGCGAGGGTCCCGATTTCTATTCTCTGGTCGAAGCGAGGCTTGGGGGACACTATTCACTTCCTTGGGTGGATTCGGTTGACTCTCATATATCCGCTTCAACTTCTCGCGCTGATTTTTCCATATTTTCTTGGCCATATGCTCTTTATGCAGCGAGATAAATTGACGGACCTTCTCTTCCTCCACGTCACGGTGCAGCATCTCACCACAGACACACATATAGACAAAGTTGTCGCATGCCTCATTCGTCTTGCTCCACGACGGATTCCATCCACACACCTCCTTATGTTTTTTGCAAACATGTTCCCATAAGAAGAATGCTTGGTACATGTTATGACACCAGGGACAGCGTGCCAACTTCACTTTTGACAAGTCGTACAGATATGAATTCGTACTCTCCGGCTCCACTGGGCGATTCGGGTCCAAGGGTTCGGTGGGCATATACATGCTCAAATAGGGACATAAATGTTCATTCCATTCGTTCTCCTCCTCCTGAATCTTCTCATCACAGTACCTGCACCGACCCACACATGGATGTTTATGGTAAGCTTCCATATTATAGTCTTGTTTGCAAAGCAGGCAGGTGAACTCACTCTCCTTGTCGCCCCAATAACCTCTATCCAGTGAGCACTGATGATCGGTAGTCCACCATTTCCCACAACGATCGCAATACTCCTTCCCTATCTCCTTGCGTCCATGACGGATGCATTGTGAAAACAGTCGGAAGCGTTTATTGCAAAACTCGCACTCATAATAGGGTTGAGGGCGGGGACGGACTGTGGTTCGCCTCTTCTTTGTTGGTGGCTCCATTAAATCGTGGTTCAGATCATGTATCTTACGTAAACAATGAACCAAACCCAATGTCAATCTGCATACACAAGATTCCTCCAAAATAATGACACTCCAGTTGAGAACGTAACTTCTTCTGCAACGAATCGATCAGTTCTTCCACGTCCCAATCGTCACCAATGTTCAAATAGCGATAGGACACGTCCAGTGCACCTTTGGGGAACTTTGCAGATGTTCGAATATCAAACAAGAAGCGTGGTCCATACAGTATTACATTCAGCAACTGAATACGAAGCTCTGCAATAATCTTCTCTAACGACACACTCTTCTCCTTTGTCGGAATAATATACAGTGTATTACAGTCTCGTTCCACAATAAAGTCTTTCGATGAATAAGGTGTATAGGATATCTCCTCTTTGGGATGACGTGTCGCAGCCAGAGAGCGTAACGTTGCTGTTGTCGGCATAGGATGAGAATGAATTTCTCTGACAGCGCCTTTCCTTATATACCGTGCGGTGACTCATCACACGTGCTCGGCGCCGCGTGCTCCGTGCTCAACCCCCAAGTGCGCCGATGCGTGCTCTGATGCGTGGGCGTGTGCTCTGTTTCCTGTCTTCTTCGCTACTGATGCGTGGGCGTGTGCTCCGTGCTCTGATGCGTGGGCGTGTGCTCCGATGAAAGTGCACATGTACTTAAGTGCAATGCTGGAAAAAGGGGCTAGAATTGACTACTTTCAGAGATAACTCTTGTCTGAAATATTCCACTAAAATATTGAATTGAGGAATTGGCGGTATGCGCAGTTGCTCCATCTTGCTAGAAATAACCAGTCAAACTTTCACCGTCACTTAATTCGTCAACGAGTGAAGCAATAACTTTGTCAAATAATTTTTGCAATAATAGTTTAATATCGGTCCAAGCATTCGCATACTTAACATTAGAGAATGTAATGGCTTCTCAACAAATTCGTGTGGGTTTTCACTTGACCATATTCAGGAACTCTGGCTACTGATATGCTCTGATAGATGAAACCAAGCTTCATCTGAAAAGAAAGTCTAATTGAGCACATCATTTTCATTTAGATTTTCCTCGAACCAAACGCAGTACTGAAGACGCTTGTCATGATCGGCATCATTCAATTCGTGTTGGCCAGAGATGCGGTAGGGATATAGGTCTATGTTCTTTCTTACAGCAGGATGAGCCGCCCCAAGAGATAAACCCACTTCTTGTGATAAGCGACGCATCGACTTGTTTGGGCAATGAGTCATAGCTTCAGAAATAACATTTTCAGGAATAATCTTCTTATCACTTAAGATTAATGGCCGATCTGAGCGTGATGGCTCGTGCACCGAGTCAGCTTTTCTGAACTCACTGATTGGACTCCAATTAACATTTCCATGAGGCAAATCAGATGCAGGAAGTCTTTCCAAAAACCCCTTCTTCACTTCATTAGTATATTCCCCATTGGCGCGGAAAACATTTTCGACCAAGAAGTTCTTCTCTCGCATTGACAGCACCATATTTAGCTTCGAAATGCAAACATTTCCTGATTTTCACCGAGTTAGTAGCTGCCAAATGTGAAGTTAAATTCAAATGCTAAATCATGTTGAATGTCGCAAGCTACTCAATTGCGCTTCCCAAACGAGCCAGTGGCTCTGTACATGTGATAGGTAACTACCATTGTAAGATTACGACTGTTTTCTTTGGCAAAACAAAGTTAGAAGAGGTGAACAGTGACTTTATGAACGCACTGTATATTAATTTCCAGCTCTGCAACTTTTTAAAAAAGACTTCGAGTTACATTATAAAAGACTTTCTGATATATGCTTGTAATGCTTAGGTCTATTATTGTTTTGTAGACCATAGATGAAATGTAGATCACAGCCCAATGAAGATTTCTCATGACATGATTATGGTTTCTGTAACTCATTCATCAGTATAATGCACACTGTTGACGGTCATTAGTTGGTGACCGTTAGTTGGTGCTGGCAAAATTTTGTCAGCAAAAAATATGGTATTACTCATCAATATTTTCCTGGCTCTTCCTGGATTATGAAAAATCAAATTGACTGATTAGGGCAACATTTTCCATTTAATATACATATAATTAGAGTGCGGATGAAATCATATTATTCAGTTTTGAATAATTAGTTGTGATAGTATTCGCATTTACTTGTTTTTCAAAATTGATTTCTTGAAATCCCTTAAATTTGGTTTTCTGTTTGTCATCTTTGAAATTATATTTTCTTTGTGATATTTTGAATGTGAGTGATGTATGTGTGAGAGACACAGAGGCATGATCCTGTCAATTGAGAATCAATTTGACAAATGAATTCAACAATCCGTTTTCTTCTATCTCCATATCAGAGTTGGAAAAGTCGGAATTGGAATTAATTCCGATCCGGAATTAATTCCATTTTTCGTCGGAATTGGAATTGACGATATTTAAATCTATTGGAATTGGAATTGACCCTGATAAACCTCAATTCCATTTTTTCGATAGACCTGTGATAAATCTATTTGTACAAAAATTGAAATCACAGTGCTCGGCCGTTGTGTTAACTGCACGCAGAGATAAGAGAGAGAGAGAGAGATCGACAGAGTTTTATTCTATTCTTGAATAAAGGGTGTTTTTTGTGACTTCGATGGGCCTACAGCCCTCAGACCATGTTATTTCAGCGATTAAGCAGACAATGAAAATGCAATCAACTTTGTTCAATCTGTTATTTAGTTATCTATCAAGTAAGATAATTAATCAAAATAAAGCAATTGTTGAATTTAGTTCTTGATAGGATAAGCACAAAAATTGGAGATTAACTTTATTGTTGCACACACGAAGAACAATTGATTTGGAAAGAGGAAAATTAACGCTGCATTAAAGGGCGTCAACCGTGTAAGTTCAAATCATAATATAGACCGTGTCAACAAATTATTCTAATAATTGATTATTCAATTACATGAACTATTATTCAACTTCCAATCACAACAATGAACAATATTAATTTTCAAGACTATAGTTATATAGATGCGATGCGCAACGATAAAAGAAAAACTTTACACTTACAGTTCACTTCTTAATGTTGAATTCACTTCAGTTCGATCGGACTCACTTATACCAAAATAATATCATAAATATCAGTGTCACTCATACCGTCAATCTTCAATCGCGCTAGCTGATGTGTTGTTGCCGTATACGCTTTTGCGTTGTTGCTCGCTGGCAGTTGTTGTTTTTGTTACTTCTGTAGTTATGTTACACCGCGAGAACCCGAAGCTCTTCTAACAGCTACTGAAGATGTCGCATGCGTTGTTGTTGTGTAAATTTCTCATCGTTTCTAATTTACACAAATTTTTGAGACTTGACGATAAAACCACTTCCTTTTGAAAATTGAAAGAGTTTCCTTTAATCACTGCTCGTTAGCTTTCGACCCGATCACATATCGTTCTTATCACGGAATTTGTAATCTCCTTTTTTTTTAAATGGACCATTAGTCAGAATTCATGATATCATTTTTATTGTCGTTTTTTCTTTCATCAACAATCACGTTATTTGCACACTGAATTTCTTTCTTCTGTGAGTTTATTAATAGATTTACTCGCGTCTCTCTCTCTCTCTCTCTCTCTCTCTCTCTCTCTCTCTCTCTCTCTCTCTCTCTCAGCGTTTGATTATTTGCTGATCGTTAACTTTTTCTTTTTTCACGAGATATTGAATATCTCATTTACGAAACGAAAATGGAGTAGGCTGACCGGTTACATATATACATGTATATAAGAAATATGAGCTATGAACATGAAAACGCACATAGGAACGACGCAGGGAACGGCACACAGGAACAACGAGGATAGGATAAGAGCACATGGGTTAGATTGAAACGAACAAGCGTAAGATACATCAACATAAGACACTATACGCGACTTGGAATTATCGGAATTGAATCTTATTATGGAATTGGAATGGAATTGAACCGTTTCGACTGGAATTGGATTTGGAATTGAAATTTCTGCTCCGGAATTGGAATTTAAAAATTTTAGTGGAATTTTTCCAGCTCTGCTCCATATGCCACAACAGCGATTTCTTAACGTGAATCACATATTGCCCAAGTCTAAAATTAATTTGCACGTGTAGGTCAAATTGTAATCAATGCTTGAAAAGCTTATTTATCACAGATATAAAATAAAAATGGCATGCAACGCATTATAAATCATCATGACATTCAAGAACCTGAATAGGAACAGCAGCAAACATCACTGAATAGGAAGAGATCAGTTTCGTTTTTGCCAAATCCCTGAATGATTGCATTATTGATGTACGGGCCTACTGTGTGCACATGTATGTTGCATATATGCCGTTGTGTGAGTATGATTGCATTCTATGTATTATGAATATACACGTGTCATTATACCGTGGTGCCATGAAAGTTGTTAGCTTCGGAGAAAGTACATGCATTTCAAAAGATTTCTTGAATCCTGCATAATTATTTTAATGCAAATCCTACAACATTCGCAAGTAAATAAATTGCAAATGTGTGTATACCAGCATTGTGATCGTAAGATCGCATGGATTGAGAATGCTGTATTCTACTTCAGAAATTTAAATCAATCTTACATTTGAACCATTCTGGTGATGATGAAGTGGTGAAAGGAATCGGATTGTTACCGAAGAATATACCATAAACGGTTGGCATCAATGAACCAAAAGCAAGCAAATAGCCAGTGCGAATGTGTCGCATGCCGATAGCATTCATGGGTCTGAAAAACAAACATCAGCCTCCTTGGTACCTTATGCATGAACTCATTTACTGACAGCTGACAAATCTATTCATATACAGTGAAAGGTTAGACATCACAAGCCTTCACAGACAATAGTAGTTGAGAGATAATTCACATATAATCACTAAATATTAGAAATGTCACGCACAATCCGAAATATCCTACTGCGACAAAAAATGCCAGATAATTTATTTAATCGGCCAGATTTTATGATTTGTAGAAAGCACATGTAAATCTTACCTATTCTCATTTAACCTTCATTCATAAGATGAATGTGACACAAGGTTTAGTCTCGGAATGGTGAAACAATTTCACTTGCCTTCTAGATTCGAGTATCCGAGGTATTTTTAGCCAAGACTTCTTTACGTGCGAAATTGACTTTCTTTCGTCCTAAAGTACCAAAAGATATGTCATCAGCTGATGTAGTTTCTACTCCTTACGTGGCGACATTAAATTCTCGGGTAAATCATCATTTGGTTCGATCTTTCAATTCTAATATTGTGCTTTCTTTTCTGCGAACTTTGAGATCCACTTTCATCTCCGACAGTATTGGCAATTCTCGTGTTGGTGTCGTTCGCAACATTTCAACGTGTTCATCACGTTTGCGACATCAGTCCATGTCAGCAATTCATCAGCGCAGTGTCACAACAGTTTCATCTATTCGCATGGAAGTCTGTTGGAAAGCTCACTGTTAGTCATATCTACTGAAATCATTGATTAGACTTACCACGCATCTTTGAAACTTGTGCATGGCCTCTAAGGTGTACATTTTGCGCAGCTACTTTGAATTTCTTTGTTGCATTTCAAATATGGTTTTCATCGGTGGCAATACTTAGTTAAATTCGACACTATTTACAGCTATAAGCATAAATTATTATTTTACTTCTGAGATAGTAATCGGGGGGTAAACTTATTTATCCCTTCGTTCTTCAGGATTAGCTTCACTATTTTTTTTGCAATACAGCTTATCATTTTGCACGTTTTTGCCAAACACGCACGTAGACAGATGATCAGAGCAGATTCTTCTCCAGAGCCATAGGGAGTCTTCAAAACGATAATAAACACTCTGCGTTAACAACCGAAACTTTTCCCAACTCAAAACAGATGCAAGAGATTTTGAATGCATGCTAGATTGGAAGAGTCAAAAGCACAATTCGGGAACTCCAGTGTTGTTGACATTGGGCTGCATTTGGGAAACATATGCGTCATGTACTCATGGCGGATCGATTGCTTGGAAGTATTTCGAAATAGAAGCAAAACTTCCTTGTTACACTAACTAAAATGCTACCGATGACATTTACAAGTCTATGACTTCATAGCAGCCCTTCATTTAATACGACGGCATCAGGAAAATAGAAACATAAAATAAGAGAGAAAATTGAAAGAAAATTCTAGATGGATATTATTTCAAAATTGTTATGTAGGAAATGTAATGTATTTTGTGCTTATTCGATGCGATTACTTTATCAACAAAGTATTCTAGTACTTAAGTGCTACATGCTGCTCAATGGCATTTTTCTTCAGATAATCAAATGTCTGAGTGAAATACTTCACTGATAAGAGTGCAATTATAGTTAAACCGTCGAATCGCTAAGTATGTATGTAAGCGATGAATTGTTCTATTGCTGAATTTTTGTGTCAATGAAGTACTCACTTGTAAACATATCAGACATAATGTCGAGCTGGTTAAACTAAACAGCTCGTGAAACGCTTCGTGAAGCTATGTCACATTTAGAAAGAATTCACGCAAATCTTCAACGCATGGGCAGTTTATGCAAACAACTAAAATCATATTTAGGTATAGGGTAAATGATTTCGATAAATTGCGGACCCGTAGCACCTTTCAAAATTAACCAAGGGATGAGTCGGTGCACCCATATTTCTTTGAGCCGCGGCATCTCTCTAGCCCTTATCATAATAAATTTATGTAAACAGAAATTGTTGTCGTGTCTCCACATGTTGCCGTGCTAATGTAGAATTCTAAATGGACATATGTATGGGTTGTACACGTCATTTTCCTCGACAGGTATACCCATACAGAATACTCGGCAACATATTTTCCTTAATTAATAACTTGATAATTTTATTTTAATAATTTCCCTCGTAATTTCATCAAGCGCGGTTCTTTAATAGGTGCACATCTTCGACAATAGTTTTCACTGCCGCTGTAGATCGACGAGTCATAGTTCTCAATAAGTTACATTCAAGGAATCATTCATCCAAAATTGCATTTTTGCAGAAAATTCTGAAACTGTTTTGATCGATTTCATCGGTTTTTCTCTTCGTAGGCCTACCACAGAATTATACAGGTCATCTCTTCTTCTAATTGTTCAGGAGGGAAGCTTCGCATCAAGGAATGCTAATGAAATGGCACAATCTGCTGACAGAACAGCAGCTATCGAACGATAATGGGTCAGTTCAAAATTAGACACTCCAAATTGTGCGAAGTTTCAGTGACTGCTAATACTGCAAAGAGATATCAAGTTCTCCAGAGAAGTTTGTGAACGTTTTTTCGTGCGCATTTTTTTAAAATACTGATCGGAAGGACCAACTTCATCGTCAAAACTTATAATGCACAATTATCTGAATTACTCGCATCTAAAAGAATCGTGGCGATCGGAGCATTTTGAAGGAATTCACGGCAATCCGCAAGCGATGAACCACAATATTTCCTATCTCAGCAAGGCATTAGGAAATTGTTTTTGCCCACTTAGTAAGTTCCTGCATATGCTATCGCATTGAATCAGTTTGCAGCTTTGAATCAACAAAGTGACACACTCAAATAATCCAAATCTGTGCTTAGTACTGGCGATGGAAGCCATGCGCAGAAAGTCATTAATTTTGTTCGCATCAAATAAATTACAGTAGATGTGCTCTTTAAATATTTTCCTTTCTATGCAAAAACTGTTGATTAACTGCTTCTGTTTTAAATGACTTGCGCTATGAGGCAGATTTTGCCATGTTAAGAAGCCTTTTCATCGACTTACTGATTTCTGAAGGGCTTTAGCAGTCATTCTATAACAAGTTAATGTGTGACTCATTGCAATTTTTTTGTTACATCCTTTTCCTTCCAAATTTTCTCCAAATTAACCATTGCCAAGCAGTGACAGGTGCGATTCGATTTTCGCTCGATTCCGAATCGTGCGACTCAGCATATGATTAATCGAAGATCGCACTATTCTGAACATTTTGAGATCAAGTGATTAAAAGTTCACAATTAGTCTAGCTTGCATTATTTTTAATTTCTAAACAATTTTTCTTTAAAAGTGTGATAATGTCCATTAAAACTGAGATTATGAGACACTACAGTCTATTGCTACTAAGCTATCATGTTAATTCATCCGACTCTCTTTTTGTACAGGATGTTTCATATGTCTCTGAGCACCTCTTGTCTAGTCTCCGCTTGTAGAATGTTACACCTATTTATATATGAAAGGTAAAAAAACTTTCAAATATGATTTTTAAGAAGACTTTTCTTTTTAAATGATTAAGAAAACAATATTGCGCTGTTTATTACCTACGGTTCCTTACCATTAAGGTTATTACGGTTATTACCATCGTCCGTCCACTAAAATCTGAAGCAATTACAGTGTGGGCAGCAGTTTCTTAGTATCACGGTCTAATCTACGTCATCATGGACCAAACCGTTAATTCTGAAAGATACGTGCAAATTCTGCCCACAAAAGTCGCTCCTTTCATTCGCCGGAATGAAATCTACCAACAGGATGGGGCACCACCTCACTTCAGTCTCCTTGCAAGAAATTGGCTCAATGAGCACCTTCATGGACGTTGGATTAAAAGACGTGGATTTCACGAATTGCCGCCCAGATCTCCGGACCTGACTATTTGCGACTTCTCGTTGTGGTCTTACGTCAAAGAAAAGGTTTACCGAAACAGGCCAACGTCATTACAGGAAATGAGACTTTTAATTGAGGACACACTGACAAACATTCTAAATGACATGATCAAAAAGTGTTATCCTGAATTCGTGCGGCGCTGTGAGGTGTGCATCCAAGAAGAAGGACGTCATATTGAACACAAAGTGTACATGTAATACGTGTATTCATTTATTTTTTCAATGCTTGTCCAAATAAATAGAATTTTTCATTCATTAAAATCTTTTACAGTTTTAAAAATAGGCGATGGATTTGGTATAATACGTGTACTAATTCTTTAATCATTTGAAAAAAGAGAGACTTCAGAAAAAATCACCGTATAAAAATATTTTTCCTTTCACATGAATAGTTGCAACTTTCTGCAAACGGAGACAAGGCAGAAGCAACAAGAAACAGATACAGAAACAGAGACAGAGACATATGAAACACCCTGTATATGATTGGAAATGCATCACAATAATCCAAAAAACATAAAATTCACAAGCAATGCATGAAAAGTCTTGATTATTTATTTTTTTGCAAATGTGCTCTCATAGAGTATTGCAAAGTACGCTACATCACCAACAATGAAGTAATCTTATATTATCAATATTTTCTTTCCACAGTTTTTCTTTTTTCTAGTCTTTATCAATCATATTCTATCGAATTTGCTGGTAGGAATTTCCCATTTCTTGTGTCAGTCTTGAAATATCGATAATTATGCGTCAATTAAATCAAGCCATTAGATTTACAGCGCTTGCAAAACATCTAGAAATTTAATAGAAAAATGGCATCAGACGTGAACAGTTCAGGTACAGAATTTCTTTGACAGCCGTGGCTTCACCCTACAAGGGCTCGTCAGTACATCTCGGAATGGTCCAAACTAGCTTAAAATGTTTAGAACTGGCACTCTGCAATCTTTATGATTATCAGCCGCACTGCAAAGTCAGGATAAATAAACACATAACAGCCCGTTGTGCGGTCCATCAGCTTTTTCAGCCAATCCAGATATTTTAAGCTAGTTTTAGCCATTCTGAGCCGTGCTGATTAGCCCTTGTAGAAAAAAACGCAGCGTCTACTGCTACTAAAGACGTTTTGTGCTTAGAACCTAAAGTCTGAGGATATCTTTCTGTTCTATGCCCACGCAAACTGACGCTGCAATTTTTATGATTATAAAATCTGCATATTCATTCTGCACATGTAGAGTATAGTCTAGATGATGCTACAATTGTTACAGGCCTATGTTCATTGTGTGCATGTCTAATGCAAATCAGGCATTAATACGCATTGTTATCAACGCTTTTATACCATTTCAATACGAAGATATAGCAATATAGGGGCCTAGTATGCTTGACAGCATGCATGATTCGTGTAAATCGTGTACCTTACTTACTCTAACGTGTTTCATGCCATTGCATGAAATAATTCATTTCTGTGGTGTGGAGTAGCTACCATAGAAATCTACTGCTGCATGGGAAAAAAAATCCCGTCACACGACAGCTCTGTCTAGCTATACATAATCTCATAAGTACGAACTTCCGCGCATTATTAACATTATGTTTTTAATTGTCGCATTAAAAACATTATCTTTACCACATCAAGCAAATTTCATTGAGAAGTCATATTGCAGAAAATCGCGCGATTCCTGGTCATTCAAGAATCGCGCGATTAATTCCGTTGAACGATTAATCGAGCGGAATCGATTTACTGCGCCTGTCACTGTCGCGAAATCTATAACCGTGATTATCTCTGCCGGTACTCCCGATAATTTCACAATTAGTCATGATCAATGCAACCACAATTCTTCATTGCACAAACAACTTGAATTACGCGGGTAACTGCATGTGTAGCCACGACGTCAATGCACGAAGAAAAATTCAAGTAATCGCTGGCAAACTCCGGTAGACAGGTTGAATGTGAAGAAAGAAAGGAATATTAACTAAAGTAAGTGCGTCAACGATGTGTCGATTGACGTACGAGCAGGAATGAAAATGATACTAACTTTAAGATATCGGCGTCACAGATCTACGCAAAATTCAATTTTTTCTTTTCAAAATGTGAGAGACGCCAAAGTATGTGACGCTGCTAGTAAAAGCTAATTCACATGGTGATAAAAGCATGCATAGACTAAGCAGGTAGTTTGCAGACTGAGGCATTAATTTTTTTCATGTTATTCGCTTTTTTTCAGACAATATTAATTTATTTCTTATTCAATGACAATTTCGATCATTTTAGCAGTTCAATGTAGCAAAGTGCGTCAGGGTAACAAAGTTAAAAAAACAAGCTGATGACTAGTTAATTTTCAATAGGTACAAAATATGATTTGAAAGAAAATTTTTATATCCTAAAATGTCTAAAAATCCTAAAAATACTTACTAGAAGGACAAACAACGCTTCTCCTCTCCTCATGTGTAATGAATCGTCGAGTAAGTCGTTCTGTTCAGAATTATGTCTATCACTTATATATTGAAAAGATCCTATTTAACAGTCTGCCCATTCAGATGATAAGAGGACAGGTCTGTTTCCAATCAAAATACCAGATCTAGCTAACACAGCGGGATTACGCTATCTAAAATCTACCAGGTGTGTAAGAGAATTAATATTAGTTCCTTAAGCTAAAACGTGATATAAAATTCTACGAAATATGCATACAAATTATTTGTCTATTTTTAATGAGGTCATCAACAGGAACTTGGTCAGGACGATCGCGTTTCGACCGCTTAATCCTGGACGCTCAAACCCGACCAAGCGCGGTAATGTACATTTAAGATACACATCCTCAAAAATTAAATTTATAATAGAGAAAGATTAGCATCTATCAAAAAATAATAGAGTAGTCACTATTGACTGAAATGTACCTCAGGTATTTGAAAGAAGGTTATTTTTCGGCTTAATAGGATACTAACATCAGTAAGTTAATAGGTGTGTGCAGATTTACATGTAGATATTCGAGTACAATACTTACATGGCAACACCAAACCAGCCATTGAATAAAGAAGGGCATGAAGTTTTTCGTTTCGTTAAAGCGCCAAGAGTCAGTGAAATGAATATCTGCAATTCATGTAGCCAACAATTATATTAATCGTTAGACCATGAATAAATATTTCAATAAACTTACAGCAGGTATCAGTGACCACATGTAGACTACGGAAATGTCGATAGTATTGGTACACACGGTGACACTAAACAAGAAATGTCAATCAAATATTTGCAAAATATGTGATTTTATCATATGAAGAACAAAATAATTCAGCAATAATTTGATCCACTATCACTAAGTTTACTTTCCCCTTACTCAGGGTGTAGTCGTATGGGTTCAACAAAGAGAGATGTGGCAAACAAGGCTTGCATGCTGAGAAACATGTCGGTCTTGTTTACTATTACCTACCGCAAAAATTAATGTTTTTCTTCGAACAATTCTTAAAATACAAAACATACGACGAAATCACAAAACCAAATTGAATTTAGTGTTTTGACAATTGTCACTATCAAACAGGAAACACAGAGTAAGTAGTCTATATTAGTTAGAGTAGCAACTCAGTATTTATCAAATCCACAATATACACCATGGTATATTAGAGAATTTTGGTACATATGGTGCCATATGTGAGATATGAGAATTTTTACAGCTTTTGGAGAAATCTTCACGGATTTGACTTATCATGATAACAATACAGAAGGAATAATAGTATTTTTATAAATCCTCCGTGTCATGTCAACCGTGGAGAGGCTACATAGCTTGCTAAATTTGTAGTACGATGGGTTAAGGCTTTACTGGTCAGCCTTATTAATAAGAGTATTTTCTTCAGCGTGTTCATATCACTCACAAACTACCTGCCACTGAAAGAGCAAAATAACATAATTAAAGACAATGATTATAATAAACTTTAAAAGATGCAAATGGGTCCACATTATTATTTAGATTCAAGAAATGAAACATGAATTTAGTGAATCATAGAATTATGCCAAAGAAAATTGAATCAAAAATTTGAAATTTCATCCAAGAAGCACAATCAGATCTCAACTTTTCCATGAAGACTTGTATTGTATTTTAGTTCATGAAATTTCCTTTATAATCAGCTTTATTTCCGTTAAATTAAGATACATGTTAGTAAGTTTTCATTCCTTTTGATTTCGAATAAGTTTCATGCTACTTATACATGTGGTTCATGTCGATTGTATATAAACACAGGAACAATTTACAAAAAATTAGTTACATAAAAAAATCAGGAACATAGTCTCCACAAAAAACTGAATCTTTTCATGTAACAATTTTCAGTGTAGTGTATACAGATATTTTTTGAGTCGACACTCTACCTATGTACTATATACTTACTCTACGACGTGACAGGAAGTATTGCAAGTGAATTTCTGCTGTGTAAATGGCTAGCCAAAAAATGGATCGTGAAGACGTCAGCGCTACAAGGTCTCACTTCTCTTCGTTGCGGCTTCCAAAGACATTATTTGAGAATTGAAATTGTAAGCAAATGATGAGAATTGTATAATAATTCATTGGCAGCCATGATGTAGTTCATTATTACCGTAAACTGGAGAAATTATGAACCGGTTTTCGCTTATTTAATTTTTCGAAAAAGTGCGGCAAATATCTTGAATGCTGACTGGGAGTGTTATCTAGAAATTCTTTTGAATTTGATATATCAAGCAAATAGGCCTATCTTTGAAAAATCTTGACTTTTCAAATTGATGACGACCTTAATTACCCCAATTTACGGTTCCCTATCATTTCATTATTTTTGAACATGAAAACAAATGAATGCAAGCAATCAGCCACAAAGTATCATCATACATGTAAAAATTGCATAGCAAGAAAATACGCTAACGTTCAGGTTAATTTTCGTTTTAATTGAAAGCAGAGCGCGAATAGAAAGTGGGTCGTTGAAAAGATCATTTGCAAACAGTATTACACAATTTTTGAAGCAGACATTGACTGGTCATATTTTGCGAATTTGGGAAATGACAATAATTAGTTATTTTGCTGACGTGATGTATTTCTGCAGCTGGGCATTGCTATCTTCAGGAGCAAACATTTTTGCTATATTTGCTAATTTGAAGAGAGCAGTGCTGATCTATGGAAATATATCAAGTCGGTAAAACTATGGTTTATACTTGACTTTCCCAACTTTTCGAAACATTACATAGTTAAATGATTGAATAGAAAATCTGGCTGGAATCCATTCTTTAAAGAACCAATCGTAGGAATCCCAAGTTGACCTATTCACACGCACTCATCATGTTTTTGGGTTTCCTACGATCAATTGCAAAAATAGTTGTAAAAAGAATGTCTATAATAGATGATGCAGATTTCATAGTTGGAGGCAGCTGATAGCCATGCAGCCAATGTGATGTTGGGACGATGTTAGGAGAATAAAGTTACATGATAATGCAGTCCCGTGCCGTAGAAATATGCAGTCTCCGATGAACAAGGAATCAGATTTTATTAGGAGGTTGCTCTTCATAGCTTGACACATCAAGCTGAAGGAACTTGCAATATACAAACTGGATGCAAAAAAATATACTGTAGATTGCGGAAAGTCATTTTTAAAGCATCAACAACTTGCAGGCCCTACCTATCTCTAGTTAGTCAGCAGGCCCTATTGAGAATTCGTTTAACAGACAAATGTAGGTTCATTTCTGTGATGTACTGTTGTAAACTTAGGGGTGTCGTGCACATTTAGGCCTAGGGTATAGGCCTATCTACCTGAAATTTAAGAATGTTCAAAAATTGTTTCCAAAAGTTCCAGAAATTCGAAAAGTTAACTTACTTTAGATTGTTTGCTGTAGTTTCATTGCGATTATTAATAAAATTGATGAATAAAGTCAAATATTCCAAAGCAATTTGGGACGAAGTACTGTTAGAAGTCATCAAGGCAATCGCTGTATAGATGGATTTCTTGCTGATTGGTATATTTCTTCCCTGTAAAAAGAAATCTTGTGATAATGGATGTACTAATGATTCTTTGGAAGTTCTCGATTTGGAGCACAGCGAAACTTATCCACAAAGTTTGTGGTTACAAGTTTGTTCAATTATGTTATTGAATTGCTCGACAAAAGCAAGATTGCTGGGATTCCACTGCATATTTATGATTTTTCAATGGCGTATTAGGCCATGGTGTTAGTATTCAAAGACTCAGAGGATTGAATCTCTCTCACTCATTTATCGCATAGACTATTGATTCCCTCGCTTGATAATCGTTATCAAGCAGCCGCATCCCGTATATGTGATGATGTTAGTAATCATCATGTTTGAAACCTCAGGTGTCTCACAGGGTTAAGTTTTGGGACCTGCTGCGTTTGGTATTGTAGCAGGAAGACTTCTTTTGACGCACACAGTGTATCCTCTCTAATGAAATACATAGATAGATGACACAACAACTGCAGTGCCGACTGCTGATAGATAAATCTGGTGATTCCGAGTACTGGGTGAACATGACAACAAGTTATCATGGTCCGAAGAAACTGTCTAACTATCAAATTGTCAACAAAGGTAAGATAGGCTACTCTGGATAAGTAAATCGAAAGATGCATCCGATGTGAAAATTTCAGGCATGGCGGTCGTCACTGAAACAAGATTCTTCGGAGTCAAAATTAATTGATCGACAAAAATGGGATTCACAGATTGATGCCATCGTTAAATCGTCATAGAGAAGACATAGCCTAGTAAGAGCTTTACGGTCGCTATTGTCATTCAGATGATGATCTTAGAGCAATATGCTAATAAGAACAACCTACTAAGTACCAAGAACATTTTACAAACATATAAAGAAGCTCGCTCCCGAAGATGCGGAAGAGAAATATTGGATACTATTTTATACCTTATTTATTATATGCACAAATTTGCATAAATTATTGGTCAAAAAGGAATTGATTTCTTTTCACACACAGAATATCCAACCAATCCTGAAATTCAGCAAAATTTATTGTAATTAAAAAAAGCATTGTGTCGATTTCTTTCTATCTATCTTTCGTATTTCACTAAAGATGTGCTTAAATTATTCTGATAACACGACAACCTATAATTGTTGATGCCAAATGGGCGTATTTATTCTCAGTTATCTGCTATGAACCTTGAATGATCTTGAACCTGTGTATCCTACCACTCATGTAGTAAAGTGGGCTGACGATGCATATCTCATCGTTCCAATTGCAAAGAACATTGATATTCACGACAAGATCCGATCTGAACTGATTAATATTGAGAAATGGTGCCACAAGACAGAGATCAACTTGAACACCTCAAAAACGAAAATAATGTTTTTGCGGCGATTTAATACTTCACCGGTTTTGGATTACAGTCAAGTAGTCAATTACATGAAGATTCTTGGAGTTTCTTTGGACGCAAACCTGGGATTCTTACGGCATGCTCAATCACTCAGGTCAAAGTCAGCATGAGGACTTCATGCCCTTCGCATGTTTCGACTGCACATGTCCGTCAGTGAATTCCATATGATTTATGGTTCCTATGTGCGTTCAATAACGGAATACGCTTGTCCTGCATTTTGTAGCATCAACAAGAGTCTCGAACAACTTTTGGAGCGCATTGATAAGTGGGTGCAACGCATTATTTTCTTTGAGGACACTTGTCATTCCTGTCTTTGATCCCCCAATTGTATATCAACCAGAAGAATGTCAATATCAAAGAAATTTTTTATCTTGTCAATATCAAGAGCTGTGATCAGTCTCACATTTTGTATGTACCCACTGACTCCTCAGATACTACTTCGCACACAAAAGTACCGATCATTCTATACACGGACGTTGACCTAGTCTCGTTCATTCTTCCCGCTTTTAACACAAATAGAAAACGACGTTCCCTTAACTTGAAAACTTCAGTTTTGTCTTGTAATTCGAAATTTAATTTTAATGTTGTGTTGGTATTGATGTCAGATTTGTATTGCATGCCTTCCAATCGATGATAATAAGCCACTACTACTACTACACATTTCCATGCACAAATCTATGTTATTTTTTGGTTCTGCTATCATTGATTTGCATTTCTACTGTCCGTTGATATGCAGCACGTGGTTCGCATTCCGATCTGAATTCTCGAACTTCTGGCTTAGCCCGCGCTTTCGCCGACGGTCGGGCTCAAGCCGCAGGAATTAGCTCGGACTGTAAAAAAACATGGCGCCTTCATCTAAAACACGCCGTGAAATTTGGATAATATAATGGAATATCGCTGAAATAACAATTTGTCATTCGCCCAGAAGCAATAATTAAATAAGCATCTATCACATTTTTCGCAGCGGGTTCAATGAGCATCATTAAAATGACATAGCTTTAGGCTTCAATGCATTGCAAATGACCAAACTTTCTGAATGGATAAAGCAGGAGCAGCCTCAATGACAATCTCTCTCATTTCATATGACGTCAAACTTATCACACACAATAGAAAAATGCAAGAGTTATCAAATAAAAAATGCTGATCAATTCGTGGAATTTCGAAGCGATGCCATGTATTAAAGACAGTTCAAACCACAGATTCAAACTATCAATTATAGGTAGACCGGTTGAGCCAAGAAGCAACGTGGCTGTTTGGAAGCACTGTCGCAAATTTCTGGCGAAAATTTATAATAAAGGCCCACTGTTAGGCAGGGATGCGGAGTCGGAGTCCCGGAGTCCTATCATTTTTGCTGGAGTCGGAGTCCTATCAAATGATAGGACACCGGACTCCGGCCCATGACTAGACCCGAAGGATAACACAAACAAATTATTTATCCTCGTGCATAGCTGTCACTGTCTTGATTTCAACTTTCTCCGTCAAACAAAAGCACAGGGACACTGCTGCATGCAAAGCTAGGAATAGTTGAGGGAATGAACCGTGATAGTGAAAAAAAGGATTGTCTTTTCACTCAGTGATTTAGTAAAGAAGACAAGCCTTCCTAGCCTCGATCACATTCACACACCAAAGGTCACATCACAGACAAAAATGAAATACTAGTTTGTTTCTGAACATTATATCTTACCCTCACGTTAATCGTATGTGATCTCTCCTCCAAAGCGCATATTAAAATCGAAAATGTACTCATATATTTTGAAGAAAGATGGGGATTTTCCTGCCTGGTAGAGACTGGAGAAAAACCGTGTGAAGCACACATCAACAAGATGGAGGAACGGAGTCGCATGCATCCAACTTTAAGCGACATTTGATAAACTTTTTGATTGATAATAGATACAGCAATGATCACTAAAAATAGGCTCAGGTAAGCCTATAATGATCTATGATGTAGGTTACCAGTTTTTTTTAAAACTTGGCTATATATACTTGCCACCCGGAGTTGGAGTCCTATCAAAATGATAGGACTCCGCATCCCTGCTGTTAGGCCTGTAACAATATTTCAACAACGAACGGAAGCTGTTCCTCCGGGAGCTGTACCATTATCTCAAACGTCACGGTGAAACAGCTATTCTCAATGCAGCAAGTTGACAGTATTTCTTGAGAGGAGAAACTCTAATGACTATTTGATTAACACGCCTTGTTGCTACTGAATGACGGTCTTGCCTGTAATGTCATTGAAAAAAGTAATGATCTGCACCAATCAAAGTCTGGACTTACGAAATCAGATAACTATCAGATAAATCATTCTGAAGGTGACTGTCCGGCCTCCAGAACAAGTTTCAGCAGTGAACGAGGCCGAAAATGAACCTCTCAGAATGATGTACACCCTATGCCTACTGCGAATCTGCCGAGTTCTACTTGGTTTCTCTTCTTGCCAGACAGGGTCAAAGAAAAACACATGTAAATCCAACGAGACGCAGATTGAATTCTTTGTAAAAATGAAATTTTGTAATTTTTTCTGATTAAGTGAAAAGTACTGAGTCTTGAGTCATAAGTTTTAACATGGAATTTCTTCGGGACATTTCCTATCATTCTCATTTACCCCTGTCTATAAAACTAAGCACATTCAGAATTGGCAAGCCTACTTATGTCGGGAAGCACAAGCATTTTTAGCAATTTAATTCACATTTAAACACATTCGTACATGCATTGCCGACAAGAAGCATGAAAATAACGCATGTACGTAATAGGAAATGGCCCGAAGACATTCCATGTCAAAAATTGTGGCTCTAGACTAAGTATTTCCTAACTTAATCAGCAAAGACATAGAAAATTTCATTCTAACCAAAAACTGCAATATGCGTCCCATTCGACAAACATGTGCTTTTCTTTGATCCTATCTGACAAGAAGAGGAACCAGATAGACCTCAGCAGACGCGCAGATTCGCAGTAGGCATGCGGTGTACGACAAGTCTCAGTTTCGGCCTCGCTTTCTGCAGAAACTCGCTCTGGCTGCCGGGCTATGAAGGGTTAAGTGCAAAACATGATAAAGGAAAGAAAATTACATTTTCATCCAGAAGTGTCACTATTTTTCAATAATTTTACGATACTACTATTTCTTTCCTAGGCTACCGATTTTGATGCGCAATATATCAAAAGAAAGCTCAGAAAATGCGTGCTCTCGCCTGTCCTGATTCATCATCATACTCACGTGTTTGCTTTTTGAAAAATCTCGATTTGTAAATTAAGTGATCATCACATTTTGACCACTGTCCAGCAAGCGCTATAGTGGATACAAGTTTATCATAGCTAAATTGAAATCTGAGAATGTTACAGCTGTCGGATAATATAGGGCACGTTTAATGTGCGATACGATTGGAAGGCATGAAAATTGATTGAATTTCGACATAATTTAGGTGGTCCGTTTTTGTCATCAGCTCGGTGAGCCAATCAGGATCCAGTATCCATTTTGTCCAGACGAATTATGAATTTGGTGGATTTTTTTAAACTCAATTTTAACATTGGTCTGTTCAGAAATTTCATCATTAGCTGCACAAGAATTTATTAAATCTCTTCAATACTTTGCAGTAAAATCATTATGATGCACGATTTGATACCATCAATAAATTAACGAGAGTCGATAAATGTGAGATTTATATTGGGAAGACAGTGCAACCCAAAGGCAAGTCACAACCTGGTTCACGCAACTTCAAGCAAGTGACAACCTGGGTAATCCGGATTTTTTCTGAAGTTGTGGATAACTCCCCCGAAGTCAGTTTATGTTGGCTTTTTTGTTTTTTCCACATTTCAGGATGCAGAGACCTACGTGAATTAGTTCCTATCTTCATAATCCGGTAGAAAGAACACTTTTATCTAATTGTACGTAGATGTGCACATTTAGCATGTAGGCCGTTCGGCTGTTTTAGCAACGCTGGATGCCAGCCCGACCCCTGCCATGCATTCTGAAGACACACTGGCATGCCCCAGTGGACCATTGACGACATTGATTCTAGGATTAATTGTCCAGTCAATTAAAAGAATAAAAACATTGTAAGAGCATGAAAAGATGACATAATTTATGTGATGTTCGATAGAGCCGGTGGCATACAATTACAGATTAGTAGACATACATACAAGTTAATTAGACAGACAAAATTACAGATAGTTAACGTTGACAAAATAGTTTAAGTAGTCATGGTAACCGTTGCATCTCATGAGGAAAATATGCAAATTATTTGCTTTTCCGTTTTGAAAGGAAAAATGTTCATAGACACAATAATTTGGAAGCACATCAATAATTTTAGGTAGTAAGCCTATTGCTGAATTCTCGGCTGTTTTTATTCGTGGATTCTAATTTCGATGTTTGTTCTTTCTAATGCGCAATACAAGTTTTCATGGTTGGTTTGGCAGAAGTGGGGGCACGTCGACACTGATCTTTGACTTGCATGCAGTTTTTGAAATCCCGCTATTTCTCAAATAAGTTTCCAGAATCGTATTTTCTAGCGTATATGACTTTCGTAAATTTTATGTATATTCTTAACCTATCTATCGCAAAACTATTCCATATCTTAAAAAAGATATGACATGAACTCCTCCTCAATTTTTTCCATAGTATCACAAAATCTATGTATAATGTCAAAGTGCAAATAGCATATTTCTCAAATTGAAGATCAAATTCGATAGAAATTGATAAAAATCAGTATTAGTATCAGAACTCCTGTTTATCCGGTGTACCGACAGACCTCCCGCATCCATGCTTCATATGATTCGAGAAATTGGATGATGTCTAACAACGATCTATGCTGACTTGCTGCCAGCCTTAATTAGCAGGTTGCAGAGACGTCGGCCTAGCCCCGGCTAGTTTTGACAACATCAACAGCCTGCCCGGCACAGCCATCTGTTTCTAGCTGTCAGCACGGCCTCGGCCGTCCGTCCGTTTTTGATCACGCCGGGTTCAACCCGAGACTCATGCTATGCATGTGAACTAAACATGTACGATAATCAAAGAAGCTTCCAACGAACACGATACACCATGCACATGTATATGAATATCTCAGTACTATCATACGGTTCTGTCAAATATTCCGAATTATCAAAAGAACGTTAACAAGAAAAGAATGAATTGCAATTTGATCATTTTTCCTCATCATTTTGATGTCAGATCATAACACGTAGGCCTACTATCATCATTGACTATATCAAGGAACAAGAATTCGTGAATCATACATAGGAATGTAACTTGAATTCATTATGATGAAACAATGATGCAACAAATGAGCAAAGTGACAGTATTCTCAATAGATGTCGCCTCTGACTTAAAATTGTTGTTCATTAGTTTTTTAGTACAGTTGACGCGATTATATACTACAGATTGTTTCATAAAAAATGGATCACCCTTAAACATCGCCTTAACTTCAACTTTGTCTAACTCCGCCAAACTTGAACGAATTTCTCTGAAATTTGGAAGATATGTCAGTTGTGCTTACTAATATCATTGTTGGAAATTTCAAGCATGAATATTGAGTTGTTTTCCTGTTATAGATAAAAAAGTAGTAGATAATTTGATCTTCATTTAGCAATGTTACACAAAATCATACCTCACTCTTATAAAATTACATTTGTTTCCTTTGTTATGTAATATGTTGTTCTACAAGCCAAAAGCTATCAAGCAAAACAAAAATAAAGAAAATCGGTCAATCAGAGCCAGTATAGCACCATTATTCATCAACAATAATGTAACTGCCACATGTGATTAACTGGACTTCATGTTCCATAGCTTTCTGACTTCGTTGCGGTGGTGTTGGCAGCACTCCTGATTGCTTTCAGCTAGAAATCTATGTCTTACAGGTTGAAAACATTACAAAGCACAAATGAACAATAACGAGATCGCATTCACAAAAGGCAAAGTGTCAGCCTTGCTAGAACTAGGGTTTTCTTTGCGAGCTACAAGAAAGCGACTAAATGTCCCTTACACAAATGTGCATCGATGGCATAATGATGATTTTCGACTCTGTCGTAAAGAGGGCTCTAGCCGTCCACGCAAAACATCCAAACGTAGAGACCGCCTAATTTTGAGATTTGTTGAAGTTGATCCAAGTCTCTCGTTAACTGAGATGCCTGCACTAGACTCGTCTATTTCTAAGTCCACTATTCGTAGAAGACTTATTGAGTTGAATTTCAAGAGCTGTAAGAGGCCCTCTCAGATCAGCATACAAAAGACGTCTCAGATGGGCAATGAGTCATTGTCACTGGCGAAATCAATGGGATCGGGTTGTCTGGTCTGATGAGGCATCAGTCTGTCTGAAGGATAGTGATGGTCGATTGAGATTATGGATAAAATCTGATCAGGAAATTCTGAGACATTTACATCGTCCCCGGGTACAAGGTGGTGCGACTCTACTGATTTGGGCTGGCATTTGGACCAATGGCCGCTCAGAACTTCACATATAGCAAGGAACCATGAATTCTGAACGCTATGTGAATGTTTTACAAATGAACATTGGCCAAATGGCAGATCAACTTGGTGATCCATCGACTTGGTTATTTATGGATGATAATGCTACGTGTCACAGGAGTAGTAGAGTCAACTTATGCAAGTCTCAATTAGGGCTTAGGACATTATCTTGGCCAGCTCGTTCTCCTGATCTGAATCCCATAGAAAATGTATGGAGTATTCTAAAAAGTAACGTTCGTCGTTCACTGCTACCTACAGATGGCGTATCACAACTTACGTCACTGTTAAAAAGAGAGTGGAGAAAGTTAGATCAGTCAAAAATCAACGATATCATCGAATCAATGCCTAGACGAATTGATAATGTCATTGACAATAAGGGTAGGGCCACAAAATATTAGCTTCTTAAGAACCGTTACTGTATCATAGCTTATCAGATTATATAAAGACATTTAAATATATTAGGGACATGAAATAACATGAAAAATGCTTTCTGTATCATACTTATGTTTTATTTAGTCAAATTTTAGGATGATCCACTTTTTATGAAACGGACTGTATATTTAGTAGTGTTGTGATATTTTGTGAACATATTGATGACATTTCAAAGTTTTGTTCTGTTGATGGAAGTGTGAATGATGATATTTCTGATGGAGGTCTGTCTTATGAATTTCTTTTTGCATGTGCATAAATGTTGGCGTCTCAGCGAGTCTCTCCAATGCATCATTCTTGACAATGTTCAGAGTTGTATTCGTACATAAGAAAAGAGAGCCCTTCAAATAGAATTTCATCCTTTTATTAAAAAGCGTTCTGTGGTTTGCATGTTTTGGGGACGATTTTTATTTTGTAGTTTTTGTATTAACCATTCGTACTTCGGAGTTTTGTTGACGACGATAATGAAATTAAAATGAAAGGAACCGATAACCAAATAAGAACCGAACATTGACCTAAATAATGAAACAAATATGAATTCCACGGATTACCCGGGTTGCATATAAATAACCCGGGTAACCCGCAACGGGTTTTAAGTAAAAAATCCGACCGGGATTGCATTCCCTAGCTCTACAGTGCGTCAGCTTACTTTGCACTGTGTCTCTCAAAGTAAACACTTTGACATCTCTCTGACATTTCATTAATAGACGACGAAAAAATGTCGAGAATGTCCTGCAATGTTATTATCTTGTGAATCCACTGTGCAGCTTTGAATCTCAGTCTTCTTGCGTAAACTTCTAAATGTATAAGGAAAATGTTTAACGGTAGAGCCGAAGACCAGTCGAGAATTTCAGGTCGGCTCTGCCCGGCTTGGGTAAAAGGGAAGGTCGATTCCTCACCGGTCATCAGGTTTAATGAAACTTAACATTCTTGAGGTGCGTCTGCACATGCAATCGACTGAAATTGCTCACTACCCATGCTCGTCCATTCATTGAATGGCATCAGAGAGGTACACGCTTCTGCAAGTCTACCGCAATTTTCTTGCTCATCATGGATTGATAAAGAGTCAGTACAGCAATTTTAATCGAGTGACAGAAACGTTTTAATGTCAACTGTAGTAAACAGGGTTTCGGAGTCCTAAAATTTTGATAGGACTCCGACTCCGACTCCGGGTTTTCAAAGTTTAAGGACTCCGACTAAATCTTAAGGACTCCGACTCCGACTCCGGGCACCGAAGATTCTCCAGTCTTCTCAACTCACAATTTTGGCTCTAAGTTATGCAACTATAAACTTCATTTATGTAAATGACATTTTTACATGTCTGCGTCACGAGCCACTTGAATGGCCTCCACATCTTCCATAGTATCATTGTAATCTACTCTTAATCAGCCCCAGAGGAATAGTCCCACCAACCATGCAAAATGAACAATTGACAGACATTCTCATATTAAATGACCAATACTGCGCGTGCGCCATAGGCTTAATAAGAAATAACTTTGAGCATCAAATTTTCACTTCAATTCATAACATGCTTTTAAGTTTAACCCAAACTTCTGCTTCAGTAGAGTGATGATGTAGAAAACAGATCGTCTTTGACCTAACTAAGTCAATGTAGAGTAGACTAACAAATAATTAACAACCCTGTACATGTTTTTGCCCTTTATTACATCAGCAGAAATTATGCCAATATGTGTTGTTTACTAAATGATATCAATCAAGTAAATAATATATTTCTCTTAATTGTAATATTTCATACTTAACAACTTTTTTAAACTTTCCAAATTTATGTTAATTTTTGGCCTCACAATTTTTATTATTAAGGCCATTTTCATCAAAAAAAAAACGTAATCTTACCTTATCTTCACATAAAATCGGTACCGGTAGTGCGTCTACTTAATTTTCATGTTTCTAACATTTTCTTCCATTACGACTCTACATGCATATAATTGTAGCTTAGCCCACTATTGCATACATATTAGGTAGTATGAGTGGAAAAAACGGAGGTGATTGAAACAATAATTAACTCAAATGTACATGTAGCTGTGGAAACATCTGCCAGTATTCATGGTGAGTGATGACTACATGTAATTGCTACACACAAAAAATAGGATCAAAAATGTTGCGTGTTACTCCGAAGGAACAACACACTATCAACAATATCAGGCCTTAGTCTGGATCGAAGGTCACTCAGAAGCAGTTTTACACTAGAGAAAAGCCTCTCCACCGAAACTTGTGTTGTCGGCAATGAAGATAACAATTTGCTCGTGTCAATCAGAGCAGGTGGACAAGTCTTCTCATTGATTGCTTCAAATACCGGTACATTGCCTTTAACCCGTTCCGAACTGAGCATGGTTGCCATCAGTTTCGTAAATTCTGTTGTTGGGTCTTCTTTTTTCAAATCTGAAAACGTACAATAGAAAAAAATCATAAGATGATCTAGCCGTAACCGGTACATGCAACTACATATGAATGATCTTTCGGACATCAGAGACATATAACCAATTACAGTATAAATTCAGTAATGCGCACATACGTATGTACGTATCTAATTTCTTTTTGCTGTCTTACCATTCGTTTTAAAAGTTGCTGCAGCGAGTAAATCCAGCTCATCCTCTAAGTCTTCCGCATCGACAATCCCCACTTCTTCTGTGGTGCTTCTGTTTGGTGATGAATCACATGAGTTCAAGTTTTGTTTCACAAAATTAAAACTGCGCTCCCTTTCTTTTTAAGCCGAAGAGTTCATTTGTTGTTGTTTTCTGAGATGTAGCGCTACTCTCTCCACTACTTTTGTACCTCTTGTTGGGCAGCAGTTAATAGCAGACGATAACGCGGGTCACAACATGTTGCAGCACATATCAAATCGTTCAGGAGAACCTTTAAAGAAAACAATATACATATATTGCAAAATTCAAAATACTTCAATATTCAGAGTAATAAAAGATAGTCTATAATTTATTATCTGAAAACATACATATACAAGCAGTCACAAGATAGCAGAAAAGTAAGTTAGCAGTCACAATTTCCCCAAAGAATTTGAAAACGACTACCCAATGAATAGAATGAAAATGAAGTAAATTATTCAATGAATTTTTGGTGGCTGGTATATTTCGATCGTTTGATTGATTTAGTTTGAGTAGCCGAGTAAGTCTATTATGCCTTCGTTGGAGCCCGTAAGAACGCCATTGTGTTCTTTGGGTGTAGCATATGTTTTTTTGAACAACATGATAGACAATTATTTTACATCTACATCTTTAAATAGTTCACAACAGGTAAAAGAGCTGGCATGATCGTAAATGTTAATCCGAGTTTGTGTATGAGTACAATACATATGTATGCAACAGGTTCGTTTGTATCATTTATATATTCAGTATAATTAGTTGAGTCCTTTTCAAAATTCAATCCACTATCTTTTATCTACGTGTAATTCAATTTAAAAGAACAAAGTATATAATTACCTCCTCCCTTCGCATCATCGAAGCCACCATCTCCTTGGGAATGCTCCCGTCTTGCCTTGCCATGTGTCTTTTCACCTGTATCCATTCTTTCACAAATTCTCCTGGGCTTAGTTGTTCTGACTGAAAAATTGAGGAATATATTTGAATTATATAGAAATTTATGTCTTGCTCTCCTTGAACGTCATAGGGACATACATCTAAGTTAATGGTGCAGCTAAATACGAAACTATAATTTACGTATAGCGTATACCAGTATACATACATCGACAGATGCCAGAGCCACATGTACGTAGAAATGCCTATGCATGAGACATAGGCACAATAATCTAGAGTTTGTTCTCATGTACATATAGTAGGTCTAGTACTTTTCAATTATTAGGACCCACTAAACTGCATTTCTGGTTGTCAAATTCAGAGTGGAACATGTAGACTAGAAAAAATCAATCGAAAAGGAGTACTTTTTAGTGTTGTAAAATTTATACGGTTCAGTGTATAGGCCTACCAAAGATAATTAATGTTTGATGTGTACTATATAAAACTTACCTGTATGCGAATTGTTTGCATCGTATGGAACTTTCAATAGTTCGCTTATTTTCTCCAATTGATTCCACTCTTGGTTCGACAGGTACAGTTCGGATGAGGCCGCTGAATAGTCGAGTACAAAAGGTTTCAAATCTAACAATCTCTTTACCATGGAGTAGGTTGAGCCCCATCTGAAATACACATAAGGTACCAGTATATCTAATAGATTCTGTAATGTACTTCATTGGTTTAATTTTAATAATAATCTCACCTCGTTTCGACATCAATAATTGCTGAAAGATAGCCTTTGCTGGAAAGAGTTTGATTCAATTGTGGTGTGCGAAGCTTTCGGACAACACTTCTAACTTTGAGCAATAGATGTTGAGCGGACTTAGAAGATTTGAGGGAATCCTTCACTGCAAGCTGCAACGTATGAGCTCCACACCGAATATGAGGCACCTTGAAAAATGTCATTTGGAAGAACATCCTCAATATCAGATTCCTCCTGTTCGTCTTCGATCTGAAATCAATTGATACTTGAGTACAAATTTCACAACTCACAACATTCTTAACAAACTACCAATATGCTTTGTTAATTTCATTATGGCATTTTCGTAATTCCTTTAAAGCTGAAGCGGTACTGAGTTTTTCTTGTTCACATGTAGCCTATGCATATAGTCTATACATAAACGGAACATCAAATATGATCTGATATGCTATGGTCCATAACCTATTCTTACGAAATATATTTGTCCGAAGCCGAACGTATAATAGTCCCCCAGAGATACCGTTCGTGGCCAAATTATATCTAATTAAGAACTCCAAAGTAAAGTTTCAAGTTTCATGTGATATGTTTGATGTTAGGCCTATTTACTTGTACTTTACTGATATCAGTAAGCAAGTACATGTTAAGTAGTACCGGTATTTATCATTATTTCCTTAGTACCAAATGTAACTTAAAGTATGTTTAAGATCCATTAATCCGAAGTTTTATTTTCTCATATAATTTTATTGATGGAACTCAAGAAAACTAAGGAAGTACATGTAGGTGCTAATAAAATTATAACATAATTACATCATAAGACAGAAGATAAAGCTTTATCTTGAATTATGCAACAAAACTTTTCATCATATGCATGCACACATTCAAGATTCTACAAGGACTACACAAATAAATCGATTTGTAATTCTATCAAAAATTTATAATAGTTTTTCGTATACCACATGTACAGTTTATCTGGATTCCTACACATATACGACACATGCATCCACATGTAACTTACAATTAGATCTACATGTACACTAGAAGGAGAAGAATATAATGGTAAAGTGATTCGTGCTAATGCGAAATTTCACATGTATATGTACAGTACATGTAATTAAGTTACGTTACAGTTTCGCAATTTTAATCGATAAACTTACTTCTTCTTGTAAAATGTTGACCATCCGTGTCATATTTGCGGCATTGTCGACGACAATTGCTAACACTTACTCAATCGATAGATTAAATGAAGTCAGGGTTTTCTTCAGTAGATCCGCCGTACCAACCGCTGTGTGATCTAGATATTCAACCACGCCCAGGGTGTACACAACGGACGTATTCTCTAAAAAACAATTGAATTAAAGATTTATGATCAAGAATCACCAGAAAGTACTAGTCTCTCTCTCAAGTGATTCCAGTTTCTATTTTGTCGAACCACCAAAAGTAATTTCTCTATTAATTGTAGAAAAGTAAATTACATTACAAAACCTAACATATCGGTAAGTTGAAGGACTCATAATTTAAAAGAATGCAATCGGTAAGCTCAAAGAGTAAAATATTAGTATTACAGTCATAATTCATAACAAGAAATAATTTGCCATAATTTCAATAAATGATATTTGCTAAAATATTATACATTTAGGCCAACTATAGGCCCAAAAACAATAATTTTTGAAACAGGCCTATGCGCGGAATATTATACTGTTCGACTCACTTTCGAAATCAGGAAGTTGGACATTTATTCCAAGATACGAAGACCGCTGACGAGTGACACCATCTAACTTAATGAAAAATACTCGGTTATGGAGATGAGATGACAACTTATCTCGAAGATTTTTTGCGGCATTGATGACAAGTCGTCTGATATTGTCCTTGTCAAGAGATACAGACAAAGACTTCGCGAGGGAGCCATTCAACTTCTGAAAAGCTGAAATGAAACCGTAAACAAAATTGACATACGTTTTAGAAATGCATACAAATAAGAAATGTAGGTTACGCCCAACGGTTTTGTAGGCATGTGGTATAAGAATCTTAAGTTATGTAGGCCTACACATTATAAATGAACAAACGATGTAAAATGGCAAAAGACTTAGGCCTAAATTGATCTCGACAACGTAATTTATGCTTACCTTCAGAATTTGAGAAAAAATTCAGGGGCACCAAATCTTTCACTACAAATTGAACTAGGATCCTTTCAAATTCATCTTTACTCATCGACATTGTGACTGTATGTTTCGTTGGTTTGAAATAACTAAAATAAAGATTATCAGATGAAAGTTAAAGTGTATCAAAAAATCTAGCCTATTCCTATATTGTACGCATTATAGACCTACTGCGGCCTTAAGAAATTGTATGGGCTGTATGTGTTCACATATACTGTAGTCTGTCGGCTATTTGAGTTTTGAATAAACCGTGCATAATTGATAATCAAGAACAGCCCCTCAATTTCTGACTAATGTAATAAACGCCGCGTTATTAGAGAGAATACGGTATTTCACCTGTGATTTTATCATCTAAGATTTGATCTGTGATAAGTTTCTCTTCTGTGATTTAACCCAGTATGAAAAAGTTAGCAATAAGATCAGAACTAAGCCCTAGAGAACACTGTGAAAAGTTAACTGAAAGTGAAAACTGTCCAAATTTAGGGCCTATATAAAAAAATACCACTCATAAAAATGCAAAAGCTAGCGTGGCAGTAACCATAGTTATCCCATAAATTAAACATTCTTGAGTATCCATTTCATATCATACTG
Source organism: Prostheceraeus crozeri (assembly GCA_907163375.1). Lineage (NCBI taxonomy): Eukaryota > Metazoa > Platyhelminthes > Polycladida > Euryleptidae > Prostheceraeus > Prostheceraeus crozeri. The sequence continues at coordinate 144,181 of CAJQUW010011491.1, forward strand.
TAAGTTATTGATTGTTATTGACAAATCTCAAAGCATGTTTTATTTATACCAAAAACATTTAGCGAAATATACAAAAATAAAAGCGGAGATCAATATCGAGTTTGGTCAGCACTCTCTGATTCGGACTTTTTATGTATCTGAGATGGCAGTTTTATGCATGTCATCCTTATCAAAGAAATTATTACAGGTAGGTCCTACATATTGATCTGAAACGCTTTATTTTGAAAAATATCATAGATATTTCACAATCAATAAGCTTCGTAGATAATTGTATTGATATGTCTTGAGAATAAAGATAACTTAACGGAATGTAGTAATAATGTCACGCTAACTTTTGCATTTTTATGAGTGGTATATTATTTTATATAAATTTGGACAGTTTTCACTGTGTTCTCTAGGACGTTCTGTTGTATTCTCTTAGTATCATTCGTGTTACTGTTCAACTATCTACTGTATACCGCAGGGGCGTATCCAGGATTTTGAAAAGGGGGGGTACAAAAATTAATAAATTTTTTGGCCTACCACGAAGATTATGCATATTCAACGCAAAGAAATATAATAATCATAAATAGTATAATCATAGTCGCATGTAATATTATCGATAATTTAATCTTCGCTTTCATATTCATTTTCGCTAATCCCGAATTTTGATATCCCACATTTTGATATCCCACATTTTGATATACCGTAACGTCCTAAAATTGAATTCAGTAAAACTGAACAGGTACAGATTATTATAAAACTAAACAGTGACGCAAACAGTATTATTAGTGTACGCATCTTCTACATGTATACTTCAGATATCCTCTATCAGTACAGTGAAATTACAGAACAATATACAGGCACTGCAAAATACTTTTCCTGAAGAAAGAAGCTAAAAAACATAACATTTTTCTGAGCTTTACACTAATGTTTTTACGAGAGACCGTTAGGAGTTAAGTAAACGTATTACAATTTAAAGCGTGAGTTGTGCTCCGTCTTATACAAATCAATCACAGAGTCGTAATCCAGTGGAATGTCTTTGTGTATTGCCAGCAAAGTCAATCCTGTCAAACGTGCTTCACTCATTGTTGAACGGAGGTACGTTTTCACTTGACGAAGCTTGCTGAACGACCGCTCTGCAGTCGCCGAAGTTACTGGGATTGAAGCAAACACTTTCAGTAGGATATAGATATTAGGATATAGGTCAGAATTACACGACTTCAGGACTTCCACAACGCTTGAAGGACAATCTTGTTTAGGAATTGAATTCCATTTTCGCTGCCATCTGTAGAATTCCATCATACAAGTATCAAGACTATCTGGTAGTATGGATTTATATTTTTCAAAGATACGTTTCATATCTTCCACTATGACATCGGCAACTCGATCTGGTATGAAGTTTGACATAGATAGGGCAGTTTTTGAAGATTCACTGAAGCGATCGTTCAGCTGTGAGATGATTGCATCAACCAAAGGATACCATGTAGCTTTTCTGTAATAATCAGATGCTGATTAAATTAAGAAGTCACATTCGAACGATATTTTTGCTTTGATGTCAGTCGTGGTGTTTCGAACTCTGCAGAAGGATCGTCCGTAATGCACTGAAACAGCTTCACGGCTTCTGCGTAACCATTGATGAATACAATTGATTCACTTCTCCAAGACCTGAAGATGTCAGTTACATGTTGAACTTCTTCCATGGCTGCCACAAAATCTATCTTCTTAGCCTGAAGTTGGATCGAAAGTTGTTCTGTGATTCCGAAAATTTTCTTGAGTAACACGAGTCCGATTATGAATTGAGTACTTGTTATCCTATGAATGAGAGAATATTCACGATTGGAATACTCACCAGTGGTGTTCAGATGCTCAAGTTGAATAGTAGCCTCATATTGGGAGAATTAAAACTGATAACAGAACTGTCGACATGGTGCAGATAATCAAGAGGCGTGTGATGGCGCATTGAACACGTTCGGAAAGTTTAGAGCAAAGGAAAAGTGTCCGAAAAGACATACAAAGACCAAATTAGCGTTGATTGATGCAATTAATGAGCTCTTATCATAAATGTACTTTGAAATAATGCAGATTTCTTTTATATACTTTTTGGTTGAATAAAGAAGATTTTTCAACGGACAAAAAGCTGGTTATATTTAAGAATGGATAGAATTCATTAAGTTTACACAGTGGAAATAAATAGGTATTCACTGAATACTGTGAATACTATACACGCTACGCCACTGCAAGTCAGTGTTTGACGAATGTGTTATCGGCGCTATCGGCAATGGCTATCGGTAAGAAAGCAACGTCACACTCTGACACAAGACTCCCAGGCAAATCAAGCACTAAAGCTCAACTCCACAGAATGTATTGAGAATTGATGTTTGAGTGCACTTTCCTTCTTCATAAACTTATGTGTTAAAATCATATCTCTCAGAGGGGGGGACATTCCCCCGTGTCCCCCCCCCTTGGATACGCCACTGGTATACCGCAAATATATTCAGTAACTGTACGTGATTCCATATACTCGTAAATGCGAGGCTTATAGTTATAATAAAATATAGTGTTAAAATATTAGGCTTAAGTTGTGATACATGCATTTACTACGTCAATTGAAAATATTCACAAGATTCGATAGGAAATTATCGTAAACACATACACTTAAATATCTTTGTCCTTAAATTATGTGAAACTAAAACAAAATTGACGTTGCTTATAGTAAGAATTGTAGTTTGATATAAATATATGAAGACTACATACCTTTTTATGTCTGTCTGTACATTGTCTTTTTTCTTTTTGGACTCATTGGCCACCTCAGCCTCCACCTCTTTAAACTGTATTGGATGGTGCCGTTGTAAATGCCTCTTTAAATTAGAGGCATATGAGCCTGCTCCTCCTTTAATGCTTATTATTGTGTCACAACCATCGCCATTTGAATTACCGGTACTGCATATGCAGGTAAATCCATCTTTCTTCTGTTCAAAATATTCGTACACCTTTCCTCTTAGAGGTCTTTTTGGGGGAGCCATGTCACTACTCACTATGTCAGTTGAATTGAATGTGCAGAGAAACTTACCGTTCATATTTTTTATAAGTTAGATCGACCACAACACCTCTTTTGTGACCTCGGCTCGCATTCGTAGTCGTGTCTTATTCAAGTCGTTGACTTAGCGTTGGTTTTACAAAGTCATCGGGCAAACTGTTTGATCATGTTCGATTGCTATGTTTTTGACGTCAATGCATCTTCAAGGAGTGGCAGGCAGTGGCGGGATTCCCACAGAATAAAATTAAAGACAAATAATATCAGCGAATAGGTTCGTTCAAGATAGCACGGGAGAATGAAATAATTTGATTATCATGAGTGAAGGTCGATTCATATCTCGGGCGCAACACGGCTATTAATCAAATTCGTTACTATTTTATCTTAGCTAGCCATCACAGACTGCTCAATGAATCACTCGAAAGAAAACAATAGCTTATAAGTAGAATACAATTACAAAGTATTATATCCTGTAAGAAAGAAGCCTACATGTAGGCAACATCATATACGTATTATCAATAATCGATCATTCGTCTGATTATAAATGTGTAATGTTCTGATAGCTATACGTCTATATCAAATCAATTGGAGGATAACAAATTATGTATAGTAGTAGCTAGAATGCTTGATGTAGGCTAATCAACTTGTTAAGTTATGTATAAAGTAAGTTATATTAATTGTATAAAATGATCAAATGATTAAATATAATAAAGATATTTGTCTAGAATGTAGATTAATGTCGCTAGAGAAACTCGGAAGATAAAATGATGGAAAATATATTTTTGAAAATGCCATCTTTTATTGAGGCTACAACAATTTTACTAAGTCGGAGTCCGGAGTCCTATCATTTGATAGGACTCCGACTCCGACTCCGGCCAAATGATAGGACTCCGGGGGACTCCGACTCCGACTCCGAAACCCTGGTAGTAAATGCCCTCTTGATTACTGGTGGCAACAATAAAGTTGCGCATGTAAATGAACTTTCTGAGTAACCACAAAAGACGAACCGCCTACACGTTTAAATTCAATCAATTATCATGACATCCAATCGCGTCGGTCGCCCATCAGCGTGTCATGCATCATGCGAGAGCTTGCATTCTCAGGTTTTAAATAAGTCATGATAAACTTGCATTCACTGTTGTGTTCAAAACAGTCGTCAAAATATGAAAATCTCTCAATCTACAAATATTAATTTTTCAATAAGAAAGCATGTGAGAATGAATCAGGCGCGAGGCGATCATGTAATTTCTGAGGTATCTTTTGATGCCTGTGTATTGCTCATCAAAATCGGTGGGATATGAAAAAATATAGTGGCAACTTAAGTTATCACAAAATCGTGACCCTACTTGCTGAAAATGTAATATTCTCATTTAATTCACGGTTTGAAACATAGAGTAGATATATTAGATAGAGTAGCAACTCAGCATTTATTAAATCCCCAATATGTATGCACTTTCGATTTTATTGAATGAACTCGAGGGGAGATACTTGGCATTGTTGCCAAATGTGAGATATGCAAATTTTTGCAGTTTATTACACATTACCACGGAATTGAGTGATCATGATAGTAATTCAGAAGAAATTATGATATTTTACCTGGGTACCTATGGTATTAGATCCACCGTGTCATGACAGCCTTGGAGAGGTAATGTTTGTTAGATTAGGAGCTCGATGACCTGCTATTGCTTTTATGCTGAACCTCAAGCGAATCTTCATAATAAATATTTTTTGGACAGCAGGAACATAATCTCCGCAAAAGAGCTGAATGCCTTCATATAAAAATTTTCACTGTATACAGATACTTTTTTGAGTCGACACTCTACCTATACATATAGGCTTACTTCCTCTATGGTTTGAAAACTAAATAATCGTCACACTTTGACCACTACAGCAAGCACAATTGCGGATACAAGTTTATCATGGCTTATTTAAAAGCTGAGAATGTAAGCTCTCGAATGATATAGAGGCAAGTTGATGTGTAGCACGATTGAAGGACATGAATATCGATTGAACTTATGCACATTTGAGGAGGTCCATATTTTGTGATCAGCTCTGTATAGAAATGTAAAATTTGATAAGTTTAATGCCATCGTTACTTTATGTGTTTATAACCGTGCGTCTAAATATGACTACATGCATTTAAGAATTATCAAGGTTCGATTGCCGAAAATAAAATACTTATTCACAAAGGAAGATTCACAACTCATTTCATGTTTTGGTCTAATACAAGGGTGCGCAACCTGAGGCCGTAGCAGAGGCAAAGTGCGGCCGTGACAATGAGAAGTAAATGAAAAAGAATATTACAAATATTTCTGGAGTTCAAGGCAATCGAAAAAGTATCATCAGTATAACAGCATACAAGTCACCTTGCAACTGCCGAACACCTTGTCGAATGCCCATGCTGCTTAGAAAAATGCGCGCCCGCAGGCGCGATGAAGGCGTTCAGGCAGTTCGATAATTCATGAATAAATATTTTAGGGAAGTTACATTCATGTGCATTCATGGCTAGAGTCATCAGCTAAATGAAACAATTGTAGTTTGCTCGATTGTTCGTGCGCGCTAGCTTCAAGTCCATGACCTGAATAAGGATGCCTACTAGACCATTTTCTGCAGCGGTTGTGCTATGTGCTTGTGATATTGTAAATTTCTTTACGAGATATTGTATTTCTACCTATTTAGATTTTGAGCATTTTCATAAATAAAATGTGTTAACATTCCAGTTGTGTTTTTATTTCACATTTATCATTAAATTTAAAGCTCACGTTTTGGGTTGCGAAAGAACTGTATGATTAGTAATAATAATATATTTTATAACTTCAATAATAACACAAAGTAGGCAGGCTTATATGCGAGGTTCTAGAAATGAGTAGGCATATATACGAGTGAATGCCCAGAATAGACCGGCTCTGTGATGAATGAATGAATGGATTTTGTATGGCTTGTGATTCTTTAATGAATTATTATAGTATCTTAGTATAGTGTTTTCTCCTTCGGTTGGAAAAAACGTACTTTCAACTTTTCAAGTGCTAATAACACCTCAAGTTTAAAATCTTTTCGGGTCAAAAATGACCGCCGGTCGTATATGGGTTAACTTACTAACTCCTTTACGAAGTAGGCCTTTATGCGATTTTCACTGCGTCATTCATCAGGAAAAGCTAATTTGAGTGGTGGAATATAAAAAGGATTGGCTACTGACATAGTTGTTTGCACACATATTAAGTGCGGCCGTGATTCTTTAGGCCTTCGAAATGACGGCCGAAAAATGTAAAAGGTTGCGCACCCCTGGTCCAATAGATGCAATGTCATGATCACTGGAGAATTAATGTGCTGAATTTTCACATGATGAATAAAACGCCACACATTCGTCGGGTGTGATGATCATAAAATCCAAAATTACATCTCGACGAGCTAGCAAATCAATTGCACTTTTGTACAAGAGTTGTTTCAAATGACCATGTATTAACTCTATTAAAGTCTCAAAAGAGAAGCACCGAGCAACATGGGAAGCGATGCAGTCCTTTATCTATCACAGATATAACAAAATCAGGCGCTTCACACTGAATTCAAGGCACGGTCATTTGGAAATACAATGTATAGCGATCAAAAAAATGCAAAGAATTATACGAACTTTCACTAAAAATATCTCAAAATCTGAATTTGCATTTATCAAACAATGCAGCCGATCGAAGAGAACAATGAAAAACAAGGCAACAGAATCGTCCATCGCGCATACAAGATATATTAAATCAGCTCTATACTGTAGCCAGAAAAGGAAAATATAGGCCATATTATCGTCTGCCGTGTCATTCAGATAAGTTTCTAACACATGACAGTCTCATACACATAGCTGTTGGTGGTTAGCTACCGATAATTTGAGAAAAAGTCAAAAGTATGGCCGGTCACAACATTTCCAAAGAAGAGTAGAGATCTACCATCAGAGTAGCTACTAGATAGCGCAGTATCAAATTGTCGTTCAATTAACCAGGAACATTGAAAATTCAATCTCTAAATCACTTTTGTCGGATTTTCCTAACCAAATTTAAATATAGCGTAAATAAAGAAAAGCAAATTTTTGTGGAGACTTTGATTCGCTGAAAGTTCTTATTTTAAAAACCTGTTAAAGTCACTACGAAAACAACCTCAGATAATAGCAATCATCAAAGTTGTGAAAACAGAGATGACAAATCCATAACAAATCAATGCAACTCATCTCTATAATCGAAAATTCTCACCTACAGTACTGACAGTCACTAAGAACCATCCCAAAACCATGTGTTATTACAGCGACAAAATTGATGTTGTAATTATCAAAGCTGAGCTTATTCCAACTGTCCAAGCTCTATAATGCTAAATCATTTTGAAAGAAGTTTCTTGATTCCTACTCACCTCTCACCACGTCATTCACACGAAACTGAAAAGATTAATGACTGAAGTCCGTGAAAATAATCGACACCTTTCACAGCATTGACAATGATAAGCAATGCAAACTTTTCAACAGGAAGGTTTCATTTTTATTTGATGTTGAAAAGACAATGAATAGTGATGCTAGAATTGGTTTTGCTACTCTTGGTTTTTAAAGTAGTATCATTCAATTACTTCAAAATTGAAAAGGATATTAAATATGGTACCTGCAGTTTAGATGTCACAGGAGCAAAGACTAATAAGGGTTAGTTAAATTTCTAGGGTCGGATTTACTAGAACCCTTCGCTAGACAGTGTAATAATTAGCTCAGCTGACCAGCCGCGTAGCCAGGATTTCATTTCCGAGGGGACAGTAAATGTAGCTTAATCAATATAAGCCTATACTTAATAATTTCGTAAATCAGAAGAAGCCGTAATATTCATTCATATCTGATTTGATTATGATCTGATTTTGTCTTATATTGATCATTCATGACACACGATTAACATAAAATCATGCAATATATACAAGTACATACAAGATTATCGATGACAGCCACAAGCGTAGAATGAAGTCTAGGCTTGAACAATATTGATTTAATATAAGTGGCTCATCATTTGATACATGTGTATTTGGAAGCAAAAGCGAAATAGAACAGGCGTTTATATACCCAGTCATGAATGGCCTCTACTTGTGGATGTCGCAAAATCGTGTCGTGTCCTGGCTACAAGCCATATCGAGACGTCCGTGACAGTACAACATATCGGCGCCTGACTGACCGACTATCTGATTCACGGAAATGAACATCTCTCGCGATCGTTGTGCAACAGGAAACATGCGGAAATTAACCAAACGCGCTACTGTTGGATTTCAGATTCTCACATTAATAAATTAATAATTCGACATAGAATGATGTCCACCGTATAGAACACAAATATTGTCCCCCGCTCAGATTTCATTTCGGGGGGGGGGACAGTCCCCTTGTCTCCCCCCTTGGCTACGCCGCTGCAGCTGACATAATTGACTTGCAGCGCAATAAGCTAGATACAGGATTGAAATTTTTTATGGCGCGCTCACATTAGACCGACAGAGATAAATCGTGACGATATTTCTTTTTATCGCTTAGTTCCGCTGTTTACATTGAACTATTAATCGTTCAGAAGATCTGGACAACGTGAACTGAACAGCATCTATGTTATGAACAGCATTAGGTTTTATTGTGAAATAAATGCTGTATATCGTCGAGGCTACATTAACCCGGGCTACATGCTTACTAACAACACGACTCCAAACAAGCTCATCTCCATGATCATGATGAAATGATTGACATCACTTCAATCAAACTATATTATGTCTTCAGTACAACGAAGTATATCTCAAACATAACTATATTTGCTTTCATGAATCATAATGTGATGTTATTTCGGATTAATAATAAGCTTCATTTCAAGATTGCATAATGCAAAATTGTTGATCGTAGCATGCTTATTGACAGTTTATGAAATGCCTTAGATTTACGTGTACTAAAATCGAATTCATTGTTGCAAGTTTGACTCGTAAATGTTAATATCTTCATGAAAATTCAATAGTTCATGCAATTTCCTTGAAAATCAGCTTCGCAGCTTAATTTCCTTTTAATTAAGACACCTGCAGAGTGTGACTGAACGCCATTCAGTTGAACTAGTTCATGATCTAGCTCACGATTTTCGTGAACTTGAACTGAACGGTGTTCATTTTTTCAAAATTGAACTGAACGCCGTGCGCATATTTCGGAGATGAACGGGAGTTGAATACTCGATCCCGTTAATTTCTACCTTTTAGCGTTCACATATGATTGACCGAAAATCCTTAGTTAGAATGCTTCACCCTTAGCTGTTTTTATCCGCGCTGTCGGACGCCAGACGCTCATGATGACACGCATGCATAATATAGAATTCTTGGAAATCTAATTAGATTATAATTTTATTCTTAATATATTTTTTGCATGTATAGGCCCTACAATTCTTGTGACTAAAGCAGCGACAATTTAACTCAATTTTATGACAAAGAGCTGTAGGCCTACTTTGGGATTGATCTTTGCAAATTGCAGTACTGTTCCATCTATTATAGATTGATTTACACAAGTATACCTTCATACAATTGCCATTATGTCAAAGAGGAAAAGTATATCGGTGTTGTAAAGCCATGTAAGCTTAAAACCCGATAATTCTCGAAATTGCAGTTGACATTCTATTCCGTAGATCATAATATCTTACATTTAAATATTTAGGCATGTGAAAGAAGCGATGACTATAACTACGTAGTCAAAATAAATTTCAAAATTACTTTTAAAATGAACGGGAAATGAACGAAAAGGGAAAGGTGAAAGTGAAGTGAACACGATGGACTACTTGATGAACTTGAGTTGAACGGCGTTCATTGTTTAATTTCGTGAACTTTAGCTGAACGGAGTTCGCGATTTTAAAAATGAACGTGAACTGAACGCCGTTCAAAATTTTCGTGAACTTGTCATTCACCGGACAGCTGTTAGTAAATTTTCATTCATCTTGATATCCAATAAGTTTCATATTACTTGAACAAAATCGGTTAGTAGGCTATACAAACTCAGGAATTTTTAATTTGCAAAAACAGCCTCCTATTAATTGATGAATTATTTTTTGGAACGCGGGAACGCAATCTATAGGCAAAGAACTGAATATTTTTATTTAAAAATTTTCACTTTATACACTGATTTTTGTTTTGAGTCGGCTCTCTACCTACCATTGTATTCACTTTATGGGCATTTAAAGCCATGTCGAGATTAGGAAAGCCTGACAGTTGAGACAACTGACGAGCACTGACCGTCATTGGGGTTCAGCAGGTTCTGTATTTCCAACAATACCATGAACAAGCGCTACCGCAACTGATGATGACGTGTGCAATCGATTTTTAGCATGAAAATAATGGCATTTTCCAATAACTCTCGACTCAAATCACTCCGAAATTTCCGAGGCATATACTACACTAACTAAGCCGACTGGAATTGCTATTCGTGCCTGATGACCTAATTGAAATTTGAAATGAGATTAAAGATTAAAGTGTGCGAATTTCACAATTTTAGCTCTAGTCCATAGGAGGTAATATGGTTTGCTAAACTAGCAATTCGATGGGCCAGGCCTGCCATATGATTTTAACGGTTCGTTTACGGCAACTCAAATACTAGTTACTAGTTAGTTTACGTTTGGGGTCATGACCCCAGAAATAACAATGCAAATCTGATCCAAAAACTCCACAGGAATATGAATTCATAATGCTTACTTGACACATAAGTAGTAAGCAAAACTCCACTTCTGGACCGCGCAAGATGGCCGCCATCGCTGACGTCCCCCCCTCCCCCTCCCCTCCCCCCTCTGGAACGACAGAGGTTGTGGTCTGTCGTGGTGTGCCGGCCAGGTTGGTTCACGTTCACAACATGTTCGCTGACTTCCCCCCCCCCTCCCCCTCCCCCCCTCGAAAACGACAGTGTGAGACTCGGATGTGTTGGTCTCGTATGGGTTGACGTGGCCGACCGCCTAGGTTGACGTGGGCGACCGTCTAGGTTGACGTGGGCGACCGTCTAGGTTGACGTGGGCGACCGTCTAGGTTGGCGTGGTGGAATGGTGAAACGGACTTTAGATTCGTGATCAGCGTAAAATTCCGCATCGGTATGGTGAATTTGAAGTCAATCGGCGAGAAAAAATGTTTCTTCAAAATTTTGGCAGAGTTAAAATTTGGCACGTTTTGGTGTGTAGCGCCCAAACGAAGCATCGGATGAGAAAACGGAGGCCAGATTCGGATTCAGAGTGAAATTCTGCATCGGTATGGTGAATTTGAACGCCATCGTATAGAAAAATTTTCGCTGACTCCCCCCCCCTCTGGACAGCTTGCTTCGATTTTGGCTTCCAGTGGACGGATTTTGTCGTGCCATAGCTCGTTTGAAAGCTAAGAATGAGACAAATTCACTGAAAGAATCGGCTTGTTCCTATCTGTCTTCGTTTAGATGTGAGACGCCATTTAAGATTTTGGGACATTGGCAAAAAACGACAGAGTTAGAATTTGGGACGTTTTGGTGTGTAGCGCCCAAACGAAGCATCGGATGAGAAAACGGAGGCCAGATTCGGATTCAGCGTGAAATTCTGCATCGGTATGGTGAATTTGAACGCCATCGGAGAGAAAAATTTCGCTGACTCCCCCCCCCCTCTGGACAGCTTGCTTCGATCTTGGCTTCCAGTGGACGGATTTTGTCGTGCCATAGCTCGTTTGAAAGCTAAGAGTGAGACAAATTCACTGAAAGAATCGGCTTGTTCCTATCTGTCTTCGTTTAGATGTGATACGCCATTTAAGATTTTGGGACATTGGCGAAAAACGACAGAGTTAGAATTTGGGACGTTTTGGACTCTAGCTTCAAAACGAAGCATCGGATGGGAAAACGGAGGCCAGATTTGGAATCAGCTTGATGTTATTGTCCAATGAGGATCATCATCCAATGAGAATCAAGCATTTCTGTATAAATAGCGAGCCTTCCACAGTGAGAATCATTCCATCGTTGAATCATACGAGTGACGGACGCACATTTTCTCTCTCTAGTTCCCTGTTCTATTATCCAACTAAAATGGTAAGTCGCTACTTTCCTCCCTCTCCTCCCTTGAACGTAAACTTAATACAATCTTTTTTCATTTTCAGGCATCTACTCCATCTGCTGCACTAGTAGGACAAAATGGCGGTCAAACGTTACAAGGTTTGCTACGGTCAGATCATCTACAACTGAGGCCAGTGGAAGAAACAACCAAGGTACATAATCCTACACCGCTACAGCGTAAATTTAAACAAGTCTTGCGTTATGACGATCATAGCGTAGTACTCCAAACGGGAATGCTCCCTTCCACGGATGTCAAGATAATGCGCAATCAGTATGGGGACTACATACTGATCCCCGTGAGTCCGTACATTCGCCACCAACTTGATATTATTGAGGAGTATGTGACATTAAATATGGACATTCCTACTCCTCTTGCTCAAGAGTGGAAGGCTAGAGATGACAAGGATACTCCCTATAGAAAGATTTGGGATGGTAATCACATTTGCCTACCGGTATCACATTGGTGTACTTACTATAAGAAGGAGGGAGATCAATCAATAGCCATCAGATGTGATGAGCTCGGAGAAGGTACTTGGGATATCCTTTTCAAAGTGAATGGGCTATATTATGGTCGACACAAGGATAATAAAATAGCCTCTCTCTCCATGCATATGGAATCCATCCTATATATTCCAAAACCACCCAACGTGGACGACATTATTGACGAAATCCTTAACGGGGATGGTACGAAGCGCAAGTCGGGCAAGAATGCTACTTCCAAACGCAAGTCAAGGAAAGAGAATTGCTAATCCTTTCCTAACTCTACCCTATGACAATTCGCTTATGTGCTTTGAGTGTCGTAGACGTGGTCTTATTAGATACATTTTACTTCTTCGTTGCCATCATATCATTTGTGTATTTTGTCGTGAAAAGCATCGATGTAATTCTTCATTTTGTAATATGTTATAGAACGCTTCCTTAGATGTGTAATTTCCGTTTTAGGCTTCTATCATCATTTTTATGGATTGTGAGGGTGAACCTGTACAGGAGCTCAGTGCTATTGCTATGAACAATTGGACATATCAGATTGTTAGTGTCTATCATCAACATGCCAACTGCGATCCCAATGTTGATCAATGGGCGAGAAAACACATTCATGAACTTAATCTGAAATATTTGCAAGACTATGGCTTTTCTTGTGAGAGTGCTCTTCTTATTGACTTTAAACGATGGTTAGCTGCTTTCAATGTTATACGCATCTTTTGTAATAATCCTGGTAAGGAGAGGAAAGTATTTCCCAATCTAATCATTGATGATATTTTGCTCCCACCTTGGGATACTAGAGTAAATCAACATTATCATGAAGTCACGAAACGTTTTAAGGATTTGTGTGTTCCTATTTTGTCTGTTCGTTGTAGTAGCTACGTTCATAACCAATGCTTCTTTCCTCCTTACCTCAACACTGCCAAAGTCCTGTATGGTTATCATTTCTCGCTGTATGATAGTTACCAGCTGTATCTATTTTATCTCTTTCAAACCATTGATTTATAATGCATGCTTGTTACCGTTATTCAATAAATGTTACTATGAGAAGAGTTGTTGTTTTCATGCAATGGATGGGTTAGATAAAGGGCGATCATGTCTTTCTCAAACGACTGCGGAACATTACGTTTTCATAGGCAAAGTTTAAAAGGAGCTGTTCAAGATTATGTGATAAAATTTCATAAAGATGAGACCGACATCGAAGCAGTGGTTGATGATGCTAGCACTCTATTTCTAGAGTTAATGAATACATTCTCTGATAGCATTATCATGGCGCGATTAGTTGCGAAAATTAAGTTTAGTCATTTTGGAAAGGAAGAGGTGGAAAGTCGCTCTTTCCATTTTGCTTCTTATTCAATGGAAGTGGTAGATCACCCCCAAGAATTTTTTAAAAGACATATGATAAAAATTACTGAACGTCTTAACGCATTTAACCATCATGGTAGCAGTCTAGTGATTGAAGCGATTTCAGATATTCACATTCAACTTTCCATAAAGAAAAATTGAAAATGCAGTGGTACTTGATTGTAGCACAACTGGTTTTCGAGCTATGTCTGCTCACTCTCGAAGTATATTCCTTCTGTACATGCGTCTATTATTTAGAAAAGGCTAGCAAATTCATATCTTCAAAAAGACTTGCTATAGACATCAGTAACGGTGAAACTATGTGTTGCGATGTATGTAAGCGAAATGATGGAAATGAAAAGCGCATCTTCAAGAGATGTAAGCATGCTTTTTGTCAACGCTGTTTCATACGTAATTGCATTCAACTTTGCCAATGTAACCACTGTGATATTGCTCATTTCGAGTGTCACTTATGTCGCAATAGTTAGTACCTATGCAAATGTGGTAAAGATAGGTTTTAGCAAAGACTAACACGGAAAATGGCGAAACGTAAAATGACGAAACGTAAAAAGTCTTCAAAGTTTTCTTCAGCCATTCAAGCTCTCCGACGAATGAAAGCAAATCAGCGATACAATGCTATACGACATGCTAACGATAAATTCATTTGTGAAATTATTTCTCATGTGAGGAAGTTGAGGACGAAGAAATTAGCGCCAAAACAACGAAAGTTACTTAAGCGATATGCTACGAAATTGCGTTTCATCTCCAATCCTAAAGTCACCCTTCAAAGAAAGAGGAAAACTCTAACACAAAAGGGCGGTTTCCTTTCAGCAATACTTCCAATGATAGCTCCTGCCGTGGGCAACCTACTGGGAAATATCTTTGGCTCTAAGCGTTAATTATGCAAATGTTGAGTCTCAAAGTAATAAAATGGATTTCAGACTTCAATGTGATAAAGTTCTGACTGTATCAGGTCCATCTCATGCAGGTAAAACTGTTTTCACGCTGAGTTTATTGGATAAAAGAAGGGAGTTGTTTAAGGAACCTATCAATCGAGTGATTTGGTGTTATGGTATTTATCAACCGTCGCTGTTTCAGGAATTGCAAAGTCGCAACTTTATTCGACATGAAGGAATTATTCCAGTGGATAAACTTCAGTCTAATGAGTTGTTGTATTGGATGATTTATTAAAAGAAAGTAAGAATTCAAAAGATGTTACAGATATGTTCACTCGCGCAGCACACCATAAAAGGTGTTTTATCATCTATATTACACAAAATTTGTTTCCTGATGGAAAAGAAGCTCGTACACGAAACCTGAATACACACTATTATGCTATTTTCAAGAATCCGCGAGATAAAAGTCAATTTGAAATTTTAGCGCTACAAGTTGCACCCAGAGGATCAAAAGCCTTAATTGAAATTTTTCAAGCAGCTACTGAAAAAACATACGGTTACTTATTCATTGACTTTACGCAAGAGTGTCCGGAAGAATTTAGATTTCGAAGTGATATTTTGAAAACTCCCATGATTATCTACAAACTATGAGTTCTTATTCTCGCATGATTGTTATTCCTCAGGATGAATATGTACAATTGACTGCCATGCAGCAAGTAAAGCAACCTCTTGCAAATCAAATGTATAAGAAAGAAATAGATTATCAGCAAAATGTTCACATCAAAGATCCACATCGTGCTGTATTATTACAATCGGAAACTGTTGAGCAATTGAAAAACTTGAAGAATAAGATCGTGACTCTGTATCGACTGCTACACCTTTAGCATCTCGCGCACATGCCATATCTCTTTTCAATAGTATTGAGCCCCATCTCAATGTAAATGATAGAGGAGAAATCATTACAGATGAAAATAAAGTGATTGATGCTTCACGTTATGAAGACTTGATTCAGTATGCGACACGTAGAAAGCGCCGTCAGGGCTATGTTCCACCTGGTTGGTCATACTTTCTTAAACTATTGAAAAAGCATAATGTGCCAAAATTTGCTTTAAATAATGAGACATTGAAAGAACTTGATTCAACAGAGGCTACTGCTCCAATGCTTCAGGCGATGAAAATGCCAACAAATTGGTTTAAGACGTCACCTGCTACATCCCCTCCCACACTCACTAAGCAAACAAGAGGAAGAACTCGACGTAGATCTACATCGCCACTAAAACTGGTAAAAGGAAAACGTAAAACAGCTCCTCCTAGGAAATACATGTTCTCAGACTATTAATATGAAGCAGATGTGTTGCTCGCCATGTAATGAGCCGCCAGAGGTGAATGTCGTTGTCACTTGCACTTGCTGCGCCAGCTCTCATAATGAAACCCATAAGCAATGTGAACACGATCGCAAAACCGCTAAAGCTAAATGCTGCAGTTGTTGTAAATGTAGAAAGGCAAGAAAACAAAAAGATGAGAAGGAGGAAAAAGAGTCAGCCGCCATCGACTGAACGTTTGAAGTCAATCTATTATGATGTAAAACATCCGGCAGGATTTGCATCTATCAAGAAATTATCAAAAGCGAGTGGTCTTCCACAATCACAAGTGAAACGATGGTTAAAGGGTCAGGCTACCTATACACTCCACAAACAAGCGAAAAAAGAAGTACCGCACCCGCCATTATATTGTTCATGACATCGATGAACAGTGGCAAGCAGATTTGTGTGATGTTGCCTCCATTTCAAAACATAACTCGGGCAATAATTTTATTTTAACCGTCATTGATATTTTCTCGCGTTATGCGTGGGCTCAACCTTTAAAAACTAAAGAAGGGAAAGGAGTAGCAAAAGCATTCCAAACAATTTTCGAGAAGGTCGCATTCCAAAAAGAATTCAGAGTGATCAAGGAAAAGAGTTTGAAAATCAGCATGTGACAAGATTATTTGAGAGGCATGACATTGAGTTGTTTAGTGTAAAGAGCGCTTATAAAGCTGCACTCGTTGAACGTTTTAATCGCACATTAAAAAATCGCTTGTGCGACATTTTACTGCCAACTTGACACAAAATTGGACAAAGTTCTACAATAAATAAAATAGATACACTCCATGCCTACAATCACTCTATCCATCGTTCTATTGGACTCAGACCAGTAGATGTAAATGCTGACAATGTAGATAAAGTGCGCGAATCATTCCAACGTAAACGCACTCATGTGAAAAGTGATGTGAAAATTGGTGATAAAGTTCGTATCTCAAAAGTGAAAAGTGTTTTTGCTAAAGGGTACCTCCCGAATTGGACAGAGGAGGTATTTACAGTATCAAGGATTAATCAAAAAGACTCTCCGACCACCTACAAGTTGAAAGATTACGATAATGAAGAAATTGAGGGTAGCTTTTACCGCGATGAGATTGAGGTAGTCACTGAAAGTGAAACATATTTGGTAGAGAAAATCATTCGATGTAAAAAACGGCAAGGTGAAGAATGGTGTCTTGTTAAATGGACTGGTTATCCTTCAAGTATGAACTCTTGGATGCGTCGTGCCGACATCTTTCATCTAAGTGATCGACAGTGATTCATGCAAAGTTTTAACTAACAATGTTTAGGGTTTGAGCTATGAATCCAACTGCCTCATTTTATTCACGACCCTCCTATGTAAGTGGTGGAGGACAAATTTACATCGCGCTCGCCGCCAACGTGGAGTAGCATACTTGGTGCACTGAAATCTGTTGTAGCACCTCTCATATCCAATGTCGGTAGAATCTTTAAAACGAAATGTTTTAAGTAATGCCGTTGGCTTTGCTGGTGATTTGCTAGTGATCTTTCCAGAGGTAGAAGTTTTAAGAGCAGTTTGTTGAATCGTGAAAAATAAAAAAAAAAAAGAAGGAACGCGGTTTAAAAACATTGAAGCAGACCATTGCTGGTGTTACTCAAGGAAAGAAATCACCTAAACGAATGAAAAAAGGAAGGAGGAAACAAAACCATCGCGGAGCTGGTAAGGTGCGATCTTCAGTCACAAAATTAAAAAATAAAAAAAAAATAAAAATAGAGAAAAAGAAAAACAAAAAAAAAAAAAAAAAATGACAAAAAAAGGCATTCACGCAAACTTCGAATAGGCTCTAATCATTCATCATGCGCTAAACGACGACGCTGCTATAACTTCTAATAATGGAGTGTAAAAACTTCCGGTTTTTGTTTGTTCGATCAACAAGCCATACAGCACAGATATTCTTAGTTCAAGTATTGTAGATTTATCCTACCTCGAACAGCTGAGAATGCTGGCCCCATTGAATTTGTTATTCCTGGTGGTAGTGATGACTACATAGAATTTTGAGTTATGCGAATGCTTGATTTGAGGTCTTAGAATTCCAAGCAAGCAGATGGAACTGCTATTGAACGATGCACATAAAGTTGGACTGAACAATTTACCATTGACTACATTACCTAACTTTCGTGATGTTCTCTAACGATTGGAGAGCACAGTGGAAGGTGGTCAAAAGCGATTATTCCCTGTAAAATCATATTTCAATCATGTATCACAGTTTCATCCAGCAGCACAAAAAAGTCATATGGAAGCCCATGGGATGGTACAGAGATGAAGCAGGAAAATTTGATGTTGAAACAAACAGTGGCTTTGTAAAGCGATCTGCTATGATTACAGATAGTAAGAGTATTCGTCAGCTATATGGTCCGCTGAATTTAGACTTCTTTAACAGTCAAAGTTTTTACTCTGTAATACCAGCATGCGACTCAAGCTGACATTGAATAAGCCTGAATTTGCGCTGAATGCATTTGCTAAAGTTGACAATTTTAGAATTCATGTGGAAGATATTGCACTTTACATTCGTCGAGTAGTACCGAATCCAAGTGTCATTAGAGGACATGGCTGAAGGCCTTAACCGCCAAAATGCCATTTACCCCCGTTCAGCAGGACAAAGCTTCCTCACCTTTACAATTCCGAAAGATCAAAAGAGTTTCATGAAAGATGGCCTCTTTCCATCGGAAGCACCGAAGCTCCTCATGGTGGCAATGGTTGAAAATGATGCATTTAATGGTAATATAAAGAAGAATCCATTCAATTTTAAACACAATCAGATAAGTGAAATTGCTTTACGTGTAAATGGTGTGAGTCATCATGGTCCACCCTACAAACCAGATTTTGCTTCGGATCAATTTATGCGCAGTTATGTTTAGATTTTATGGATGTCTTTGGCTTTTACAATACGATACACACGGACTGACTATGAAAGAGGATAAGAGTGGATATACTATTTATGGCATTTGATTGACTTGCTGACAGCGATATTAGTGCACCCTATCGTCAAGCGAACGTGCCTCATAATATTCGTTTGGATTTGACGTTCAAAAGAACACTACCTGAGACGATCAATGTATTAATTTATGCAGTCTTCGATTCAAATATTGAAATTACAAAGTATCGCTGACGTGATTCTTCAGTATAATCGTTAATGAGTTGGTTATGACTGCTGACGATATTAAGACTAAAGTGCAGCGTAATGCAGACGAAGCGACGTTGAAAAGCCTATCGATAATGTCATATTCACTCGATACCTTACCACCTGCAGTAAATCACTATCCCATCTTAATTGTGCTAAACACTACACTAAACTGTAACACACCCTCACAATAAACACTCACA
>CAJQUW010011492.1:0-13657 GCA_907163375.1 Prostheceraeus crozeri
ACACCCTGTCAAACCAAATTTGTAACACTAGACAATCACTTTGTAGCATGTCAGACCAAATGTAGATTCAAGCAGCCGCATCGATTGCAATCTTAAAGTGTTGGTAGTCAATACTATAATCTGTCCAGATCAAGTGTTGAATTTATTCATTTCTCTATCGTTCTATTGTGCACCATAGTAGAACATATATCAACTTGTCTCTTTCATAAGTGGCAGAATACGAATCAAATAATATGTTGGTTCATCATCGATAGCTCTCAATGATGCGTTATCAAAGAATTTCCGTCATTGACAAGCTGCGCTTGGTGACGCTCATAGTCATGGTGAGGATTATGTTGCAACTCGCCCGCCAATTGGGAACAAGAGGTCCACCAGGTACGCCATTCATTCGAAGGAGCCAATGGACAATTTAGGCACTGTGCCCTTTCCTCGAGGTGGAGTCGTCCGCACGGACTCGTGTGACACCTGCTTGAGGAGGCCGCAGTAGCATTGTGGAGCAACATCCAGACTTCACTACTGGATCAGTAAAATCTGAATTACGCGTAGTCTTGATACATGCGCGTCGGAAGATCAACGCTTTTGAAATGCTGCATGTGGAGCTAACCGTAATGAAGAAATTAAAGGATGCGCGCTGAGTCAACGAAATTCGGATAGGTGGCAAAGGCAAAGACGTAAAGAATTTGCAGCATGGATATGCGCTGATGACTAAGAGCTCATCTCATCGATGAGCCGGGCGACATCAATCTGTGGACGAGGAGAAACAGAGGACGCATCAACGGGTAGGCGAGCGAGATGTACTGAGTAGTTGGTTGGTACAAGAGACGGAATTTCACTATGGACACTTGCTGTTAGTGCTACTAACGGTATAATTCACCATGATTGAATCAGTGTAGGAATGAAATGGCGAACGGTTCAAAGAATTTCAGCGAGAAGTGGTGAGTTTTCCCGACGATGGAAGTGGAGAAAGTCCTTATTTTCGACAACGCGCCGTGCTCATCGAAGTTGCTGGTGATCGTCAGTCTTCCGCAGACTGTCACCACTCGAGTGGTTCCACCGTACTCACCCATGTTGAATAATGTGGAGAAACTGCTTTCTCAGTGGAAGGCCTCCGTAAAGCGAGGTTAGCGGTAGTAACAGATCAGCTTCATGATCCAAGGGCTCTCAGGAGAGAGAGCCACTTTATGTACAATTGCGGAGCAGGTGTCGGTCATCACCAAAGAGGAATGTGAGCAGGGCGACTTTAGACATATGCCAGCTTGTTTATTAAAGCAGAACATTTGATGTAAATTGATTTGATAATTTTAGGCACATGGATTAACAAGTTGTTTCACATGCATATATTTTTTGGCTTCAGATATTGAACTAAGGAAAGAGGGGTACTCAAAAATTCCTGTCATTCATATATGTTTCATTTCTTATTTCTATTCTTAGGCATGAGTAATTAATCGGTTTCACATCTTGTATGTTTGCGGGAACATTCACCAGTATGACATTAAAATTAATGGTTGATGTTCAAATGTGAAGTTAATAGCATTTCTTCGTGCAGATATTTTCAATATTCAATATAGTTCTGTAATGACACTATATGATTCTTTTATTATATTTGATCTGTCATTGTTAAATTTGCTTTTGACTAATCATCATTATTACATTTGATAACAGCCTTATGCTACATTTGATTTGACAGGTTATATTTGATAACTGCCCTAATGTTACATTTGATTTGACAGGTTATATTTGATAACTGCCCTAATGTTGACGTGTTACATTTGCTTTTATCTATATTACATTTGGTCAAAACAAGTGTTATATTTGATCGGGAAAACCTATAGAAGCGCTGTGTGTGCTGTTTAACCAAACTTTTTGAAGAATGTACAATTATATAATGGTGGCTTTGATTGCATATCAGAATGCACTGTTATGATAACGGGTGCATAACCACTTACTTAAAAGCTATAATTATAAGGATTTGATTGATTCAAGAAATGATGCTGTTTTGATGATCTGCAAGATTCATTCATCGATTTCTTGTGTTATTTATGAGACAAGAACAGGGTAAGAGACACAGCATTTGTAGAAGAGAAGATAATTGCAGCACATGCGCCATTGCCTCTATCGCAATTAATAATCTTTGTCGGAATCTACTGTGTGGAAGATAGTCTTGGAGTGTGAAGTTTAAAAACAATCAATCTTATTTCGGTCTCGTGAAATTGACAACGTTGGGCCAGACGCTCTTGCAAAAATTGAAAAATTCTCTTCAATCTGCTGAAACGTCTTGTCACTGGTGCTTCACCGACATCATTTACAGTAAAATGCTAAACTAGGAATCAAGATCTTCCTGAGCGTGATTTTCTGTATACCAAATTCATTGTCGAAGCTGCTCATGTGTTGTGCAATCATGTTTCTTATTTATTAACCTTAGTCTCAATGAGCCAGTCATATGGAAGATTGCTAACATCGTGCTTATTCCTATGTCTGGCAAATTCGATCGTTGCTCCCCACTCTTTCCAAGACTTTAGGAGGACATCGATCTGGAAATTGTTTGTGATTCATCGCAAAGACTTTCGGGAAATAATTAGCTTGCATTTAAGCGCACTTCATGCCCAAATTGCTGAACATAATTTTGGTTACCACTAAAATAGATGCTATCCGGTTCGAGAGAGGGGTCATTACTATATATTTCGACCTTAAACAGGCTTTTGATGATTATTAAGCGTGAATCTACCGTTCGTTTTCATCGAAATTTTGATTGAAGACGTCCTTTCGTTATCGTATGACTTTTGTCAGATGTATTATATCATTTCTGCGTGGTCGTCAATATCGTATAAGTCTCCAAGATAATATGTTCAGTTCTTCTCGTAAAATGTCATGCGGTGTCCCTCAGGGATCCGCTCACGCACCTCTACTATTTTCATATACATGTGTAGTTTCATGTCGAAATGATTGGATAGTGAGTGGCATTCTGGCATATTGCTTGCTGAACTGCATTATTGCGGCTAAGTAGGCTTCATCTTTAGCTGGTCAACTTTCACACTAAGCATGAAAACTAAAGCGTTTGTGTATCATCACAACGCATACAATACAACCTGCATCAATATCATTCAGCAAACTTGTATAATTTAATTTTGAATATGCAATCATATTACTTATTTTTCATTTATTATTGTGGCATATTTATTATTTAATCGACTTTGTCCGAATTTAGAAGCAGGGATGGGCTCACCTTGCAGGAATAAGTACCTATCAAAATGAACTTCCACCTCAAAAAAGTGATTTCTCGAGTCTCGATGAAAATAACTTTTTATTCATTGCAGTTTATTATTGACTATTCACAACTTATTTCAGGAGTGGCTACTATTGACGATTACTGCTATGAGAAATGCATGAAACATTCCCGATGAACAGCAGATAACGAATACCAAATCCAAACGTTCATCTTCGTCAACTTCTCGCTCCTTACTACGAATATAAGACTAAGATTGTTCACATTGTAAGTTGTTCATTCAGACACCAGAGCAGCACCCGTTGCGGTTATCTGTGCTTCCATTTTTAAAAAGCAAGATATGTGGACGCTATCCATGCTCTTGCATCATCACCGGGTTCAAAATGACCTTTTGAGGGTCAAAACTTGACAATAGTCATTTCCAAATGGAGAAAGTATTAATCAAATCGACACATCAACTTAAACTTTTGTGATAAAAAGAATGAAGAATTGTGGCAGCATACACGCATGCTCAGAACAGCGTCAATCAGAATTTTCTGCGCATCAGATAGTTTCTCATCAACATTGTTTGGAAAATGTTATCATATATCACCGCTATGTATCCGTTTCGGAATTGATGTTCATCGCGCCACCAGTAACATGAGCCTTATCGTCATTAACACTTTATTCATGTTGATTATTCTAATTCAGAATATGAAGACAGATCGGTAGTTGAATGGAATCTTTAGTGAAATTTTCCTTCTAAAGACAACCGAGGAAACCTATGACGCAAATGCATTGTGGGGCAAATGCTTATGCAAACGCCCGATGAAAGAGCATGAATGAAAATTGAAGTCAATTTTGTCTATACGAATGAATCATTCTCTGTAGAGTTTGAGTAATACTCTTGATATAGCCGAACGTAAATCATTAATAGCAAAACTGTATTCACAGGTGAACTTGCTATTATTTTGTGTAGTAAGTCAATTTCGTAGTTTTGAAAATGTGCATCAGGAAAATACTATAGAGCAATGAATACTCGAGATGTTTGAAGTTGCAATGTGAAGTAGCATGACACACAAGTTGAGCAATGTTATAAGCCGCAATTGAAATTCCAACACATTAGTTCCAATAAAATATGGCATGCAGAGAACATCATAAGGGACTTTGTGGGTCTTTTGCGGAATTCGCATATTTATTGTTCATTTGGTTTATGATGTAGATCATAGAAATGGATAACCCTACTATGGATAACCCTACTTCATGCAAAACACAATAGCGGCACAGAAATCGCACACATTTTGACTTAGATAGGGCCTACCACAGAATTAGATTGTTTACGCCTGTCACTTTGCTAGAAGTGCAAACTGATTCAAAACGATGACACATGCAGGAACTTACTATGTAGGCAAAAAGAAATTTTTAATGCCTTGCAGAGATAGGAGAATTAGTCATGAGTTGCTTGTGAATTGATGTGAATTCCTTCAAAATTATCCGATCACCACGATTCCTTCAGATTCGAAGAATTCAGATCATTGCGCAAAAGTTTTCTCGATAATGTTGAGCCCTCTGATCACTATTAAAGAAGTTAGCAAGCGCACGAAAAACGTTCACAAACTTCTCTGTAGAACTTGATATCGAATGTGTCTCTTTTCTGTGTGATCCGGTTGACAACATTCACTGAAAAATTCGGCGCGTTTAATGCTGAACTGGCTGCTCATTGCTCGATTGCTATGGTATTATGTCAGCAATTTGCTCCATTTCATTAAAGTTACATGTTCCAATGTTTCCTTTCTAGTCAAACAGAAGAAGGGACGACGTGTCTAATTCCGTGGATATCTGTCATGAAAAATAAACATGCATCACACAAAATGCTTTATATATGACATACGTCGACTAAGGCTTGTGGATGATCGTGAAGTGACTCCCGAGTGACTTTCTTCTCTGTGCCTCCGGCCTATGTTGAATGGTAATATGAAGCGACTACATGGTGGAAAAGTAGTTTGAAACGGTGATATGGAGTTCGTATCGTCTGCTTACAGTTGTATGCATTAGCTCGAGTCAGTTGTGCATGCCCGAGCTTTATAATCCAGCAGCCGATGACAAAATATTCTGCAGGGAACGACGCCGAATATAGTGCCTTCACAGAATGATGTTCATCCTATGACGTTAAAAGAGTACTGCCGGGTTCCTCTTCTTGTCAGACAGGATCAAAGGAAATTGGTGATTGAAAAGGGTTTCTGTCCAGAGATGGAACCTAGATTTCACGGTCAGTCTGCCAGAAACCGTACGGTTGCGTACTATGAAGATTATCAATATCAGTAGCACAGCTGGAACCCGGCCTTTTTTCAGCCCGGACCCGATGCAGGCCCATAACCCCTCAGCCCGGGCCCGGCCCGGATGAATTTTGCATCTGGGCCCGGGTGAGAAATATTATCGGTTTGAGCACTTTACCATCCTCAATGAAAATATCAATTAGGTTAGTTGAGTGCAATCGCCTTAAGAATCATTCTGAAAATCTAACTGTTGATAACATGATCGCATGCTGTAAGGTCTATCTCCGATCTGTAAGTAAATTGATAACTGCTGGACAGTTCGGTGAATTTTCAAACATCTAATCCATCGTGAATTTTCAATTGTTTTAAATGTTATACATACATAGCGAGTTTGTCTATCACATGGATTTATTTGATGTGCGGATAGCTGCCTTTGTTGTAAGTTGTATTTAGGTTGATAAAAACAGGGAAACGAATGCACTGAAGACATGCAGTCTATTAGGAAAAGTGAAGCCATCATACCGGTGTCTATTTCATCATATTGCTGATTTCAGACATAATAAAAATAGGCCCAGGTTCCAGATGTTTCAGGCCAGGGCCGAGTGCTTGCTGAATTTTCTAGGCCCGAGCACGGCCCGCCCAAGGCCCGGTCCCGCTTCCAACTGTGATCAGTTGTGAATGTATGTAGCATCAACATCGAGCAATTAGCGTGCCAATGTCTTCACATTCGTCTTGATATTTATGCAGAAATTTCAGATTGCACATTGTTTAAAATGCCATCTACAAGCAAGTATTTAATCCTTTCACTTAATGAAATAATTTGCTGGTTCAAAATATGAAGTTTCTCCTATCAGTGCCTCTTTGATAAAGATGATGAACAATATTCTCCTCTGACAATCTTATCTCCTTCCACCTCAACTATTTTCCCGAATCTCATCTTCATTATTCAACAATCTCCCATTCCGGGCACTCCGATATAATCGAGTACCGCAGACTGAGACAAAAAGGAATCTCAGCTATTTGAGTACATGTACCTGTGTATCTTCCTTCCCTTATTCTTATTTCCAACTTTGCCAAGTGCCGACAGTTCAGCCGAACATGTGATGGCTGAAGATAATAGATTTTCTGTGAATGGTTTGACATGTACTCTCTGTATTTGAATCATGCTTCAAAATGTAGAATTAGTTTTACAGATGCTCACATGCACTTGTGCATCATCATTGACGCTGGTGTAAATATTAGGGCCCATATAATGCCTGTTTTCAAAACCCATTTACTCTGTAAATGCCAGATCAAGAAAGTCACCGAGAATTCGCCACAAGATAGTAGCAACAAAAGTGAGCAACGCAGACTACTAATGTTATCCACAGTCCATGTTTCGCCTCCATATATGCTGCTACAAAGTTTGAGACATTTGATTAGTTCACACTTAGATCTAGGTTGAGTGATTTCCGGCTTCTTCTCTACGAACGTCCTGGTGGAAATAGCCTTTGAAGATACTTGTCAATTTAGACAAATTTGAGCACCGAGTAAGGTAATGCCATAACTCCAACAGAGTATAACCACATATATGTATGCGCATGACCATGTATATAGAACACGACAATAAAAAGTCAAAAGTAAGAGACACAAAATCAGGATTGGTTATTCGAAGCCAATTTCGCTGGTCGGCATCTACTTCTTAGAGATGTCCTATCATACTGATGTAGCATTACATAAGGACGTAATCTGGAGTCATAGATGCCCTTCAAGTGCACCTGTCATCCCGTCGCTGCTCCAATTGAGTGCAGGAGTAATTTGTAGGAACGATTGGCGCCGAGGCGTCTGGTTATTGTCTTCAAAGAATTGACTTTCAGTCACCAAGTATCAAGGTATTCCTTTAGGTGTTGAGATTCGTTGTCTATGTATTTTTCTATGTTTAAGAAGTCCCTGCATCACGCCATGATGGCTATGTCATCTGCATAGATATATTTCTTGCTGATGGTTTCGGGGATGTCGACTCGGAAACGTACTATTTATCATAAAAAGTCACCGTTGTTCAAACCAAAGTTCAATAGAGCTTGTGTTTATACATGCATGTCCTTCAATTTATTTCGCCCTGAGGCTGCAGTCAAATCCACCTAAGTCAAAATATTACTAGTATTTATGATAATAATTGATAATGTATGTTCATTTCCAAGAGAAATGACAATCGAGAAAAAGAAGTAATTTGCTGAAGGAATAACTGCAAATATCGATCGTTCGATTTTCTAGAGTGCAGGATGATATTGACTGGTTTGTACGAATGACAATATCTCTACAAGTCCGATAAAATAATGATAACAGCATGGCATTTATTTGGCGACTCCCTCAATAGGCATGTAGCAAAACGAATACAAAATAATCGAAGTAAATTTCTTAACAGAAGCAATTTGATTGAACAGTTACAAAAAAAGAAATAAATTGAATCCATTGCCGCACACACATCACACTTATGCTGTGTTCTTGTAAGCACGAATGATGCGAGTCGAAAAACAACCTTTCAGTAATGCAGTAACCAAAGTATTATTCGATTATATCGCGCGCGTAATAGAAGAGGTCTGCATGAAAACAAAAAATAAAATCGACAAATATAAAATTGTGAATAGCTAAATTTAGAATGATAGATAGATTACATTAATTGGGTACGCTTTCACTGCTATATTCACGGTACTCTCATAATTTGAAATATATCGAATCGACTTTACATTTCAAATTGAACATATCGCTTGATTATACACCTTTTCCAAATCAATAAGCTTAATTCTCAAATCATCTGCAGGCATCTAATTTCAATAGAATTCTCATTTCAATAGTGTTGCGATTCTCAGTTCAATAGGATTATTATCTCAGATCATTAACAACAAAGATCAGATCAACAAGATAAGAGACGGAAATCTAGTGAACGGGAGTCATGAATCTCACATCAATAAAAGACATCGCAAATCAACACAATCAGAATTATTGCAGTCATGTCAAGACAACGCATTTCTGTCGAAGACAAGCAACGGATCATCGATTGTTATAATCGTCAAGATGATTATTTCGTGCTAGCTGATGCTCTTACAATCAATAGACGAACTGCATATTCAATTATTAGACGATATCTTAGGGACGGTCAAGTCGCGAGAAGTCGCGAAGGTCCAAATCACGTACTTGTTGATGATGAAATGAGAAACACAGTAGTATCTATCGTTCAAGATCACACGGAATACACTGTAGATCAGATAAATCAAGAATTGAGGTTGCGGTTGCCCAACAAAAAGGCACTGTATGCAACAATACATATCCAATATATTGCACTGTCGGTTAATAACTTTGAAATTGACTCGTGATCCACCGGCACAACGTAATGCGCCAAGCATCAAAGTAGCTCGAGGGGGGGGAACATGGCAGATTGGCTTCTCCGAAATGCAACGTGCAGAAAGTTTACAATCCGATGAAAAGTGGCTTTCGTCTCTGAAAAAGAGAAGCTATGGAAGATCCGTGCGAGGCGAGAGAGCTATTCGAGTTGTCAATGCTCGTGGGAGGTGGCCATATGTCCCGTCATTTTCGCCGTGTCTCACGTAAATGGCTTAATTCATCACAATTTGTTTGAGGGTGGAGTTTCAGGAGTAATTCTATTCAATGCCTTCCTCCGCAACTCTGCCTCAAGTATGCTCGCGGGTCGCAATGTCTTTTTTATTTTCGATAAGCACCGTCACACAATCATGCACTAGAAGCTACACTCCCAAAGTTGGTCACCATGTTATGTTTTCAACCTCCGTTACTCTCCTTTTCTGAATATATGTTGAAGGCTGCTTCTCGATCTGGAAAGGCTGCATTCAAACGTTCGATGGCTGAGAGTGAGGGATTGCTTCGAAAACCCAACAATAAATGCCAAACAAGATGGCAACGGATGATGCAAATCGCTGAGCAAATCAATCGCTGCTGTGACACTTCCCAAAGTGCCAATTTGAACTCTCACATGCCCATTTCAGTTCTCTCCGAAGGTATTCGTGAAGAAGACATTCTAAACATTTTTCTAGTTTGAAATGATTGTATTATTTTGAAGTTACAATTTTTGAATAAGATGTCGGATTTTCTTTGGTCTTCACTAATGGATGACTAATATTGCGAAATGACAATAAAACAAATACCTGAAAGGGGCATTAAAATCTGTATCTTTAAGTCGGTTTCATAAAAATCTTTAAGCTAAGTTATAGTTCAAATAGTTTGACTCAGATCGAGGAAATAGTTCACACTGTGCACAGATAATCCGCTATCTTATTGTATAGCGGTCGTCAGCGTGATTCTTCAACAACGCTCATAATAAAAACTTGAATTTGTGAGCATTGGTTCTTTTGGGAAGAAATCAAAGGTCCGATGCATAGCAACATCAATACATCTTCGTTACCAAAGCAGGTACATTGTTCGGTATATTACACGGAAATCAATCAACATTCGGTTGGCTATGACCTTGCCTCCTCCTCGGAAATATGGGCCATCCTAAACAGATATTTCCAACCGGAGGTTATCACAGAACCAGTCCCAACAAGTCTGTATAGGCATCGCATGATTTAAATGTGAAACATCTGAATTTGTATTTTGATTGAGAGCCTTCCATCCTCTTTTTTTGATTTTCAATGATGATTGAAAAAAAGAATGATTCAATTGATTTGAGATATCTGCGCTTCATGATCTGAGAACTCCGCTTGTTGATCTGAGATGTGTCGTTTGCAATTGATTTGAGATTTCTTCAAATGATTTTAAGTTTACGCTTATTGATATGGAAAAGGTGTATAACAAAATATTTTTACTACTTATGCAAAGCTCGATGAACGCCAATCTTCATTTTTCATGAAAAATGCGATAACTGCGATCACGATTTGCATCTAAACTGAATAGTAAAGTCAATGCTGTATAGAATCTAGCTTTCGACTTTATTTGACCAATACATCCGTATCCCCCTAAGGTTTATTTCTGTGGATTATCGCCAATTTTTCAAATTTTACGGTTATTGCGTTTTGGCATTCAAATTCTTCAATAATGTGCCCTACATGTATGTATCACAAAAGTATAAATTTCTAGCTTCAGTGGGGTTAAACAACTCTAATTGTATGACTACAACCTTGATACACAATGCCAAACGTAATGGCATTGAGATAATTGTTTAAGAGTTAGATAAACATTCGGTCATCAACATTTCTTGGCAAAGTCAGCAATGATGTTCATAAATAATGAAAATTTGGCCTTCTGAAAAGTAATTTCAGAAATGTTCATTTTGCCAAATAACTATTTGTTGCAGTGGCAGAACATAATATTTTTGATCTGGACCAAAAAAGTGTTGATATTTTGTTTTTGTTGGTCTCCACAGACATGCGCAATTTTAAGACATTATGGAGTAGATATGAAAAAGCACACAAAATTGGACTTGAGAATTGAACTTTTCTAACTGATTGACACCAACCGCTAGCAGACACGCATGCAATGTGGGACAATGTATTGCTATCATTCTAACCATGCGTCTAAAAGAAATAGACAAGCTACCGAATAAGCTTTACTTCAAAACAAATGGACACAGTATAACCCCCTACCCCGATTATTTCACGGAAAGAATTGCGAACATTTGCCACATAGTTTTCCGAACAGCACCTTAGAAATGTTTGTTGCGCAGATTGGAAATCTCAGAAAACATTATGAAACAAAATTATTCCTCCGCTTCACAGAATGAAATCATAGATATTTAGATTGAAAGATATATTAACACTTTCAAATGGCAGACTGATTCATTTGAAAGGTAATATGTGCCATTGCTACTGAACCTAAAAATCTGTGACATCAAAAATCCAAGAAGTTTTGATCTGTAAAAGACAAAAAATCTAGATAATTGTTCTTACATTGCCCATGCACTGAACCACATTGAAGTATGTCATGCTTGAGATAGTCTATGAGTCCAAATTATATCCATTGGAATTACCTCAAATCACCATTTTCTCTGGGAATGCGAAGGCTGGATGGTGAAGCTTCCTATCAATGTTAGTTACATAGCAGATTAGACGGCCATATTTTTTCAATTAAGGCCGTCTAATTTGGAATTGGAGAAAGATAAACGACTTTTCATAGAAAAATTGCACAGAGAAATATCGCTGACAGAATAAATCATTGGCAAAGCTAATTCAAGTAATCATTTCAATAACCAATGACTTAACCATCCTTATGAGAAAATTATAAGTTACATCGTAATGTCCATCCATTGATGTCTATCCACACGGTGAAAACAGAAAAACAATTGTGCCAACCGTCTATTGATGTCACACGCGGCAGTACGCCAGAATAATCGTAAAATCTAAACCAAACAATTCGTATTTTGTGCCAAAGCGTCCTGCCCAAAGCGTTGTCAATTTCACGCAGACCGATATAAGATTGATGTGGTTAAACTCACACTCCAAGACTAATCTTCCACCACAGTAAATTCCGACAAAATTATTAATTGCGATAAGCTAATGGTCATTGTGCTGCAATTATCGTCTCTTCTACAAATGCTGTAGTCTCTTTGACCCTTTCTTGTCTCAAAAATAACACAAAAATCGAGATGAAGAATCTTGCAGACATCAAAACAGCATCATTACTTGAATCAAACAAATCCCTTAAATTAAGCTTAAGTAAGTGTTTATGCACCCTTATCATAACAGGCATGTCAGATATCTATCAAGCCACCATTATATAAGTTACATTCTTCAAAAAGTTGTTAAACAGCACACCACAGCGCTTCTAGATAGTTTTTCCCGATCAAATAATAAAACACTTGTTTTGACCAAATTTAATATAATAAAAGCATATGTAACTCGTCAACCATTAGGCATTTATCAATATAACCTTCTAATCAATGTAACATTAGGCAGTTACAAATATTACCTGTCAAATCAAATTTACATCAGCTGTTTATCAAATTAAATAATGAGATTATCAAAAGCAAATTTAACAATTACAAATCAAAGTATAAGAAAAAATCAAGATGTCATACTATCTATTGAATTGATATGCGACGAAAATTGCAATTACATCACATTTGAACTTCAACCATTAATTGAAATGTCATACGTGAATGTTCCCCACATACACATTGTGAAAACGATTAAAATTACTCATGACCAAGAAAAATAAATTGGAAACATATATATTGATCAAAAGGTTTATACCCCCTCGGTTCTTAGTCAATATCTGAAGCCCGAAAAAATATTGTATGTAGAACAACTTGAAATCAATGTGCATAATTAATCAATCAAATTTACCTCAAAAGTTCTGCTTTAATAAACACGCTGCAAATACCGCTGCAAAATGTCTAAAGTAGCCTGCCACAATCCTCAGGGGTGATTGAACCGTACCACCAACTACTTCGTACAGCTCCTCATCCCTACCGTCCGCGTCTCTGGTTCACCTCAGTCCACAATTACCGTCTTCCATTCTATTAGAAGCCTTTGTCAATCTGCATGATCCATTCGCAAATCTTTACGCTTTGCTTTGCCACCTCCGAATTTCGTTTGACCAGATCGCATCCGTTTAATTTCTCATTACTTTACTCCCAACAGCATTTCGATACGTTATCTTTCCGATCAGGCGCGTGTTCGGTAAGCTACGCGAATTCAAGTTTATCTGATCCAAGTAAGTCTGAGTTGCTCCCAACATGATACTGCCGGCCCTTCCCTCAGAGCAGTTCCACACAGTCCGTGCGGACACTCCACCTCGAGAAAGCGACGATGCCTTAAGTTGTCATTGCTCAGTCCAATATGCGGACCTGCCCTCTTGATCCCAATGGCGGCATGCAACATAACCCCCGCCATGACCTATACGGTCTACCAACCATGCTTGTCAATAACAATTTCTCTTTAATATCGCACATTGATACAAATCCGATGAGAACAGACATATATTGTCTGATCTGCCACTTAGAAAGAACTAGTTTTATATTTATTCTACCTATGTGCACAATACACAAGAAATTGTATCAATGCTACACTCCACCCAACAAAAATACTTTTAATCTACAATGATATTGATCGACCAACAATGAATGTGCAATCGATCGCCTGCTTGAATCCACATTTGTCTGACATTCCACAAATGATTGACTATGTTACATTGTTTGGAGCAGAGGTGTTAATGTGATCGGAAAACCTAT
>CAJQUW010011493.1:0-22814 GCA_907163375.1 Prostheceraeus crozeri
AGAACAATGATGATGGATTCCATAAGCATTCCCAGCTTGAGCAGCCACTTCTGAGGAGGTTGGAACAGATATGGAGCGATCCGACCTATGATGGAGACCCTTCTGAGACCAATGACTAGTAATCGAGGAAGTGCAATCGGATTATTTTTATAAGTGTTTTGACTGGACACGTCA
Source organism: Prostheceraeus crozeri (assembly GCA_907163375.1). NCBI lineage: Eukaryota > Metazoa > Platyhelminthes > Polycladida > Euryleptidae > Prostheceraeus > Prostheceraeus crozeri. The sequence goes on from CAJQUW010011493.1 coordinate 175, forward strand.
AATGACTGGAGCAAGTTATTTTATCTCCTTGCGTCGTCGCACAGAGAGTGAAAATAAAATAAAAACAATCTCTTTATTTAAGTTTTTTGAACTCTGAGAAATGTTGATGACAGAATATCATGCAGTCAATCACAGAAGATGGAATGCATCAAGGATCTAAATGCTTGCATGCAAGGACTGATTTCAATATGAATCCTAATAATTGAGATGATGCCAGTAGTGCTAGTTGATTTCACTTCTGAAATGTAAAAAATGTGATTCCTGTTGTGAATGCACTGTCAGAAATATTAAGTTGGCAATGCTCGACATCCCTGAAGCTGCAAAACTTTTGAATAGAATTTATCATGGGGGTCCAAACGGATCTGTGCTTCAACCATGCATTCTTTGGTGGAGGGTATTCTATAAGATCAAACTGAATAGTTGTCTAAGAAAATAGCTTCTTGCTTTAAAAAATGAAAGGATGGTGTTCTGAATAGGCTATAGATATATCATTTCTCTTGGTGACTTTTCCGATTACTTCTTCGCAAAATCATGCTGTACATACGTACATGAATCAGATTTCCGAAATTTTAATGAAATATTTCAACAGCATGTACAAGAAATTTGTTTATGACATCTCAGATGCCTCATTTCTGAGACTTAATAGAAAAAAATCGCAAAAATTAGGTAATAACGCGGAGGTCTAGCACATGAATTCAACGCATAACGATGCATTCTCATGCGTCCTTACTCCCAATGTACATAAATATAGACACATACTGTGCTTCACCTGCATTGTTCTGGCAATACGTTCTCTAAAATTTGATAATGCTTGATGACAGTCTATTTGCAGCAGTCTACATGTAATTTAGGATTGCTGATCTGATCATGTATGAGGCCAATTTCAACCTATCTGTCCAGAGAAATTTAGAAGTCTATGACTGAATCATGGGCATCTAGATATCCATGACTGAATGCCTTTTGAATTTTATATTTCCATGTCTTCCTAGGTGTATCCCTTCCGTAGGCTGTGAAGCCGAAATATCAGAAATTAAATATCAAAAATTGCAGCTTCTGGCTTTTTAATTAATTATTTCGATAATAATTTTGGTAATAATGCTTCTACAAAATTATTTTGATATTTTACTCAAGTAAGATAAATGCATGCAAAAAGGCACTAATGAAGTCTCACTTCGACGTCCTCATCATCAAATTCCTCAGTATGTGAGACTGGAATATCCCATGAAACAAGAATAGTCACATCAATAATTAAATCAAATAATTTCAGGTTTGATGCATTTGTTCATCATTTACGTTGGATGTCTTTAGTCGAGTGTGTAAACCAGAAGTAGTCGTCGCTGAATTATTTTCCCATCTTCTTCATAAGTCTATTTCATGTATTTCTGATGTTGTCTTCGTCTCTGAGTGATTTGACTGTGACGAAAATTTTGATAACGATTTTGCAGATTTTTGATGTCAAGAATTACTAACAGTCTTTTTAGTCAAAACATCCAAGATATCTGTCTCATTTCACACAGTATTTCCGGTGTACATATTGTTATGCGTGACTTGGAGGATTCTATCATAGATATTTAGGATGGCAAGAAAGCTTCACTAGGTGACATGCCACGCTCAATTACGCGTAATTACAAATGATCTTAAACATCCGTGGCTAAGCATGACATTGCTGCAACATCTGTCCGCAGTCCTGTTATATAGACTTTGCGTCTCATGTGTCTGCATGTATCAGACGCTAAACAATGTGATATGACCTCAATTTCATGCTCAGGGAAGACAGAACATGCTTAGCGGTTCATCCATGGTTCAAGCGGAAACGCAGACAACCGTAGACGACGCGCAAACTACAAACGCTCGCCCGCGCGTATTCATAAACATTCCCATGTTTTAACAGCATCAGATAAAGTGATTTCTGACTCTTACTGCAGCGCGTATGTACTCGCGTAGAAGAATAGAATGTCTTTAACCACGGATGTTTGGGGTGTTCCGTAATTACGTATGAATTACGCGTGGCATGTCACCTAGTGTTGCGAGCTGCATGCACAGATTGCAGAGCCGCAGAGCTATCCGACCTCGAGGGCAGCCGATCGAATAACAATGTCCGTCTTGATGAAGTCACAACAAATTGATGTACCAGAAACTTATCAATTGCTTAAATAAATTTTAGACAAAAGATAAATGGTACAGAATAAAGTGCCTAAATTTCGTAAAAAATATATCTCCCTTGCTATTTTTTTGTTAAGATATGGATCTAGCGTAGATAATCCCTGTCTGAGACTATACTATAATATATAAAAACTTTTCAGATAGTTTATAATAATCGAGCATTCGGGCATTTTGCAATTAGAGCTATGGTGAATTGAACTAACCGTAGGTTACCTGCCATAGCCCACCTATCATAGGCCCTATTACCCGTATTTGCGGAGAACCAACCACGCCTAGCTTCGTACTCTATTAATCTGCGAAACTACGCATTCGCACACATAAAAAGAGTCCCTCATAAACATCATTACTGCCTTCTCATTTCAGTAACGCGCTTGGTATGATATTAAGTCTATAAGTGCATGCAGAAGATAAGTTCGCATATGCCTATTAGGCTAATTAGGCCTAGATAAGTTTGATCAGGCCTATCTTGGTTACTAATAATCATGAAAAATTAAAAAGTTGCTTATCAGCATTTTTTAGTGACTTAAAAGCCTTCTGCTTCCGGCGTACACCTGGAGGTTGCCGGCCGCCGAACCGGCCTAAACTCTGCTGCACCGAACCGAAAATCTCGGTTAGTTGCCGGCGGCCGCATCCGACCCGAAAATCTCGGCCGGTTGCCATTTCTGAATTGAAGCATAAGGATTGCAGGTCATTTTTATCATTCATTACTATTATTATTTCTGGTATGCTTGTTTTCCAGACAATTTAGCCAGAATCCATGAGATTTATAGAAAGACATTAGTGGAACTATGAATCAATACAAAATGTTTTTGAGAACTTGATGGAAAGAGATTACATTCAAACAAAGCGCCAAAGCATGAAATTTGTCGGAAAGAGACAGGCTATTGTTATCAAGTTTACTATGAAAGTCAAATAGCAAATAAATTCTTCTTTTAGTTCTCATCATGAACATCTAACTTGCTTCTGAGTTTGGCATCAATTTGGTTTGTCCCTACAGCGCTCGAGACATGTCAGTTGGCTATTATAAGCATCGCTTCCTATCTGCTAGCAGTTGATTAATATTCAGCTTCAAGAATGAGTCCACCATGTGCTGTTTGTAATTATATGTATGCATGTAATCATAACTGTAAGTCTGACTATATAAATCACGATGATTGACCGTTTCACCAAATACCGTATACGAATTGGGCCAAATTATGGGCACATGAGTGAAAAGGCGCTTCATACAATTACGCTTGTTATTTTGTGATATGTGCAAAATCGAATAAAATAGTGATTCATACCGTACTTTTCAGGTTATGTAAAAGAAAAACTGTTTAACTAATTTCTTAATTTAACTTTATTCATTATCATTATCATTAACTTAATTTCATTTTAATTTCTTATCTTGATGGACCAATCATGTACTATAGGAGATGACAAAACAGTTGATAAACATCATTTAGTAATTCAAAATATACAAAACCCATGTAGTCCCAAGTCAGTGCCCAATTAAAGTACCCCGTTGGGGCTAAATGGGTAGTCTTAACACATTTTACAAAATCGCTTCTAAATTTTTTCAAATGTATCCAGAACCTCCATCTTTTTTTTGGAAAGTTGGCTGACATGATAGGCCAATGCTCTTCTTGCCCTCTGCGAGTTGTTCCGGGAAGAAAAGAATTAGGCCTACTTTTGCAAAAATAAGTCCGAAAACCCTTAGGGTGCCCATACTAGTCCCGCATCCCCAATCCATGGAAATGCAGTTTGCATCCACACATTGTAATATCTCACTCTATGAGATTGGACATATTTCTATTCTTTAACTTTGTTTGAATATGTCATGGTTTGAATACACACTCAGTTTTCTTATGCGTGTACGCTGTGTTTTAACCGAGAACCCATGTACCCTTTATATTGTGCATGTTCATGTGTATACTGATTAATACAGCATAGAGTTGTAAAGATAGAAGCTTAGATAAGATTAGATCAGATATTACAATGGCGACGGGAACGGTTACTCCAGCAATAGAGAACCGGGATCTGAGAGCGACACCATTTCACCCCACCGGCGATGCTGCTGCCACAGGCATGCACTGGGAAGAATGGATTGAGGGGATTGAAACTGAATTCAGATTTCGTAGGATTAGTGATCCAGAAGATAGAAAGGATGCTGTCCTGATTTACGGAGGGCCAGAGGTAAGACGTTTGGCTAAGCACCTCCCAGACCCCACCACTGTACCCAAGGGTGTGACAAAGGATGTATACACTACACTGAAATGTAAGCTAGACAATCATTTCATGAGAAAGATTAATACCCAGCACATGAAGTTTCTGTTTAACAAGATGCGACCCAATAGGCATGAACCAATGAGTAATTATGCTGCGCGGCTTAGAGAAAAAGCCAATTATTGTGATTTTGTTGATAGCGATGACAGGATACTTGAGCACATTATTCAAACCACTGATGACAAGACACTTATCAAAAACGCTTGTGAATAAAAGATGGAAACTCGATCAGCTTCTAGAGGAAGCGCAGCAGATGGAGGCCATGACTGATCAACTTAACGACATGAAACTATCGGAAGATAGGGATTCCAAAACCATCGCGAAAATCAGAAATCGTCCACATAGCATGAAACAAGCTAGGCCTTATTTTAACAAGCCAAACCAAAACAGGACCCCCTGCGGTTATTGTGGTCAGTCAGGCACACACGAGAAGGGGAGAAATTGTCCTGCTTACGGCAAGAAATGTCATAAGTGTGGTGGGTTGAACCACTGGGCCAATGTTTGTAAATCCAGCAAGCCTAACCAGAATCAGAGCCAGAGGTTTAATAAGCAGAAGAAATCCGTTAGGAAGTTGGAAGAAGCAGAGAACGAGACTAGTTCAGATGATGATTTTTTTCGCGTGAAACAGATAGGCATGCAAAAGAAATCCCAGAAATTTGACAAATTGATTACTGTTCATGTCGCAGATGTGAAAACACTTATAGAACCTGATACAGGCTCAGAAGTCAATGTCATGGATGAGCACCAGTTCAAAGCACTGAGCAACAGATCATCAAGTACACTAGTACTGAAACCTTCCACTGTTAGGTTGAAAGCCGTCCAGAAAGAGCTTCTAGTGAAGGGAGAGATAGAGACCACTATCAAGAACATAACTTGCGGAACGACTGCTAAATTCGTTATCGTCAAGGGCAGACTAGAATCTCCACCCCTATTAAGCAGAGACACCTTAGAAACATTAGGGATGTTGAAGATAAACCCCCACGGTAAATTCGCCCGCGAGAACCACCTCAGGATACGCCTCATTAAGAATGAGCCTACAGATCGCGAGGCAATATTAGCGGAGTACGAGGAAGTCTTCGAGGGCATAGGCCACATCCGAGACAAGAAGAATGACCTCGAGATATATGCACACTTCCACATGAAAGATGACGCAGAACCGATCGCACAGAAGCCCAGACCAGTCCCATTCTACCTCCAGAAGCCACTCAAAGCATTGCTAGATGAATGTGTAGAAAATGGAATTTACGAGCGCGTCCCAGATAATGAAGCCATTAGTTGGTGTTCACCATTAGTCATCATGCCGAAGCTAAGATACCTAGATGAACAAGAATTACAGTCCAATATGATCCGTGCATGCATAGATCTGAGAGCACCAAATAAGGCCATGGAAAGAAACAGTATCACTCAGGGCACCACAGTCGAGGACTTTACTCACAAATTCAGTGAATGCAAGATATTTTCAAAACTTGACATGAATCAAGGTTACCACCAGCTTAGCCTTCATCCAAAGTCGAGAAACATCGCCACGTTCAGCACACCTTGGGGCAACATGCGCCCAACCAGACTGATATTCGGAGCGAAATCAGCCCAAGATAGCTTCGACGAAGTTGTTTACCGAATATTCGGCAATATCCCCAACTGTTTGAACCATAGAGACGACATCTCATTGGCGGCAGAGACGAAGAGGAGCATGCTAAAGCTCTGAAACAGGTCCTAAATCAAGCGAGAGATTTTGGCATCACATTCAACCGTCAGAAATGTCAATTCGGTCTGAAAGAGATAGAATTTTACGGCTATAAGTTCTCTGACGATGGACTGCGACCGGCTCCCGAGAAGGTCAAAGCCATCAAGGAATGCAGCATACCGGAATCTAAGTCAGAAGTCCGCAGTTTTCTAGGAATGACTGGTTATTTGTCAAAATTCATACCCAACTACTCGCACCTGACAGCTCCACTCCGTAACCTAACCCTGAAAGATAAGAAATTCCAGTGGACCGAGGTTGAAGACAAGGCATTTGAGAAACTGAAAGAGGCCATCACAGATGATGCTTCCGTGGCATTCTTTAACCCTAGATACCCTATTATTGTGAGAACTGAAGCGAGCTTCCATGAAGGTCTATCGGCAGGATTATTCCAGAAGACAGAATCAGGCGTCAAGCCAGTTCATTTCATTAGCAGGTCGATGACTAGCACAGAGAGAAACTACAGCCAGACCGAGAAAGATGCGTTATGCGTCCGATGGGCGAAAAAACAGATTTCGCATGTACTTGCTAGGTGCACCGAAGTTCAAGATAGTTTGTTCGCACAAGCCACTGATTCCACTTTTCAACAAGACGAAAGTGAACTTACCACCACGTCTTGAGAGATGGATCATGGACATGCAGGATGTGGACTATGAAATGATCTACGAACCGGGCAGAGATGAAAGAGACCCCCTGGACTACCTCTCAAGGCATCCATTAACTGAGACAGCTTCAGACTCCACCGAACGATATGTCAGATGCATAGTCACTCATGAACACACCGGCTTGAACGAGATTAGAAAAGAAACAGCTAGAGATCCACAACTGCAGAAGCTGAGAGAGACATAAGGAGCGAATCATGGGAAGCTATGAGAAAGGACCCCGATGTCATACCGTTCTATAGTCTTAAGACAGAAATCTATGAGGCTGACGGACTCCTCTTCAGGATGAATAAGATTATAATTCCAGAAAAACTTCAGAAAAGGATTGTCAATTCAGCTCATAAAATGGGCCATTTCGGGATGACTAAGACGAAGCGCATGATACGTGACAAGTACTGGTTCGAGAACATTAACCAACTAGTAGAAAACACAATCAAAAACTGTCACCCATGCCAGACTGCAACCGATGACCATAGAGAGTTACCAACCAAGATGACCAAGATACCTAATGAGCCATGGCATACCGTCTCGATTGATTTTGGGGGACCCTACCCCGACGGCCATTACAATTTAGTTGTGATAGACTTACGAACACGGTACCCAGAAGTCGAAATTGTCTACTCTACAGCATCAGGTCCCACCATTGAGAAGCTCACAAAAATTTTCAGCACCCACGGTATTCCCAGTACTGTCATATCAGATAACGGACCCCCCTTCAACTCTGAGATGTTCTCAAACTTCGCCGATGAGCAAGGGTTTCACCACCACCGTGTTACGCCAGAGCACCCCAGAGCGAACGGCGCTGCTGAGAGTTTTATGAAGACCCTAAACAAAGCTGAGAGAATAGCCCACTTAGAAGGACGAAATTGGAAGATAGCTGTCCAGGAGATGTTGATGGGTTTTAGGTCCACCCCACATGTTGCTACAGGAATCTCACCCTACGAGGCACTCATGGGTAGAAAGGTCAGGACAAAGCTCTATACTAGAACCTTTGAAGGACCGAGCAGCGACAGAGACCAGGCCATTAATGAGATAGACAGAAGTTACAAAAACAGGATTAAGAACTATAAAGATAGAGGATCACACGATCCACGATTCAATATCGGGGATCACGTTTTAGTAAAACAGAAGAAGAGAGACAAATGGTCCACTCCATACGAACCGAACTTGTACACCATCGAGAAGACGGACGGATCCAGCGTCAAGGCGAGGAGAAGATCAACCGACGGACGAACGATCTATCGAGATGCGAGCAGGTTCAAGAGAGCGAACCTGGCAGACAATAGAACCGAAGCAGAACCGGATACCCAAGCCACCGATGAGACGATCCAGGAGAATCCGACCGAGACGAGCGAACCGATCCAGGAGAATCCGACCGAGACGAGAGAACCGATCCAGGAGGACGAGAACGAAGTTGTAGAAGGAGCGAGACGTGAGAACCGGAACCGAGACGAGACGAGGCAGGAGAGCCTATCGACAACCGACGAACCGAAACACGAGCACCTGAGCGGAGGCAACCGGAACCAAACACGTAACAGAAGAAGACCAATATACTTGAATGACTATTTCACCGACAGTGACATCTTTGCAGACGGATCCCTTACTCCGTGATTTGTGGAAAGGGAGAGATGTAATATCTCACTCTATGAGATTGGACATATTTCTATTCTTTAACTTTGTTTGAATATGTCATGGTTTGAATACACACTCAGTTTTCTTATGCGTGTACGCTGTGTTTTAACCGAGAACCCATGTACCCTTTATATTGTGCATGTTCATGTGTATACTGATTAATACAGCATAGAGTTGTAAAGATAGAAGCTTAGATAAGATTAGATCAGATATTACACACATTTCTGCACTTATATCAATTAGCGTGACCAACTGGCGTGCGGTTTTGATTCAAAATTAATTTGCATCGCATCTGTCACCGACTACACAATTAACTAACATATTTTGTAGGCTTGCATGGGCTAAAGTTGGAATGAAAGCGAAACATTGTTGCTCATAGGTTTTCACGGTGTGACCTGGTGACGCGGAATTTTAAGCGCTACAATTCAGAGTCTTCCCATGGTCATCAGATTATCTCGAAATTTTAGTATCGTACGGCTCACGGTGGATTTGAATTCGATTATCACCTAAAAATTTCTCCACTAAAACTGGTTGCAGTTTCTGGTCATGCTTAGTCCATGTTGTCGAGAAATGTCGATTTTTAAAAAATTCATCGAGCTATTTTCGAGAAAATTTAAAATTTAGATTTTTGAGTAGTATGAAAAAGAGCATTTTTAATTTTTTTCATAAAAAAGTTCTCCAAAGAAGTTGCTTGCATTTTTTGAACTTACCATGTAAGCACACCTGAGAAATATCAATCTTACAAATTTTCATAGAACTATTCCCGAGAGAATTCAAATTCTGAATCCTTTACACGAGAAATTCTATTAATTTTTGAATTCCTAGCCGAGAATATTTTCTACGCATCTTATTACTCTGGTTGCAGATGATTGTCATTGTCATTACTTGACTTGCTTGACATTTTAAGCTACTGGTTTGATTATTTTTTGATTTTTTAAAGTAAGTTAAAAATGCATTGTACATGTATAGGCTATGGCGAGGTACGGTGCGGACTCTCAAATTATTGGATTGATTTCTCAGCTGGATAGGTTTCTTTCATGCCTTGTATTGTTGCATACAATAATTCAGTACTGAATCATAATCTTCTTTTGCGCGTAAAGATCTAGGAAAGTTACAACATCCGGTACATTTAAATTCTTAGTTCCTTTGCCGCACTAGTTAAGTCTCTTTTACTTTATCAATAAACAATCAAAATAGCAGTCATGTTCTGACTTGATCATTAGCGAACGTTATTCATCAATCATCATCATCATTGCCACGTGCCGCCGTTTTGCGAACTGAAAGGAACCGAGCTTGGGCTATGGAGTGAACAATCCGTCGAGTCATGTCAACATGACTTTTATGAAACATGGAAAAGCTACAAAATCACAACCCACCCCCCCCATTACTGAAAGAAACTATACTTTCGGCAATTATTGCCCACAACAGTCGACATGCATGATGCATAGCATCTTAATCAATAAAATTTATCATTAAAATATAGCTTCGTTCTTCAACTGTAAAAACGGGATCATTTTTTCTGCTTAAAAAGTTACTGGCATGGGATAATTCAAATTTTATCATAATAGGAAATATCCATCTAATAAACTAGACTCAGTGTCTAGACAATAGAACTAATTGGAAATTCAAAATTTGAATTTTCTAATTTTAAATTTGTGGACTTTCTTGTGGAATTTGTCTAATTTGAAGGAGAGTTCGATAAAAAATATATAAGAAAGTTCGACCTTTTTCAACTGCGCTTACATATAGCAGAGTACATTCAAAGATGTGAACAGGTTTTCCAAAGATATTTTTATCATTGTAAAAGATAGTGAATATTTATCCTACTCAATTACTCAAAATTTGAATTTTCTGGGGAACATCGTTTATAAATATGTAGAGTTGAGTATTATCCAATAAAAAATGACCAACGCTTTAGCCGAAATAGCAAGAAGAAGCAGCACCAATAGACAAAAAACTGATCTCAATTCTATGCATGCATTCTTAAAGTTCGCAACTTCAGTCAGTGCGGGGACAGCCGAGCCGGTTGTCACGCCCCTGATGATCACTATACAAGCTCACAGATCACATTGGAAGTTATCCATAATTTTTTATAAGTAATTCATAAACTTCAACTTAATGAAATCATTTTGCCCTCCCCGCAATTGAGGTTGCTGCGGGGTCCTTCCTCTGGCTATGTGGTATATTACCAATCTTCCAAGTTTAAGTTCCCAGACATATCTTCTAAGATCCTTCAGGCTAATCTTCCAAGACAAAAGACCTATCTTACAACAGTCCAAGATAACAGTCCAATCTTGCAAATCTTCTAAGATCTTGTAAGTTTCTTGGAAGCTTTATAAGTTTCGATTCACTGGGTATGTTCAAAAAATGCAAACAGCTTCTCTGGAGAACTTTTTTATGAAAAAATTTAAATATGCTCTTTTTCACATTACTGAAAAAATCTAAAATTTGAATTTTCTCGAAAATACAGTAGTGTTCGGATTTGCTGACATGTTTTCATAGCACGGCGAATTTTCCTTACACAGAAAATTGTTCGGATTTAATAACATCGAATTTTGTAACAATTCGGGTTTAGTAACCATACTTGCACCATTGATGAAATCATTTGAGTATTGTAACATGTTGACCACCTGCGAACGAGAAGTCTTTGTGCGCACGTTCCCTACTTTACGGCGATCAGGTGTCATTGAGATATGTAAACCTCCAGATGTTATCTGAGGAAACAGGCGTGCAGATTATGTCATGATGCGATCATCAAGTTCATTAATGACTGATATCCCATCCCTCTCAATTCCCCGGTGAAAAAAAATCGTCGGCGATTACTCGCAAATAGTCGGGCTTGCTCTCCTCTGTCGGCATCATATCGGGCAGTGTCGGGTGTCAAACCCTGTCGACGAACCGACTAAATGCCGACAGCATGAACTGTCGCACCTATCGGCTAAGTGTCGGTGACCCGACATGATTTGTGGATCGGGAGAGTGACGGTTAGCCGAGTGTCTGCCGACTGTTTAATGTCATCAAAGTTCAAATAATAGTTCGCTCTACTAAGATGCTTCTATATGATAAATTCTCCTTAATTATTGTTGAATCATGTCATTGATTTTCTTCGAGAATTGATCCACTGTTGCACCCGTTATTATTTTTTTCTTCAATATAAACAGTTTTTTATTACGACGTACGTAGATCACTTGATGCAAATATATGTAGTGTTTGAAAGGGTGACGATCTTGAAAACAAGAAGAGACGCCAATAATTGTAAATTGTATTCACATATTACCTGCACCCAACCTTGAAACTCTTGCGACAAGACGCGCTGTTTGCAGTTGTAGAGTAGCAATTGTAGAATCCATGCAGCATTTTGTCGGAGGACATGACCGCTCTAGTCCAACCCTTCAAAAAATTCTCTTATTCAGATATTATTTTCGGATTCATGTGTCTAAAAAATGAGATGATTAGCTAGCTTTATTAATCAATCCAGCAGACTTTCCTGCAAGTCCTCTGCAAGCTACTTTGTAAGCCTACATAAGAAATGACACAAGAAAACTTTTCCAGAAATGCATCTGTCCACTATGCCGCATGTATAAAGCTAATTTTTTATTGTAGTTAAGTGGGATCATAGTAGATGAGTTGGATATTGTCTGATGATTTATTCTATTGACATACTTCGATCATGATTTCGTTTTTGCAATCATACAATTATATATTTAATGGTTGTTTGAATGATCTATGTATTTGATCTTATCAGAAGCTTCTGTTTCTATTAACCAGCATCTGCCGCATATTGAGCCATGACGTACAAACAACAATTAAATAAGAGAGCTAGGAAAGAGTTTTTCGGAGAGTTGTCGTGGGTAGCGCAATCGTCCCGAGATCTTGAGTGTGATGCTGGTACGTTAGTGTGGGCTGAAGCTATATTCGGGAGTGATTTTTGTTTGAGCCCGACTCTGACAAACAGGATTGTCAGCCTATTCTCAAATAGTGATTAAAGCAATAATAGTTAGTCAATTCATATTTTGCCGCTTGCGCTTACCAGGTCGGATAAAAGTATGGAATGTTACATAGCGAAATATCATGCAATTTTTAGAGTAACAGTCGGGGTCAAAGATAATTGCGTGGAATAACAAAATTCTCACTACTTGAAGTAGGCGCTGAATTTCGTTTTTTTTTGCTGATTTCATTGACTGAATTGTGTTTGTTTGAGTTGAATTAATACTGTCTGAACATATGTTTGCTATTCTCACCTTGGTGATAACGACAAACAATTTTCAATAATTTCCAGGCTTTTGTCCAAAAATAAACACATAATCGTCAATTGCTGGTTATATTTTGTACTAATCTTTCTTTTTCCAAAGTCTGCTGCATCACAGTATACTACATTGTATATATCACATTATACAGCGAAGTATCTGGCAAGTGACAGCCACACTTTATCATGATGTAGAAGTAACAATCTGCTGTCCCAACAATAAAGATGCAACAATTAGGTGTCTTGGAAGATCAGGAAGTATTTATTTCCACATGGACAGATTACTTGACATGCTGTAAAAAATTTTGATTGCTTCAATTATAAATTACTTTGAAAACGTTACATAAGTTAGAAATGCAAAAGTTACATGTCATTTTCTTTACTGATATTTTTTGGTGTGCAAGCCGACATCGACTGATCAGCCGGTACTATGTCAATCTCGTGGCTATTACACTGTCAGAGCAGGCACAGATTTCTTCCACGGCTATCATCACGCTTCAGTCATATGATACTCCAAATTAAATTTTGTGAATATAATTTTGCATCAGAATGCGGAACAACTCGTTGCATTTCATGTTTCGTCGAGCATTGTCTCGCCTCGCATGTTTGAAGTTTGAGAAATTTAGTAATTTCTTGAACGAGGCAAACTTTTTTCCGATGGCTATAAGCCACGATAGCCAAAAAACTGAATATGGCAAAAACACAACTTGGTGTTTTGTTTGTATATTCATGAGGCTATCAGTGGCATCGCCTCAGGTGGTGTACTACTCACTGCCGAGTAGATATGCATATGATTGTCTCAGTCCGTCGCAAGTCGTTTTGGTCAAAGTACAGATTACGAGATAATTTTTGTTGAATGATTACACACCTCTAAACTAATGACTGTAAAATTATCAACTCGAATGGAGTGGAGAGGACTTAAGCTGTACTTTGTTCTTTCAACAGGTGTATTATCGTGCATAAATGTTTCATATTGTAATGTAGAGGGAATTAGTATTTCGTATCTAAATAACAATTAGCCTGCACGTCCATCTGAATGCAAGCATTAAAGAAGCGCATGTCTTCCTGTGACATCGTCATACCTAGCAATTTATATTTTAGTATGGTGATTGTTAATTACCACTCTTCACCATAGTTGCCAGCCTGAGAAAATTTATGAAGGCGAAAGTATAGTAAATAAAGTTTGTCTTCTTACGAATAGGTGGTAAATATAAGCGAGTAGCGTTTCTAGCACCAAATTGCCTATAGTGTCTTGAAAGTGCTCAGAACACTGCTTTCATGAATTTCATTTTTAGTTTTCTTCTAATTTTATCATGAGAGCAGTTGCAACTCCCTAGCGAGTTTTTCACTCATAAGATTCTTGACGCGTCTCAACCCATTCGAGAAGATTTATAAAATGTGTTTATGGGGCACCAGCCCATAGATGGCACCGATATCGGCCTACTGCATTAGGGGACAAAAGATGGACTTATAAAGATAATGGACTGTTTGTGGTGTGAAGGTAGATGCTGGTTCGATAGATGCTACCAATATGCTGAGCTGCCTGTTTGCTGATGGATTGGATGTAAAGTTAGAATATATAACTTTACAGCAGACTCATGCCTGATTGGCGTTGATTGTGTTCATACAACGTAGATTTGCGTGAGATAGGAATATTCAAGACTTACCTTAAAAAGTCAAATTCTTCACTTAGGTCTATGTATTACAGGCTAGCAGAAAAGATTGGAAGCACAAAAAATGAAATAGGTGAGGTCCGGCATTTTGCGACGGCAGTATACAGAAACATGGATTTTCCTAATATTCTAAGATCATGTACGCTTAGTGAAACACCCAAGGATGAGAATTTTCGACAGATCTGCGGAAATCTGCAGGGGCCCAATAAGTCTGCCTACTGTGTTCTTTGTTTTTTCTACATGAGGCGCTTTGAAGCATGAATTTCCGGTGGGCTCCCGCTACCACATTCTCATCCCTGAAACATTATAAGTAAGCATCCATTTATTTAGTTGGCATCCACCACGGCTCATTGATCTGCTTTCAGACCACCGATGATGACTACTGTTTCTCAGTCTAGACCTTCCGGTACGTTTGTACAGATTGCAATTGCCTATCATTGAAGGAATAGTGGAAGTGTGTTCTCCTTACCTAATTAGTATTACAAATATTACGAAGCTTATTAGGTGATATAATTGCACATCGATTTGCTGCCTGAACAAGAGAGTTGAATGATGGACGATTTCAAGTCGCCTTTCGATCAAAATATGGTAGGCTACTGATAGAGAGCAACCATTATCATTTTTTTTATTCAGCATATCCGAATTGACCAAAAGTAGATAAATATGATAAGAGATAGCGATTGCTAGGTTTACCCAGGACTAGTCTAAAGGATAGTATGTAATGCATAGGCTGATAAATATGATGAGAAATAGCGATTAATACTGAATTTACCCACGACTACTCCAACGGATGGTATGTGACTCAAAGACATAATGAGAGGATCTAAATATTGAACTTTATTTAAATGACTAACTCGCCATCATGTTTTAACAAGCATATGTATCACATTATCTCGTTATTTGAACAAGGGGGGCTGTCTCATCCGGTTTTCCATCTCACTTTCAGGTTCATTGGATCATACAAGTGTTCACCGCATTTCAATTGAATGTCTCGGCAGCAACGAGTCTTTGGACTCCCCGACAGATTCCAGTTCAAGCACCGAGCTGGATGACGATGATTTGGATTACTTCTCCCGGAAACGGATGATGACTATGAAACTTCGGTATCAATAGCAGACGATCTGTACGAATTTTATTCGAAAATTAACATTTCAGTTTCCGCTATAATTTCTTCTGACATTGCTAACGAAACATCAAGTGCCTAATGTTCCTACTTCATTATATCTGTTGCGCAAGGGGAGAACGCAAAATCCGGCAATGACCATCAGTCAACTGAACACTGGTTTATGGACCTATATTGGTATAAAGGAGAATATAGACATTTATCTACGTCGTAGTGCATCTCACCTGTTGGAAGAACCAAACAAAATAATTCTACCAATGAAGGTTAACGTGGATGGTCTACCCCTTTATCGCAGTTCGACCACATCGATATGGCCCATCCTTGTTTCTTTTGGGTCCGACGTCCAACCGTATCCTGTGGCAATCCATGCAGGTGAACAGAAACCCGAGCTCAACGCATATATGGAAGATTTTATCAAGGAAGTGCAAGAGCTTAGACAGGATGGCTATGGTTTCGGAAGAAGCAGTGTGAAACTGGGCATCATCATATTTGTATGTGATGCACCTGCTCGAGCTCATCTGCAGTGCGTATTAGGACATACGGCTAAGAAAGGTTGTTCCTATTGCAACTCTGAAGGTCGACCTGATGAATCGCGTGATTTATTCGACTACAGTTGGTCAATCGAGAACAGATGAACGATATCATTCATATGAAGAAAATAATCAAGTTGCTCTTTCTCCTCTGTGCTCAATTGTGGGGCTGAATTCTCACTTCCTAGTTGATGACCTACATTGCATCTGTCTTGGTGTGTTCCGACGGATGTGTCACTATTACTTCTCCGAAGTAAAAAACTTCAACGTCAGTTGTAGATTAAAGGGTGATCAATTACGATTACTTTCAGATGAGATTGTACGATACAGAACTTGTACTCCATCTGAATTTCAGAGGAAACTTCGGAGTCTAGATTACTTGATTCACTAAAGGAACTGAATTCCGATCACTACTACTTTACTTCGCTCCATTTCTTTTTAGAAATTACTTCAGTGAGAAAGTGTATAAACACATTTTATTGTTGCATTTTGCTTTCTACATTTTTGTATCAGATCGATATACGCAATTTTACGCCCATGCTCACCGTTGTTTAGAGATTTTTGTTAGAGAACACGGAGATATATTTGGGGAGCATTCCATATCATACAACGTACACTCTTTGCTGCACATTCATGAGTTTGTCCTGAGATACGGCACACTTCACCGGAAGGGGGTCTAAAACTTTAAAAATGTGACCCCTTATTGCAGGCTATTTTTGAGATCCCTAGGGTATACAGTTACTCGTGTGATATGTCTCCGAAATCCTCTATGAGCTATTTTCGAAAAAATCATAGATATCGATATTGACCTGAAATGACCATTTTTACACTACTAAAAAAACAATTTTCACAAATGTGAAGCTAAATCAGTTGACAGTGCAGTACCATCGTAGCACAATTTACTTAATTAAGCACTATTATTGTTTTATCTGAATAAAGTAAGAATCTACAATGCCATAGATATCCATATGGCCCGAGGATTTCGAGAAATTAAATAGGCCTACTATTTATGCAAACTCTCTTTTCATTTGTAGTCTAACGCATGAAGCACAATGTTGAGCTACTGAGATTTGAAGAAGAATATAATTTGGAAAAGTCACATGCTCTGATGATGCATGATTGCTAGGTACTACGTGCTATGGTAATTCCAATCTTTTATTCTTTCTGTAGAAATGTTGTCAGATATCAGTCTTTATCATCGTAAAGTTATGTCCATTTAAAGCACTGTAAATGGTATTTAGTATTGTTAAAAGCCATATTTTATTTTTCAGGAAAGTACTATAGTTTGTCGATATCTGTATTTAAAATCTCAGTACTTACATCAGTGTAAGTACTGGTCATAAAAGTACTTACATTCAGTTAAGGCAAACAACTAGAACACTTTGCAAAAACACAGAAGTCATTTTTCTTTTGAGTCATTTAGTTCCTTGCATTCATTCACTGTAATTTTAACAGTGCAATTTTGGAATGAGAACCTTGCTCCACTTTGACACTCAATGGATCTCACTTCGTTATTTGACTGATTACAGTATATAGCACTGCTCATTTGCTTCTCAAATAAGCTCCCATCGATGTATGCAGAATCTGCAGCATCAGATATGCGGCCAGTCTTCTTCCTGGCGACCTCGCTTGGAATCCCGGCTTGCACCAGCCTATTCTTCGCGGTCCTTCTCAGGCTTGTATTTGTAAGGAACATGTCACTTGATGTAGAATGATGAAACAAGTTCCTCACAGTTTGCTGAATGCTATGTATACCCAAGCGGGTGTTATTATACCAGACGGGGCCTCGAGGATAAGGTATGCATGCAAGATAAAATGCCTTGTTGCCTTCTTGGTTATGAGCTTCAGGGCGATGCGACACGTACTCTTTGAATAACTTCAAAGGACAGCGTTCGGCATTATCACTGGCATACACTCGCGTGACCTTCGGATCCATTCTTGTGTTAGTAATACCAAAGCGTTTGTTTTTAGACATTCGCTCTGTGTATTCAAGAAAGTCACCATTTTCATCCTTTCCAAGGCGTATTTGTGAATCCTCACCGTAGTCCAAATCATATTGCTCTTGAGCTGCTCTTAAGCTAAAATGCAATCCAAGATGATAAATCAACGTTTGCTGAAGTTGTTTTGGATTTGAATATCCAAAAATTCCTTTTCGCCACAATTCAATCTTCGGCTTCAATCGGTATATTGTTTGCTCGCTTTTTGGTTTAGCAAGACCAGCCTTAGCTGACAGTTTCATTTCAGCATTTAGGACCATGCGCGACTCTTGAAACTGAGGATCTTTGAATAAGGAGAAATTAAAATTGTAGTTGTGTATGAAATTGTATTGAATCATCGCTCCAAGCTCTTTTAAAGTTGACGGTGGATACCTGCTACCATCAGTTTTCTGACATCAAAAAGAAGTACTTGAGGCAGTAATTCAATCGGATTCGGTAAATTCATCAATTCCCTTGATTACCTTTAATGACCGTGAATTCTAATTTTCCATTCATCGTACCAACTCTTAAATAGCTTAAATGCCCACTTCGCTTTTTGAATAGTATTTTTTGGGGTCACTTCATTTAGATGGCTTTGAATTTCAGTGTCAGTAGTTGATGCAAATCTACTGGAAGTGGGAATTTGATTTTCAGTAATACGTGAAGCCATTATCGTGTAAACCTTTCAGGAGATAGCTTGGATAAAATGACCAGATTATTCCAGTTAGATTATGCATGATTCAAATTTCAAACATCATTGAGAATATCATGGAATATACCAGGTAATCCATTGACTTCTAAATCATAGTGCTATTGTAGTCTGTGGATGAACCATAGAATTCGATCTTTCATGCCTTTGCTATCCATGGACTCCTACAACGAATGCATAGATAGATAAGACTGAATCCATAGAATTCCAAGGTTTCAAATCTAAAAATGAAAATAAATCTATGGAAACCTAGATATTCTAGATCTCCAAGAATACAGAATCCCAAATCTATGGTTGAATATATCAATTATGTTTGTCAATGTTGATATCATTACATACAGTGCTATAAATATGTTATAAATGCCTCGATATCGGATCCAAAAGGCCAAATATCCTCGTGGCTTCGCCACTCGGACATTCTGACCATTTAAATCCTCTATCGAGGCATTTATCATATACTTAAATTCAATGTCATTGAGCAGCATAATGTTTAGTGTGTTCATGGACTCCTAGATATCCATGTGGTGTTGTATCGATTTTCGTGTAAAATTAGCTCATAGATAGCGTTGCATGATTTTGATTATTCACGACTTATATCATATAACATAGCGTGTATATTCAGATGCTACGTACGCACGATGTCGCACAGTCAACTGGCGTTGAGTCATCAACAAAATAGAAAAAAAGTTTGTGCTGTTTGTTTTGGCAAAGCAAGGTATGACGTAACGAATGTTATAGAAGAAAGAATTATAAGATATTTTCAAGAGTATTACGATGCTAACGATTCAAGATTTCCTCATGGAATTTGCAGCAAGTGCCGAAATGATTTATTGAACATCAGTTGTGGCAAGAAAGCTACTGATATTCTGCCAGAGCCTTATGACTATATGGACATTTCACCCATACTGACTTCGACAAGATTGAATTCCAATTCCGATGTGCAACTGTGAATTATGTGACATTGCTCGCACTTCTGGAAGTCTGAGATTATCACAATACAAGAAAGGTCGCCCATCAATCAAAGAGAAAGTTTCTAGTGCTCCTATCACCATATGCAACGAATGCAAATCGGAATTCGGAAAAGGAATTTCCCATAAATGCAATACAAAAACATGAGAAGTAACATCATTGAGATGATAAATTCAACTGGTAAAAATACCCAGGAAGTGATCGCAGCTGGCATTGTTAAGGATTTTGCGAGCACCAGTGACTCCTACGAATTGTATTCTGGTGGGCCAAAGCGTCTCAAAGTTTATTTGAAATCTCCAAAGACCCCTTCACCCCAATTCAGTCTAACTGACATTTCCAAGCTACAAAATGCGACATCATCGTCGAATAATGAAATTCGACGCAAATTCGTGCCTTTTGTTAGAAGTGTTCTTAGTCGCACCTCAGTGGAGTCGAATATTGGCTCAAAGCTTCGAGATAGGGATAGTGATTGCGCCGGGTACTTCGATTGCATCTCATGTGATTTTGAGTGCACTGTAACCGGGAGTGGTGATGAATATATGCCAAGTCATCTAGTTTATTGCACCAACATCGAAGATCTCGTCACCTTCTTTTGTGAAAAAAGGCAAGTTGATAAAAGCGCAGTAACAATAAAAATGGGAATCGACAGTGGTGGAAATTGCCTGAAGTTTTGCCTGAATATCATCTCTAAGGATCCAAAGGAGAATGCGAAAAAATTGATCAATGAGTAATGCTTGACACAAGTGCTAAGAAACATGTGATTGTTGTCGTTGCATACAACGTGAAGGAGACGTATGAAATATTCGTCTTATTCTCGATAAGTTGCAAGTGGATCAAGTAGACTTCTACTACGTTTGCGCCGTTGACCTGAAGATGGCAAACACTTTGTGTGGACTGCAATCCCACTCATGCAGCTTTCCTTGTGTTTATTGTGAGTGTCCAAAATCAGAATTTTCTGATCTGACGAAATTTAAGACTTATCACATTGAGGACGATCGGCCGTGTCAAGCAACTGGCCGAGGAATTTTCTAAGCCAGAAGGTTTTGTATAATGACAAAGCATCTACCAAAGATTTCAAGGGCTGCGTGTACGATCCAATGATTCAAGGAGAGGACAGTGATATGTTAATCCAGACAGTCCCTCCCCCGGAGCTCCACCTCTTACTCCGAGTAATGAACAAAATCTTCAAAGAATTGCAGTCTGCAGCTCTAAACATCGCATGTGAATGGCTGGAAAAGATCGGGATCGTTCAGCCAAAAATTCACGGTGGTGAGTTTACTGGCAACATGTGCCGCAGACTGTTGAAACGTGTTGATAGTCTGAAAGATGTCGGACATAGTTCTCCACAACACACATCGTTGATTGACCAGTTCGCAAAATTGCTTTCTGCGTTCGATGTTGTTGTCAATCAATGTTTTGGTAAAATTCTTTACCCAGATTTTGAAGAATCTATCAAAAACTTTCAGAACGCATACTTACAGACTGGAATAAACGTGACTACAGCAGTTCACATAGTGTTCGTACACTTGGTTCAATTTTGCAAGCTTAAGAAGTGCAGTTTGGCACATTTTAGTGAACAAGCGTCAGAAGCTGTGCACTCCGATTTTGATCGATTGTGGCTATCGTGTGGAAAAGTTGGCTATAATCATGACAAATTCAAAACTCGTCTCTTGGACTGTGTAATAAGGTATAATTCACGGCACCAGTAAATTTTCACAAATCATAACTCGAGTGTTCATTGTCTAAGTTAGTGTCTCAACCATTTGTAATTTTCTGATTGTCATTTTACGGTAGGTGCATGCCCACTACAAAAAGATACGTCGGTCCGACGTCGAAAACGAACTCGTTCCGAGGAACAGAATGTCCGCATGGCCGATGGTCGGTACGACGTCAGAAACCGAAACCTCATTATAAAAAAGACACCCTAGGCCTCCTATCTGCTATTTCACAAGTAGGATGTCTATGGAATTACATGAAAACGTCAGTTGATCAGGAATTAAGTGTTATATATTTTCCTTTCCCTTTCTGAAGCTTGTTTGAGTAATCAATATCATCACAATCATATCCGCACGTCTTCATGTCTTCAATGTCTTGCTACAATTAACTCAATCAAAAAAGCCATTTTTATCATAATTTCTGCTTAAATTCAAAGAAATGAGGTCAGAATTAGCATGTTAAAGGTCAAAAAAATTTCCCGACCTTTTTCCGACTACCATACCTCGTTCCGACGTCTTTCCGACGAATCTTTTTGTAGTGGGTGATGGATATTACAATTTATGTCCTTTTTTCTGTTGTCAAATGGCCTTATAGAATAGATGGATATAGGTACTCGTACATATAGCATGCATGAAAATAATGATTTTTGTACTATTAGATAAATGAATGCAGTCAACATTTGTTTTGTATCTAATTGTCATGGTCCCAGATATTTCTTTATTTCATATCATAGGAACGATAATGGACACGTATCTGCAGTATTGATTCGGTAAATAGGATCAAGGATGATATAAATTACACTACACTTTATATAAATTTCCGTAGACCAACTACATGACGGTACTTGTGTAATCATGTTCTACATAAATAGTAGGCCTATTTAATTTCTCTCCTCGGAAATCCTCGGGCCATATGGATTACACTACGGCATTGTAGATTCGTACTTTATTCAGATAAAACAATAATAGATGCTTAATTAAGTAAATTGGCTACGATGGTACTGCACTGCCAACTGATTTAGCGCTTCACATTTGTGAAAATTGTTTTTTTTAGTATGCAAAAATGGTCATTTCAGGTCAATATCGATATCTATGATTTTTTCGAAAATAGCTTCCATAGAGGATTTCCGGAGACATATCACACGTGTAACTGTTAAACCCTAGGGATCTCAAAAATAGCCTGCAAGAAAGGGGTCACAATTTTTAAAGTTTTAGACCCCCTTCCGGTGAAGTGTG
>CAJQUW010011494.1:0-70340 GCA_907163375.1 Prostheceraeus crozeri
AATATTAACATCTATACATGGATTATTATTATTATTATCAAAACATTTATTTTCAAATCCCGTTGATCTCGTCGAATAAGAAGAACAGGATGATGCGGGCGAATATAATTTTTTTAAATTTGGATTTTCCATTTTTTTATTTTTATTAGAAAAAATTTTACTTTTTTATTGTTTTAAAAATGATGTTACCAAATGTTGGTGGAGGTGCATATATCCCGAATAATCGTGAATTAGAAATAGAGATAGAAAATTATATCATGAAAACTGGAGACGTTTTATCTGGTCCATTGCATCTTTCTATTCTTCCGCAACAAAATACAGAGTTGACAAATAAACAATATGTTGATACACAAATCAATGATTTAAAGGAAAAATATATAAACGATGTTTTGGTTCCACTGATGAACGAATTAAAGTTGCTTAAACTTAATGACAAATCATTAAACGAAAAATTATTAAAACTTGATAAAAAGGATAGAGAGCTAGAAGCAGATATAGCAAAACTTTTTAAAAAGATTTCTGAACAATCAAAAATTTTAATATTACTTTCTATAAAGTTAAAATCTGCAGTCATTAAAAATAAACATCAGATAAAAATGTTAAAAGAACAATTAGAAGATGAAATAGAAAAACTTCCTGAAAGAATTAAAAAAAATTTAAAGCAGTTACAAACTACATTCCAAAAAAGTGTTGATGAATTAAGTTCTAAAATTACTCAACAAATGAAAAAGATGAATAGAATAATAAATGAAGTAAACTCACTTAATGAAAAAGTTGATAAAATGAAAAATCTGAAAATCAATTTAGAAAATGAATTAAAGAAAAATTTACAAGAAAACTCTAAAGAAAATAAAGAACAGCTAGATTCTGTTAAAAGACAATTAGATGTTCTTAAAATTAAGTTAAATGCACTTAAAACGGCGTTGAAGATGAATCAGGTGAAAATGCAAGTTAATAGAAAAGAAATTAAAGTACATCACACGCTGCTTGACGCAATAGATAAAGTGCAACAGGCAATTAATAAAGTTATCTCGAAGTTGTTGTCCATTCACAAACGTAAATCTTAACACGTAGATATTTTTCCCAAAAGTCAAATTTAATCCTAAAAAATGCCTATAATTTATAAACACAATCTTAAACATTTTGCATCAAATAATAAAATTGCTCATGAACCATCTCAGAAACCTGTGTACCATTATGATAGTGTAGAAACTGTCGGAACACAAAAGTTCCTAGGCACCGCAGGTGCCGTCCAAAAAGAAGGGGCTGGCATCTTTTCTGGTATTGGAAGTATCGTTAACTTAATTAAAAATAATAAAGATTTGATTACATCTGCTGCAAAAGGAGCAGCTGCTATAGGTAGTACAGCTAGTGCAATATCAAATGCTGTCAAGTCTCAAAACGAATTAAAACAACTAGAAGCTATTCGTAAACTTAGGAATGATTCTGAAGAACTAAAAAATTTAAAAAAACTTTCAGAGGAAACAAAAAACAAAATTGCTAACATAACTGTGGGGGGTGAAACCTTGAGGAGCGGAGCTCCGTCTAATAGTAAACATAATGAAAATAAAAATAATAAAAAAACAATTGAAGAAATAAGAGGAAATGGCGTGAGTAGCAACCTTCGGTTTAACCAGCAAAGCTGTAGCGGAGCTGGTCTAGCAAAATTCTAAAATATATTTTTAGTAAAATTTTTTTAGTAAAATTTTTTTAGTAAAATTTTTTTAGTAAAATTCTAAAATTATATTTTAGCAAAATTTTTTTAGTAAAATTTTTTTTAGTAAAATTATTTTAGCAGAATTTTTTCTGTCTGTGAGAAAAAACAAAAAGTCAAATTATTTTTTATAAAAATGTCTTCGCTTATCGAAAATAAATTTAGATTAGACGATCCTCCGTTCGTCAGTTACAATCAAAAAAAGAATGACTATATAAGAATTGCTATGAATCCCGGATCTTCCAGTAGAGTAAATACTGGAGGTGATTTAATTTTTGAAGTTGATAATCAGCAGAGTTATTTATATCTACCTGATTCATTTTTACACTGTGAATATTCTTTGTATAGTGATGCCAATTTTACAACACCATTACCAGATAGCGATAATATTGCACTAGAGAATAATTTCTTTCCAAGATTATTTACACAAATGCGTTTAGATGTTGCAACTCAAAATATAGAAACAATAAGTGATTCTCCAGGTGTAATTGATACAATGCTTAGATTTGTAACAATTGGTGAAAATAATAAAAAGTATGAAATCGAAGGTTGGTTTCCTGATACTAATGATGGTATAATTGTTGATGATTTAACTCACGCTGGAACAGATGCAGCAGGAATTGCGAAAGATGTAGAAAATATTGCAAAACATTTAAATAAAACAAATAATGAAGCATATAAAGAAAGACGTGAATTTAACAAGAAAAGTAAACAGACAGTTAATTGGTCATTGTCTCCATTATTCGGATATTTAGATTATGATAAAATATCATATCAATTAAAATTTAAATTAATAATTCATCGCACAGCAAATAATGAATTAATCTTTTTTGGTAAGACTGGGAAAAAAGCATATTTAAAAATTGATAGACTTGAATGGTGGATTAAGCATATTACTCCTAGTTTAGAGGTTGAAACAGCTATTGCAAAAAGATTAAATACTAACAAACCAATTCCAGTAAATTTTCTAAAGCGTACTGCTAGTTCAGTAACTTTTTCCGAACAAAGATTTAACTGGCATTTTACTAGAACTGCGAATACCCCAAGATATTTATTACTAACATTTCAAAGAAATAATTCTCCAAGTTTTGATAAGAACAATAATATCTTCCATATTAATACAATTCGAAGTTTACAAGTTTCATTAAATCAAACCCGTTATCCAATTGATCCATTAAGATTCGATGATACCAATAATCAATTTATGGAAGGATATGATTCTTATCGAAATCTTTGTATAGAATTTGGAGTTGAACCACAATTAACTCCTGGAGATTGGAGACATTTATATCCTGTTTCCTGTTTCGATTTAAGTGCACAATCTGAAGATATTATCAAGACTGGCTGTGATGTAACAATTAATATTGAAAAGAAAGATTCCACAACTTCATTGATGGCTTATGGTTTATTGCTAGAAGATGTAAAATATTCTATTGAAATTCTTAATGGAAAGATGGTAAGGCTAAGTTAGTTAAAATTTTTTCATAACTAGAATAGATTAAAAATTCTTAACTTAAAATTTTTCATAACTAGAATAGATTAAAATTTTTTGGTAACTTAAAATTTTTTAGTAACTTGAAATTTTTTAATAACTAGAATAGATTAAAATTTTTTGGTAACTTAAAATTTTTTGGTAACTTGAAATTTTTTAATAACTAGAATAGATTAAAATTTTTTGGTAACTTAAAATTTTTTTATTAAAAATGTCGCAAGCGAAAGGTAATAATAATAAAACTGTTGAATTAAAATTACGTAATATTGTTGACAAAAATACCCCTAAAACTATTACGATTAACAAAAAAAGTATTACATAAGTAAACCAATGATAGAGAATATTCAATTACAAGAAGAAAAGAATGGCGGGATTCTCCCATTAATTCCACTAATAATAGGTGGCATAGCAGCAGGAAGTGTTGCAGGTGGGACAGCTGGTATTGTCCAAGCAGTAAATAAAAATAAATCAGAGAAGGCAGCATTAGAAGAACTAAAACGTCATAATAGAGAGTTAGAGAAAGTTGCTAGGGGTGACGGAATAGTAGATAATTTTATTAGTAAATTAAAATTAGTTGATGAAGGAAAACGAGTTCTTAAAAATATTCTCCACAATGTTGATGATTTAATTGAAATTAAAGAAACTAAAGATGGTTCTGGAATATATCTAAGTCCTAGTATGATAAGGTAATAACCTCAGAACCTTTGGTTCTTTTCGGTAAAACATTTATTTTTATCTTCTTAATTTTTTTTATCTTTTAAAATGAATTCTAAAAATTCCGAAAATTTAACTAAATTAAAAATTTCTAATTTAGATTTATTGAATTATCTATTAAACAAAAATAAAAACTTAAATTGTAAAATTTATGAAGGTAACGACGACAAACAAAGTTTGGCTACTACCTACGGTGGTGATATACAAAAAACATTAGAAAACTTTCCTGGATTTATTTGGAGTAAATATTCGAAAGAAAAACATCTTCCTGGTCATTCATATACCGGTCCAGGAACTCGATTAGATATAAGACTAGATGAGAATAATAATCCGAAACCAGGTGAAGAACCAATAAATAGAGTAGATGCCGCCGCTTACAGGCATGATTTAGCTTATCGAAATCATGATCTAAGTTCTCGACATGCAGCTGATAAGAAGATGATTCAAGAATTAGATAGTATTCAGAATCCTACATTTAGAGAAAAAATTGAAAGAATGTTTGTTAAGAAAGCTTTACAAGCTAAAATATTATTCGGCCAGGGTTTAAATGAAACTAATAACTCTGAGAGCAACGCTCAAACTAATAACTCTGAGAGCAACCCTCGAACTAATAACTCTGAGAGCAACGCTCGAACTAATAACTCTGAGAGCAACGCTCGAACCTACGCGTCCGAAATTCATAAAGAATATAGAAAGCCTAAATATTTATTGAAAGTAAAAGTATTTAATAAAGATGATATTTGGAGTGCTGATCTTATTCATATGCCGAATGAAAGGGACTACAAATACGCATTGACCGTTATAGATTTATATACACGATACGCTTGGGTAAAGCCTTTAAAAAATAAAAGTGGTCTTTCAGTTAAATATGCGTTTGAAGAAATCTTTAAAGAAAGTAAGAGAAAGCCAAAAAAATTGTTTGTTGATAAAGGATCGGAATTTTATAACCGAAACGTTCAGCCACTATTTGAAATTGTTTATTCAACTGAAAACGCTGGGAAGGCCGTAGTGATAGAAAGATTCAATCGGACGTTAAAAAATAAATTATTCAAGAAATTTACTGAGCAAAGAAATCAGAAATGGTTGAAGATATTACCAGGAGTTGTAGAAGAGTACAATAATAAAGTTCATTCTGGTATTGAAGAAACTCCAAAGAATGCTTCTAACGACCCTGATTTGATACGAAAGAAAATATTCGAGAATAATTATTCGAATGAGAGTAATCCGAATTTGCAGAAACTTAAGCCGAAATTTAAAATTGGAGATAGAGTTAGAATATTTAAATATAAGAACAAATTTGAAAAGGGCTTCGTCGGATACTGGACGAAAGAGATATTTGAAATTTGTAAAATAAATCAAACTTATCCGTTTACTTATGAAATTAAAGATTTTGATAATGAGGATATCAGAGGCCGTTTTTATCAAAATGAATTACAGAAAACAGAGCTTTAACCTCTAGGTGGCGCTTTAGCTAGCTTCGCTTGAGTTATAGATTGTTTAACTCTAACATAATATCTAGAAATGGTACTCCTTCCTGTAATTTAAATAAAACATAAAGACATAATTGTCCACAATAAGTTGTTCCCGGTTTTTGAATTTGAAATGTATTATAAATTCCATTGCCAAGTATTTCTCTTACTTCATTCGTAGGTGGAAGCCCGTATGAGTCAAAATAATAATTATCTCCGTTTTTACTAAAGATACCTGCTGACCAATGTACGCCGTTTTGGTCTGAAGTGTGAAGATTCGTTATGAAATTTACAGTTATTGATGGAACTTTGTTCCGGGAACTGAAGGTTCCTGTTGGTCTATTTTTTAGGAATTGTAATTCGTTTCTCATTAGAACATGAAAATTCTTTATTCCTAATCGATTAGCGATTTTCTTTAGGTCGAAATTCGTTGTCGTTTGTGTTCCATATAATTTCAAAAACTCATTTATGTTGCTCATTTTATAATAAAAAAATTTCTTAAGGGACCCCTAGAAGTCAGAGGGGGGGTATTGATTTAAAACTGTTCTCTAATGATGTCTTTCCTTACTACTTAGTCAGAAGGGAGGGGGTATTGATTTAAAAACTGTTCCACAATGATGACTTTCCTTGCTACTTAGTCAGAAGGGAGGGGGTATTGATTTAAAACTGTTCTCTAATGATGTCTTTCCTTACTACTTAGACAGAAGGGAGGGGGTATTGATTTAAAACTGTTCCACAATGATGACTTTCCTTGCTACTTATTCGATTTTGAAATGATTTAATTTAATCTAAATTAAAACGTTACATTGTTCCATTTTATTCTTATGAACTCTTGTTAAGAGAATATTGATTGTTTTATCTGTATTAAGACATTAGCAACATCTGTTACCAAATTTCTCAACATGAACAGCTGCTACCAGTTTAAGCTATTCAGTATGAGAGAATTCTTTGTGACCCGCATAACTCATAACTTTTCACTTGAACGGCTGCTGCCATTATTCCGCGTATTACTGCGTGCATTCATTCTGCGAGCGTTCTACGAGACTGTAACTGCTTACGAATCATCTGTGTCCTTTATCTATTTTGGTCAATTTCATCAGCGACTTTCAACAATTTCATTTTTATCATAATTAATTCACTACGTTTTAACGAAAATGGCACGTTCAAGCATCGCCTTTGCCGATTTGAAAAGAAAAATTTCAGACACTATTGTGAACGAAGATCAACGGGAAAAGTGTATTGAGATGCTAACAGAATTTCAGGAGAAATATCTTAAACCAAGGGAAGAAGAAGACATCCACGCATCAAAAACATTCAGAGAATTTTTAGTGATAAATCAATTTGAAGACACATTGCAAGATAACGCCATCAATAACAGTTCAAACTATAATTTTGAAGAAGAAATTCAAAGAGACATCTTGGCATCAGAGCTAACTAATTATTTAGCACATTTAAGAAGAGAAGAAGACATTTCGGTGAACAATACTGTGAAGTTATCGTTGTTAAAAGGAAGAGCTTTGACTGTAATCCGGGGAAGTGGCCATGTTTGCAAACAATTAGATTATTCGAGAGGCTATAGCATCTTTTTAAGAAAATTTTATAAACTATATTTACGATTTCCGTTTATTAAGACCTCGACGGAATCTATATCATTTTTCAAAAGGAACTTCGCTATTATTGACTCGTATCTTCGCCATGGAAGACAGCACCCAACCCTTGATCAAATTTTAAACTCAATCAATTGAAACGGTAAGCTACTCCCAATAGATAATAGTACTATGAGCCTTACCTTATTTTACTCATACAGAAACAATTGTATCATGGCATAATACATTTTCTAGTCAACATATTTTATTCGTTGTAAACCATGCTACTTGTCCTCATTGGTTTTATAGTTCTATGAGCCTTACCTTATTTTACTCATACAGAAACAATTGTATCATGGCATAATACATTTTAGTAACATATATTTTATTCATTGTAAACCATGCTACTTGTCCTCATTGGTTTTATAGTTCTATGAGCCTTAGCTTATTTTACTCATACAGAAACAATTGTATCATGGCATAATACATTTTAGTAACATATATTTTATTCATTGTAAACCATGCTACTTGTCCTCATTGGTTTTATAGTTCTATGAGCCTTAGCTTATTTTACTCATACAGAAACAATTGTATCATGGCATAATACATTTTAGTAACATATATTTTATTCATTGTAAACCATGCTACTTGTCCTCATTGGTTTTATAGTTCTATGAGCCTTAGCTTATTTTACTCATACAGAAACAATTGTATCATGGCATAATACATTTTAGTAACATATATTTTATTCATTCTAAACCATGCTACTTGTACATAGTACTTGTCTGTGATGTGAATAAAATATTTCAAAGATGGAAATGTGTTTTCATTTTGTATCGAGTTAAAGCAGTAGCAACTACTGGAATTGTAAGAACGCCAGATGAAATGACAATTGTTAAAGCATTAGACCATCTCTTTCTTAATTTTTTATAATGCTCTAATCTTAATAATAATTGAGATTCCTTATCTTTCATATACCTAACTCTATCTTTGTGTTTTTCTTTGTTCATTTTTTCAATGTTAATCTTTTCAATGTCCATTAAAGTAGAACTACGTTCATATGATAACGAAGGATATATTCTTGCGGTTTCTTCCACTTTTGTTTCATCCACTTTTGTTTCTTCCATTTTTAAAGAAATATTTTTAACGGGCGAAGCCCTGAACCTTCGGTTCGCAAGTCACATGATATATTTTAAAAACCTGAAAAATGGATAAAATTCATGAATTTGAAATTCTCAACTTTTATGATTTTCGGTGTCCGGTTTTACATGACCTGGAACGGTCATGATTTAAGCAATGAAAAATGTCATAATCACAAATTTGAGATTCTCAACTTTTATGATTTTTTCGGTGTCCTGGAACGGTCATGATTTAAGCGAGGGTGAAAATCGAACCGAAGGTTCTAGGGCTTCGCCCGATTGTAATTCTCAAATTTTGAGATTTTGAAAAATTTGAAAACTTGGGTATTTTTAAAAACGCTTAAATTTTCGCCCTTCGGCCTTCAGCCACGTGAAATTTGAAGTCTACCTAAATTTTTGAAATTTTTTGAAATTTTGATTTTTTTGAAAAAACCCGCAAAAGTGTGACATCCGGCGCAAGCGAAGCGAAGCAAAGCGAAGCGAAGCGTCGCGCCGGATGTCACACTATAAACTACTCCCGTATAGGTGAGTTAACATGCGTAGTTGTAAGTAGTTTTGGTGAGTAGTATGTAAAAATATTAAAATGCATGTAGCGTGTTGAAGTGAGGTATTGTCCTGTTCGTTGGGAGGTGTAGTATGCGTGTGTGAAGTTTGGAGGGAATCGGTTTAGTTTTGTAGGAGCCATGGCCCCGTATAGGTTAGTTAACATGCATAGTTGTAAGTAGTTTTGGTGAGTAGTATGTAAAAATATTAAAATGCATGTAGCGTTTTGAAGTGAGGTATTGTCCTGTTTGTTGGGAGGTGTAGTATGTGTGTGTGAAGTTTGGAGTGAATCGGTTTAGTTTTGTGGGAGCCATGGCCCCGTATAGGTGAAGTTGTGTATGTGTTGATTAGTGGTGCAAGGTAAATTTTGTGGACAGAGTTTTTTGAAGTTCAGCGGAGGCGGAGAGCATGTAGAGTGTTGAAGTGAGGTATTGTCCTGTTCGTTGGGAGGTGTAGTATGTGTGTGAAGTTTGGAGGCAATCGGTTTAGTTTTGTGGGAGCCATGGCCCCGTATAGGTGAGTTTGTGTATGTGTTGATTAGTGGTGCAAGGTAAATTTTGTGGACAGAGTTTTTTGAAGTTCAGCGGAGGCGGAGAGCATGTAGAGTGTTGAAGTGAGGTATTGTCCTGTTCGTTGGGAGGTGTAGTATGCGTGTGCGAAGTTTGGAGTGAATCGGTTTAGTTTTGTAGGAGCCATGGCCCCGTATAAGTGAGTTAACATGCATAGTTGTAAGTAGTTTTGGTGAGTAGTATGGAAAAATATTAAAATGCATTTGAAGTGGTGAAGTTAGGTGTTGTCCTGTTCGTTGGGAGGTGTAGTATGTGTGTGTGAAGTTTGGAGGGAATCGGTTTAGTTTTGTGGGAACCATGGCCCCGTATAGGTGATTTTACGTGCATAGTTGTAAGTAGTTTTGGTGAGTAGTATGGAAAAATATTAAAATGCATTTGAAGTGGTGAAGTTAGGTGTTGTCCTGTTCGTTGGGAGGTGTAGTATGTGTGTGTGAAGTTTGGAGGGAATCGGTTTAGTTTTGTGGGAGCCATGGCCCCGTATAGGTGAGTTAACATGCGTAGTTGTAAGTAGTTTTGGTTAGTAGTATGTAAAAATGGTAGAATGCATGTAGCGTGTTGAAGTGAGGTATTGTCCTGTTCGTTGGGAGGTGTAGTATGCGTATGTGAGGTTTGGAGGGAATCGGTTTAGTTTTGTGGGAGCCATGGCCCCGTATAGGTGATTTTACGTGCATAGTTGTAAGTAGTTTTGGTGAGTAGTATGTAAAAATGGTAGAATGCATGTAGCGTGTTGAAGTGAGGTATTGTCCTGTTCGTTGGGAGGTGTAGTATGTGTGTGTGAAGTTTGGAGGGAATCGGTTTAGTTTCGTGGGAGCCATGGCCCCGTATAGGTGAGTTAACATGCATAGTTGTAAGTAGTTTTGGTGAGTAGTATGTAAAAATATTAAAATGCATGTAGCGTGTTGAAGTGAGGTATTGTCCTGTTCGTTGGGAGGTGTAGTATGCGTGTGTGAAGTTTGGAGGGAATCGGTTTAGTTTTGTGGGAGCCATGGCCCCGTATAAGTTATTTTAGGTGCATAGTTGTAAGTAGTTTTGGTGAGTAGTATGGAAAAATATTAAAATGCATTTGAAGTGGTGAAGTTAGGTGTTGTCCTGTTCGTTGGGAGGTGTAGTATGTGTGTGTGAAGTTTGGAGTTAATCGGTTTAGTTTTGTGGGAGCCATGGCCCCGTATAGGTGATTTTACGTGCATAGTTGTAAGTAGTTTTGGTGAGTAGTATGCAAAAATATAAAATGCATGTAGCGTGTTGAAGTGAGGTATTGTCCTGTTCGTTGGGAGGTGTAGTATGCGTGTGTGAAGTTTGGAGTGAATCGATTTAGTTTTGTGGGAGCCATGGCCCCGTATAGGTGATTTTACGTGCATAGTTGTAAGTAGTTTTGGTGAGTAGTATGGAAAAATATTAAAATGCATTTGAAGTGGTGAAGTGAGGTGTTGTCCTGTTCGTTGGGAGGTGTAGTATGTGTGTGTGAAGTTTGGAGGGAATCGGTTTAGTTTTGTGGGAGCCATGGTTCCGTATAGGTGAGTTTGTGTATGTGCTGATTAGTGGTGCAATGTAAATTTTGTTGACAGAGTTGTTTGAAGTTCAGCGGAGGTGGAGAGCATTTGGAGTGTTGAAGTGAGGTATTGTCCTGTTCGTTGGGAGGTGTAGTATGCGTGTGTGAAGTTTGGAGTGAATCGGTTTAGTTTTGTGGGAGCCATGGCCCCGTGTAGGTGAGTTTGTGTATGTGCTGATTAGTGGTGCAAGGTAAATTTTGTGGACAGAGTTTTTTGAAGTTCATTGGAGGTGGAGAGCATGTAGAGTGTTGAAGTGAGGTATTGTCCTGTTTGTTGGGAGGTGTAGTATGCGTGTGTGAAGTTTGGAGTGAATCGGTTTAGTTTTGTAGGAGCCATGGCCCCGTATAGGTGAGTTAACATGCATAGTTGTAAGTAGTTTTGGTGAGTAGTATGGAAAAATATTAAAATGCATTTGAAGTGGTGAAGTTAGGTGTTGTCCTGTTCGTTGGGAGGTGTAGTATGTGTGTGTGAAGTTTGGAGGGAATCGGTTTAGTTTTGTGGGAGCCATGGCCCCGTATAGGTGAGTTAACATGCATAGTTGTAAGTAGTTTTGGTGAGTAGTATGTAAAAATGGTAGAATGCATGTAGCGTGTTGAAGTGAGGTATTGTCCTGTTCGTTGGGAGGTGTAGTATGTGTGTGTGAGGTTTGGAGTGAATCGGTTTAGTTTTGTGGGAGCCATGGCCCCGTATAGGTGAGTTAACATGCATAGTTGTAAGTAGTTTTGGTGAGTAGTATGTAAAAATGGTAGAATGCATGTAGCGTGTTGAAGTGAGGTATTGTCCTGTTCGTTGGGAGGTGTAGTATGTGTGTGTGAAGTTTGGAGGGAATCGGTTTAGTTTTGTGGGAGCCATGGCCCCGTATAGGTGAGTTAACATGCATAGTTGTAAGTAGTTTTGGTGAGTAGTATGTAAAAATATTAAAATGCATGTAGCGTGTTGAAGTGAGGTATTGTCCTGTTCGTTGGGAGGTGTAGTATGTGTGTGTGAAGTTTGGAGTGAATCGGTTTAGTTTTGTGGGAGCCATGGCCCCGTATAGGTGAGTTTGTGTATGTGTTGATTAGTGGTGCAAGGTAAATTTTGTGGACAGAGTTTTTGAAGTTCAGCGGAGGCGGAGAGCATGTAGAGTGTTGAAGTGAGGTATTGTCCTGTTCGTTGGGAGGTGTAGTATGTGTGTGTGAAGTTTGGAGGGAATCGGTTTAGTTTTGTGGGAGCCATGGCCCCGTATAAGTTATTTTAGGTGCATAGTTGTAAGTAGTTTTGGTGAGTAGTATGCAAAAATGGTAGAATGCATTTGGAGTGTTGAAGTGAGGTATTGTCCTGTTCGTTGGGAGGTGTAGTATGTGTGTGTGAAGTTTGGAGTGAATCGGTTTAGTTTTGTGGGAGCCATGGCCCCGTATAGGTGAGTTTGTGTATGTGCTGATTAGTGGTGCAAGGTAACTTTTGTTGACAGAGTTTTTTGAAGTTCGGCGGAGGTGGAGAGCATGTAGAGTGTTGAAGTGAGGTATTGTCCTGTTCGTTAGGAGGTGTAGTATGCGTGTGTGAAGTTTGGAGTGAATCGGTTTAGTTTTGTGGGAGCCATGGCCCCGTATAGGTGAGTTTGTGTATGTGTTGATTAGTGGTGCAAGGTAAATTTTGTGGACAGAGTTTTTTGAAGTTCAGCGGAGGCGGAGAGCATGTAGAGTGTTGAAGTGAGGTATTGTCCTGTTCGTTGGGAGGTGTAGTATGCGTGTGTGAAGTTTGGAGGGAATCGGTTTAGTTTTGTGGGAGCTATGGCCCCGTATAGGTGATTTTCGGATATGCTGATAATTTTCATTAGTCGAGAGAGGTTTTTGGGGATTGACATGAGGTATTGGCATCGGGAGAGGTCAAATGAGGTATTGTCACGTTCATTAGGACTTGTAGTATATGTGTGTGAAGTTTCGCGCTGTATGGTTGAGATTGATGGAAGCCATGGCCTCGTATAGGTTGTGTTTTTTTAGAATTTTTGTTTAAATAGGATTTGTTTTAAATTGTCGAGAAACGGCGGTGATATTCAGTAATTTGATGATGTGTGCTTGTTGGTCACTTCCTGAGGAACCCGAATATGTGTTTGGTTTTGGGAAATGTTTAATATTAACGGAGCTATGGCACCGTATATGGTTTAGTAATTTTTTTTTATGGCATCGTATGTAGTTTAGCAATTGCCCCGATATGTTCATCTTATTACATGCCTGATTGCAGTAGCCAAGTCAGTCACGCAATATTCGGAGGAAACTTGCGCCTAAAAGAAACTTTGCAATTATGCGAGCAAAACAGAGCACAAAACTACTGGTGTCCGATTTAATCATACATAATCAATATCCTGTGAATTAATTTGATGAATTGGCTAAATCGCAGTTCCAAGAACTGACGAACACTTGAGTTGGCGGATAGCTAATTTGATGACTTAAAACAAAATCTGAATTAAAGCCTCTCTTGGTCGACCAAACGACCTTGCCACGAATTTTAATGAAGCAAATAGGAGCTGTCCGGTCTAGACCTAGTTGTTGTTGCTTGATGTCTATGGCATAGATGATAGACATCGGATAACATTATTAGGATCCTAATATCCTAATCATGTTATCCGATGTCTATGGCATAGATGTCAAGGATGTCACTCTACATGTCTGCTTTCCTACATTGCCAACGTCAGATTTTTATACAAGTGAATACACCATAGACCAATACACAATGCCTTAAGCGACAAGTATCGATGTTGACATACTCTCGTGTTTCGCAATTTTGTGATCACAAGTACGTGTTGACCGTTGCCAGGTTTATATTTGGCCGACCGACCATGCCTGTTTCCATGCATATTTTTTTCTTTGCAATGCAATTTGTGTGTTGTTGGTGCTGTGATGTTTCACTCATTTTGGGTTGCTGCAATTGCCATGGGGTCTATGGGGTGAGTATATAGCATGTAAGCATGCATGTAAGTATACACTCTATGTTTATTGCCATTTGCATTTGCAGTTGTCTCTCTTCTGAAATACTTGCCTATAGAGCAATGACGTTGTTGGAGAGAAGTTCTTCATCAAACAAAAGCAAGTTTGAGAATTATTTGCGAAAATGATACTGACAAATGTGCATCCATAGACATCAAACATCAACACTAGGTGCCTTAGTGCTTACGGTTCGATGTCTCTGTGTGCATCATTCTTTATCCTTAAGAATGCATGATAGTTAATGGTAGGTTGGCGATGGCTTTTGCAATAGACATCGAACAACAACAACTAGGCAACAACAACGATGTCTGTGGTTTTAGCTATATGGATTCATATAATTCGCACCAATTTTGTGCTATTCGCAGATCAATACAAAGTGTTGATCATCATCATCAATCAACATGATCGCGCTACGTTCACATTAAATTCGGTGTGTAATAAAGCGTTCTTAATGTAATTTTGTGCTTTAATTTTTCTCGATTGCTCAAAAAAGCTTCTCATATGCCGTTTTAATTTAATACATTTTTCGCAAGCGCCGATCGATCAGCCCCAGAAGTTGACGGTTTATCTTCCACTGATTCAGTTTCCCTTTTGTCGTTTTGGATGAACTGTGACTGATTATATTTCAAAATCTGTGATAAAATCATCACATTCGCGCTTAGAATTACTCTGGTATTCAAACTGAGCATGCTAGCGTCATGAAACTTCACCGGCAAATGTCATATGTTATCAGCAATGCTCCATCCTACTTTTGACTTGAACTGAAGCATATCAGAAATTCTGTGACTGATCATAAATTTTTTCAGTTTGAGTGATTATACATTTTCCAGATTATCATGAATAATTGTAAACAAACATCCTAAGTCGCGGAAGTCAAGCTGATTATCAAGGGAATTTAATGAGTTGTATTACTGCGAAACGTCACTGAAGTTAGCATCCAACTTAATTTTTTCAAACACATTGCTCAAAGGCGAAAACCAGCTCACTTATGTAAAACAATGCGAAAAATTTGCCTCTGACGCCAAAAACGCCGTCTGACAACCGTAACATGATAAAAAAGTATATTTTATGTCAAAAAATACAAAAACGTTGGTGCTAACTTCAGCGCATAGAGTAGGGATATATAGGTAGAGTGTCGACTCAAAAACGTATCTGTATACAGTGAAAATTTTATATGAAAAGATTCATGTTTTTGCGGAGACCACGTTCCCGTACGTGTGGTTCAAAAAATTATTTGAGTAGTTTTGAAAAAAGTCAAAATTTGCCAATTTAAATACTACCGAGATGACTCTCCGAAATAAGTAGTATGAAACAAGTTGGATATCAAAAGGAATAAATATTTGCCAAGAGGCATCATAACCAAGCGGACATTGAGCTGATTATGGGAATTTCATGATCCGCATTATAATTGAAGTCTTCATGAAAAAGTCACGATATTATTCGTGCTTTCTTGGCTGACATTTAGTTTTTAAAATTCAATTTTCAACGGCATCATAGGATACATTAGGTAGAGTGGTAACTCCGCATTTATTAAATCCCCAATGTGTATACACTTTCGATTTTCTTAAATGAACTCGTGGGAGATACAGTCGGAATTGTTTCCAAATGTGAGATAAGCGAATGTTTGCAGTTTTGAAAAAATTGCAACGGAATTGATTGAACATGATGGCATAATTCAGAAGGAAGTATATATTATTTTACAGATTCCGCGTCATGACAGCCTTGGATAGGTAATGTTAAATAAACATTTCGATAGGTTGCTGCTACTTTCATGCTCAACCTTAAGAATATTTTCAGTCGGCATAATTCGTCAAAAACTGATTTGAAATATTAGGTCGGTGCAACCGACTCGTGGTTTGGCCCAGCTACAAAATTCTAGTAGTCATAGATTCTGACGATTCTGTGAAGTATAAAGTTGCTTGCAACTCGTGCAAAGATCTTCATCTTTACATTATTCTCGATCAACAAAGTGCCCTCACCCTTCGGGCTCGTGCATAGACACGTTGATCTAGAAAAATGCAATGAAGATGGATATTTTGCACTTGATGCGCAAATAGCTATTAATATCTATGTATCAGGGATAGCGATAGTTGACATTGTGTGATGACTAGCAAAATAACATAGGTGGCACATGCTCCATCCAAAATAGGATTAAATGCATCATTAGACTCAATAGACCGTGTTAGACCTTTTCAATTTGCAGTATACCGAGGTAGAAAGAGCAAAATATCTTAATCGAAGGCAATTATCACAATCAACTTTCCAAGATAAGATGCATGATATTGTTCAGATAAAGAATAAAGAATCAAAAATAGTGAATATGAAATCATAACTAAGAAAATTCAATTAATTCACATTTGTGAATATATGGGCCTGCTATAGCCTACAACAGAATAGCCATTTATTTATTTAGTAGGCCTACACCAATAAGTGCAATGAGCATTAAGGCAACACAGGAAATACACTCAGGAGGAAACAATTAGAAGTTACAATAAAGCATAAAAAGCTTTAGTCTAAACTGTTTCACTGTTCACAATATCGTCGGGGAGGCGGTTCCAGTCATCTATGATGCGGTGGGAAAAGGAGGATAGGCGACAATTCAGATTTGTTGGGTGGCGGAAAATTTTGTAGTTATGTCCGCAGGTTCGGGAAACACTAAAGGTGAAGAAGGAATTAGGATCACTTGGAGTAAGGTGGTTACATAGTTTGAACACGGTTGTAAGGTCCATAATCCGACGACGACATTGTAGTGTTGGGAGTTTCAGAGCTCTCAGTCTTTCTTCGTAGGGTAACGATGATAGACCACGGATGCTTTTGGTGAATCGACGTTGTACACGTTCGATAGCCAGAATGTCTTTATTCAGGGATGGATTCCAGACTGGGATGGCATATTCGAGGTGAGGGCGGACCAGTGTCTTGAAGAGACGAATAAGCAGATCGGCGTCCCGAGAGACGTATGTCCTGAGGATGGCAGATACAATGCGATTCGCTTTCTGAACACAGGTCAGAATGTGCCGAGAGAATTCTAGGTCTTTTGAAATCAGAACTCCAAGGTCTTTGACACACTTGGAATTATTCAGGAAATTTCCATCCAGACGGTAGTCCGAGGCAGGATTGCGAAATCCAAAGTGTAGAATGGAGCACTTTTGGGGATTGAGCGATAGCTGCCATTTCTTCGACCAGGTGGTTACAGCATTGAGGTCAGCTTGCAAAAGTTCTTTGGCTTTCAGGGCATCAGTGCGCTTGATTTCGGAATACAATTTTACATCATATCAGCTAAAGAAGAGTTTGTCAAGGTGTCATCAATGTCATTAATAAAGGCGACAAACAGATCTGGGCCTAAAACGGATCCCTGGGGGACACCAGAAATCATTCTGTAGGGGGAAGAATGCACATCATCCACGACAACATTCTCAGTTCTATCCTCAAGAAAAGCTTTCAGAAAACATAGAAGTCTCACTCCAATGCCCAAGGAGGCTATAGCCCAAAACTAGAATTTAGGCTATAAATCAATTCTGCACAATGATTTTTGTTGACCGCAGAATGCATTCTGCTAGTTAATAATTTGGACATTTTGACTGATCTACGTAGCCGGTTGGAGAATGCTATTAACTACTTTTATTAAGTTGACTAACTCAAATATTTAGTCAAGAAGCATCATAAAAAGTTTTTGATTACTTTATTTGTAAAATTAGAATGCGGCTCATGAGATTTCCTTGATAATCGACTTAATTTCCGCTTCATCAGGACTCATTTTAAAAAGCTTCAATCTTTTTGATATTAAATAGATTTCATACCAATCAAGGATAAATATCTCAGGTAGGCTACCGGATTGCTATAGAATGCAAACACAGGAATAATTGGCGAAAATTTGCCTTTTTAAAAACTGATCAAATATTCTTTTGGGCTTTATCTCCGTAAAAACTGATATTTTGATGCAAAAATGTTCACTGCTGTAGCTGACATTTTCAGAGTTGATGCTATGAATACTTGGCCTAGGGTGAGACTAATATGGCCACCTTAAGGGGTTTGCAGACTTATTTTTACAAAGGTAATTCTTTTCATCCCGTGACAACTCACATGGCAAGAACAGTGTATCAGACACCTTTCCAAAATAGATGGAGGTTCTAGGATTCATTTGAAAAAATAGAAGCTATTTTGTAAAAGATGTCAGTAATGTATATATGACCGTTCTAGGACAAGCAAAAAATAAAAAAATAAGGTACCCCAAAAATGCAAAGAAAAATGAATATATGACCGATTCAGTACAACTAAAGAGAAAAAAATATATATGACCGGTCTAGGATAAGCAAAAAAATAAAAAAATAAAGTACCCCGAAAATGCAAAAAAATGAATATATGACCGATTCAGGACAACTAAAAAGAAAAATAAGATACCTCCAGAATGAGTATAGGAAATATTGCATACACTGAAAAAGAGTTTCATAAATAAAAATATTTTTAAGGATAAAATCAAAAAAACAGTTTTAAGCTCGTTGGGGTTTTTTCATATACTGAAAAGAGGTTTCAAAAATTTCACGTGGTCGAAAATTTAAGTTGTCTCAAAATAGCACGTGGTCAAAAATTTAAGTTGTCTCAAAATTTCACGCAGTCCAAAAATTTACGTTGTCTTTTCACATAGACCAAAAAATATCAAAATATTTATTAAAAAATGGAAGAAACTTCGAGAATGGAAGAAACTTCCGCGGGGACGACGACGACGACGACGAGAATATATCCTTCGTTATCACAATTAAAAACAAGTGAAATGGATAAAGAAAAGCACAAAGATAGAGTTAGGTATATGAAAGTTAAGGAATCTCAATTATTATTAAGATTAGAACATTATAAAAAATTAAGAAAGATATGGTCTAAAGTTAAGAATGTAACACAAGGAATTGGAATTGATCGTGATGAGATCTCTTTTTCCTCTTACTCATCGACATAACTGACAATCGCACTTGACAATTGTTCTCGTGATGCGGCTAATTGTCTGAGTGATCTGATGTCTATTCATTGTCTTTGTTGTTCCGTGTTATATGATATGTATATCATGCCATGACATTGTTTGGTTGGACAACACAATTAAAACTTTTACGGAGCAGCGTGACTTCTTTCTCTCTCTCTCGATCCTGTCTATTACAGGAATATTGTATTCACAATGACATGCATTCTTTAAAACAATTGTTTGTCTTCAATGAGAATAATTCCCGTATGCTTTTAATAGAATGACCTTGAACGCTAATGGAAATTTACACCAAAACCGTTCTAGGAGCCCGAAAAAGTGTCAGAAAGTTTGTCGACATGGCTGTCGACATGGTTCGACAGTCGGTGCATTTTTCCATTCAAAATAATGTCGCATGAATGATTGTTATGGAAATCAAAATGAATAGAAATGCACATTCCTTCCTTCATTTATCTTCTCTCTCTCATATGTCTATTGTGTTTAGATTGTATTTGTTCTTTTGTATTAATAGTGTGAAGGAGATTTCACAACCCGCATTATGCGCTATTGTCTGTGATTTACCTCACCCCTATCAGCTGTCACAATTTTAGCAGCTGCTACACGCCAATTCTTTTGAGAAATTTCTGAAATAGATTTTATTCCATTTAAAATGATTAACATGACTGAGTTCTTAAAACAATGCGGTAAGCAAACAACTACGAATTTTGATCTAAAGAAAATTGCTCATCAATTGGGAACAAAGAATTTTCACATATTGATGAGAAATGAATTACTATTGATAAAAGATGTACCTGAAGTAAACTTCGTAACAAATCTCCACACGTCAGATCAAAAAGGAGTACATTGGTCAGCAGGTATGTCTAATAAAAATGGAGATAATTACTATTTTGACTCTTATGGACTTCCACCTACAAATGAAGTAAGAGAAATACTTGGCAATGGAACATACAATACGCTTCAAATTCAAACACCGGGAACTACTTATTGTGGTCAATTATGTTTATACGTTTTGTATAAATTATAAAAAGGAGTACCATTTCTAGATATTATGTTAGAATTGAATAAGGGAATTTAATTCTCGAAACGTTAGTTCCAATTACTGTAATTAAAGTTCAAACGAAGCCAGCTAAAGCGCCACCTAAAGGTTAAAGCTCGGTTATTTGTAATTCGTTTTCATAAAATCGGCCTCTGATTTCCTCATTATCTAAATCACTAATTTCATAAGTAATCGGATAAGTTTGATTTATTTTAGAAACTTCACATATCTCTTTAGTCCAATAGCCAACAAAACCTTTTTCAAATTTATTTTTATACTTAAATATTCGTACCCTATCTCCAATTTTAAATTTCGGCTTACGTTTCTGTAAATTCGGATTACTCTCATTCGAATAATTATTTTCGAATATTTTCTTTCGTATCAAATCAGGATCGTCAGAAGCATTCTTTGGGGTTTCTTCAATACCTGAATGAACTTTATTATTGTACTGATCTACAATTCCTGGTAATATCTTCAACCATTTCTGACTACCTTGCTCAGTAAATTTCTTGAATATTTTATTTTTTAAAGTTCTATTAAACCTCTCTATTACTACAGCCTTTCCTGCATTTTCTGTGGAATAAACAGTTTCAAATAATGGCTTAACATTTCTGTTATAAAACTCAGATCCTTTATCAACGAATAGCTTCTTTGGCTTTCTATTACTTTCTTTAAAAATTTCTTTAAACGCATATTTAACTGATAGACCACTTTTGTTTTTTAAAGGCTTTGCCCAAGCGTATCGTGTATATAAATCTATAGCGGTCAATGCGTACTTAAACCCTCTTTCATTCGGCATATTGATTAGATTCGCACTCCAAATATCATCTTTATTAAATACTTTTACTTTCAATAGATATTTTGGTTTTCTATATTCTTTATGAATTTCGGACGCGTAGGTTTCAGAGTTATGAGTTTTGTCTAAACCCTGACCGAACAGTATTTTTGCTTGTAATGCTTTCTTTACGAACATTCTTTCAATTCTTTCTCTAAAGGAAGGATTTTGAATATTATCTAATTCTTCTATCATTTTCCTATCAGCTTCATGACGAGATTTTAGGTCATGATTTCGATAAGCTAAATCGTGTCTATAAGCTGCTGCATCAACTCTGTTTATTGGTTCTTCACCTGGTTTTGGATTATTATTCTCATCTAGTCTTATATTTAATCGAGTTCCTGGACCGGTATATGAATGACCAGGAAGATGTTTTTCATTTGAATATTTACTCCAAATAAATCCAGGAATAATTTCTAATGTTTTTCGTATGTCACCTCCGGAATGCAACGAAGTTGAATCACCACCGGTGTGCTGACAATTTGAGGTTTTATGTACTTTTAAGAGATAATTCAATAAATCTAAATTAGGAATTTATAATTTGATTAAATTTTCGGAATTTGTAGAACTTGTAGAAATTCTACAACTTGTAGAATTTGTGGAATTATTTTTTAAAGATAAAATAAAATAAATGTTTTACCTAGTCATACTAGGACTTAGATATATTCCAGAACCATCTTTAGTTTCTTTTATTTCTATTAAATCATCAACATTATGTAGAATGTTTTTGAGAACTTGTTTTCCTTCATCAACTAAACTTAATTTACTAATAAAATTATCTACTATTCCTTCACCCCTATCAACTTTCTCTAACTCTCTATTATGACGTTTTTGTTCTTCTAATGCTGCCTTCTCTGATTTATTTTTATTTACTGCTTGGACAATACCAACTGTCACACCTGCTACACTTCCTGCTGCTGCTATACCTCCTATTATTAGAGGAATTAATGGGAGAATTCCACCATTCTTTTCTTCTTGTAATTTAACATTCTCTATCATTGGTTTACTTATGTAATATTTCTTTTCGTTAATCGTAATAGTTTTAGGTGTATTTTTGTCAACAATGTTACGTAGTTTTAATTCAACAGTTTTATTGTTATTATTATTACTTTTCGTTTGCGACATTTTTAATAAAAAATGTTAAGTTAAGAACAAATTTTAAGTTACCAAAAAATTTAATTAACCTATAGAACTTTGTTCAGAGGCTTTAGCCGATCGGACCAAAGGTCCTCAGGTTACTAACCTATCCTGACCATTTTTCCATTAAGAATTTCAAAACAATATTTTACATCTGCTAGCAGTAAACCATAAGCCATTAATGAAGTTGTGGAATCTTTCTTTTCAATATTAATTGTTACATCACAACCATTTTTAGTAATATCTTCAGATTGTGCACTTAACCTTTTCACTACGGCTGCCATACCAGGTATGCCATGCAAATCATTCCGCCAGCAGCGGTAAGGTTTTCCCCATCACGCGCGCATTTTACGATTGTCTGTTGAACTGACAACGAAGTCATTGCTCTATAATACGGTTAATTTTGCCTGTCGAGGTATGTTTTGTTGTAAATAACTAAACACTAAACATGAGGTTAAGTTAGTGAATAAAACTGCAATTTATGAAAATCTTCTAAAAATATTAAAACAAACTCGATCTTACATAATTATCAACAAACTAAACTCTTATTCATTGTTGGTAGCAGTTAATAACAATCACAAGTTAATCGAATGAAAAAGTTGGAAGCACTTTCCAGTTGAGCACAGTC
Source organism: Prostheceraeus crozeri (assembly GCA_907163375.1). Lineage (NCBI taxonomy): Eukaryota > Metazoa > Platyhelminthes > Polycladida > Euryleptidae > Prostheceraeus > Prostheceraeus crozeri. The sequence continues at coordinate 22,342 of CAJQUW010011494.1, forward strand.
CAGGTTTTCCCACACAGGCAGCGCATTGGAACCGTGACATCTTTCGAAGACCATTTTTAAAACAGATTCTGCATATCTTCTGGGGCTTTCAGATCAAATCAGTAGCTGGAATCTTTTCCAAACAATGCTCCTGGCTATTTGCAAGCGACATTCGCGCTCCAGAGGTGTTTGCTTGTTGAGATTCTCCGCTGGTTTCAATCAGTCGACGACGGTTAGGTTTTCGTTTGCGAGCAGAGCCAGTTTCAAGTACGAGATATTCGATGACTTTGTCTGTGTATCGTAGAAAAGTGAGTGAGCCACCGTACCTTTGATAAAGCACAAAAGAATTTCTGACCAATATATGAATTAGTTAAATAGCGTATTTGGTAAACCACTTGTATGTTTTTAGTGTGGGGGAATATGGTTCCAGGCATCTGTCTGCGAGATCTACCCCGCCCATGTTTTTATTGTAGAGCAAAACTGAGTTGGGTTTGCTGACAGCAGTTGAAACTCTATCCTTTGAGCGGGACACAACTTCCGTGGTACCAGCGTGGGAAAAAGAATCTATCATGTAGATCAGTTTTTTCCGCTTGCTTTTTTGTCATCATATCGACTGATTAGTACGTCACCCTTGCGCATAAAAAGACATTGCTGCGCTTGAAAATTGCGATTGCGTAATTGAGGCGGTGGGCCTCTGTTGCCGCGGATGGTTCCAGTAAGTAACGTATCATATTCCAAGAGATATTCGGCGAGAGCACATGAAGAAAACCAATTGTCGAGGAAAATGTGATATCCCAAATCAAAGAGCGGACGAGAAAGTTGAACAACAACTTGTTCGGACTTCTTCAATGAGCAGTTTATTTCATCATCCCAAGTGTTTTTTCCGGAATACAGAAGAAAATTCCAAACGTATCCAGTACTCGCCTCAGACAAGACAAAAGTTTTCAAATAGTAGCGGGCGCGCTTATTTGGCACATATTGCCGAAAGTGCAATCTACCTTTGAATAAAAGCACAGTCTCATCAACAGAAATTTCACGTTCAGGCAAGTAGTTATTCTTACAAATATCACGAACCATATCACAAAAAGGCAGAATTTTATTTTCACTCTTTGAATTAGTAGAAAGCGAGTTGTAGGATGCAAAGCGAACAAATTTAGTTATTGAGAAAAATCGGTCTCGTGGCAAGCACTCCATTCGTTCAAAGAAAGGACTGAAGTATTTTTCGTCTTCGCTCCAGTAAAGGTGAAGTTCTGGCTTCTTGTTAAGTCCCATGAGTAGAGATAATCCGAAATATTTCCGCATTTCATCTTCTGTCACGCTGTCCCATTCCTTTGCGAGTTCATTATCGCTGCGATATATCTCATGCCTCTCATTTGTCCATTTCGCTATTGTGGAAAACAATTTAGATGACAGGAACAAATCAACGAAAAATGAAATATCTTCAACATTTTCAGGAACATCAAGTAAAGGGTTTATGCCAGGTGTGCCTAAGAATTCAGGCATATCAGTCAAACGTGAGTCTCTATCTGGCTCAACAAAATGCCAATCACCATGATTTTGGATTTCAGCCTCATCCTCACTAGAACTGTCTTCGTCACCTTCTTCATCAGAATATGTCGGCTCTTCATCTGAATTGATGGGACTGTGCGCCGGGTGATGGAATAAATTGTTAATTGCGCTAGACTTGGCAGCTCTTGAAGATCGCGACATGATCCTTGGTTGTACTGAATGCAGAAATGAATGCGTGTTCTCCCGCCTAATTGACCTGCAACGCTGTGAGTGCAAATTATCCAATCAAAAGCGACTTATTTACGGCCGATTCTGACGAACTTGTTATTGTTCGAAAGCGCATTCTACGGTGGATGTGTTTCCCTAAGTCAATATCTAGAGATATGTGCGCAAATGACGATAAAACACTGATTCTCATCTAAAAACATGAATCTGGCATACCAGGTATGCCAGATTTCCTTACCGTATTTTAGAGGGATGATTTGTCATGGCATACCTCGTATGCCAGATTCGCTTACCGTATTTTGAATGATGCTTATCCATGGCATACCTGGTATGCCTGCCGTATTTTGAGGGAATGACTGCTAAAAGCTTACCGTAGTGAAAAGGTTAAATCGAAACAGAAAATAGGATATAAATGTCTCCAATCTCCAGGAGTTAATTGTGGTTCAACTCCAAATTCTATACAAAGATTTCTATAAATATCATATCCTTCCATAAATTGATTATTGGTATCATCGAATCATAATGGATCAATAGCATATCGGGTTTGATTTAAAGCAACTTGTAAACTTCGAATAATATGAAAAAGATTGTTGTTCTTATCAAAACTTGGAGAATTATTTCTTTGAAAAGTTAGTAATAAATATCTTGGAGTATTCGAAGTTCTAATAAAATGCCAGTTAAATCTTTGTTCAGTAAAAGTTACAGAACTAGCAGTACGCTTTAGAAAAGTTACTGGAATTTGTTTGTTAGTGTTTAATCTTTTTGCAATAGTTGATTCAACCTCTAAACTAGGAGTAATATGTTTTATCCACCACTCAAGTCTATCAATTTTTAAATATGCTTTTTTCCAGTCTTACCAAAAAAGATTAATTCATTATTTGCTGTGCGATGAAGTATTAATTTAAATTTTAATTGATATGATATTTTGTCATAATCTAAATATCCGAATAATGGAGACAATGACCAATTTACTGTCTGTTTACTTTTCTTGTTAAAAACACGTCCTTCTTTATATGCAGTATTATTTGTTTTATTTAAATGATTTGCAATATTTTCTACATCTTTCGCAATTCCTGCTGCATCTGTTCCAGCGTGAGTTAAATCATCAACAATTATACCATCATTATTATCTGGAAACCAACCTTCGATTTCATACTTTCTATTATTTTCACCAATTGTTACAAATCTAAGCATTGTATCAATTACGCCTGGAGAATGACTTATTGTTTCTATATTTTGAGTTGCAACATCTAAACGCATTTGTGTAAATAATCTTGGAAAGAAATTATTCTCTAATGCAATATTATCGGTATCTGGTAATGGTGTTGTAAAATTGGCATCACTATATAAAGAATATTCACAGTGTAAAAATGAATCAGGTAGATATATATAACTTTGCTGATTATCAACTTCAAAGATTAAATCTCCTCCAGTATTTACTCTACTGGAAGATCCGGGATTCACAGCAATTCTTATATAGTCATTCTTTTTTTGATTGTAACTGACGAGTGGAGGATCGTCTAATCTAAATTTATTTTCGATAAGCGAAGACATTTTTATAAAAAATAATTTGACTTTTTTGTTTTTTCTAAAAGTAATTTTCTTAGGATTCCTTTTTAGAATATATTTTAGAATTTTGCTAGACCATTACCTCTTATTTCTTCAATTGTTTTTTCATCATGTTTACTATCAGCTGCTATGTTAGCAATTTTGATTTTGTTTCCTCTGAAAGTTTTTTTAAATTTTTTTAGTTCTTCAGAATCATTCTTAAGTTTACGAATAGTTTCTAGTTGTTTTAATTCGTTTTGAGACTTAACAGCATTTGATATTGCACTAGCTGTACTATCTATAACAGCTGCTCCTTTTTCAGCAGATGTAATCAAATCTTTACTATTTTTAATAACATTAACGATACTTTCTATATTATCACTGATGCCAGAAAATATACCATCTCCTTCTTTTTGAACTGTTTCTACATTGTTATAATGGTAAACAGATTTCATAGATGGTTCATGGGCAATTTTTATATTTGAAGCAAAATTTTTAAGATTGTGTTTATAAATTATAGGCATTTTTTAGGATTAAATTTGACTTTTGGGGGAAATTATTTACGTTAAGATTTACGTTTAGGATTAAGATTTACGTGTGTGAATGGACAACAACCGCGTGATAACTTTATTAATTTTCTTTTGCACTTTATCTATTGAGTCAAGCAGCGTGTGTTGTATTTTAATTTCTTTTCTATTAACTTGCATTTTAACTCGTGACAGTGAAACAGAGATTGGTGCTTTAAGAGGATCTACACGTATCCATTTGTGAAGATTTTCATATCATTACAATCGTCGTCTGCCCAACATTGCTATTTTTGCATCCATTTTTCCATCCGATATTTGGCTCATTCGATATTGGGATTATTACTGTGTCTGTGTCTTCTTGGCTGATATCTGTTCAGTCCGTCGAGGCTTTGTTACTCTGTCATCGAGTTTTCTACCACTAACTGTCATCGAATCAATACTGCAACGATATTTCTATTTCTCGGATTAAGTGAAGAGTATCCATCGTCATTGATCAAGTGTTGTACTGGTCGTTTGGTCAGGTATTCGTCTGAGGTACCAAAGGTGCGGAGGTCGAGTCTGGTTTCATTAACAGATTTTTTTTCCTGCGGTCTTCTTGACTTGTGTGCTTCATCGTGATTTTCTTCGGACTTGATTCCCTCAGTCAATCATATTTCCTCGTGTCTTCCCGAAATGGGTTCAAGGACTCCATTGAAATTCGAAGCCGTCCGTCGAATGTCTGAAAATCAAATGAGCAAATTAAGCAAGGAACAGTTATCAAACGCTCTGAAGGATGCAATAAACATCATAAACATGGTACCGACACCTGAAAGTCAACCAGCTGGACTTACTCGTAGTGACCTGACTCAAATACTTGACGAGAAGCTTCTTAACTTTTCCAGCCAATTTGATTTGAAAATGTCAATGATGTTCGAAGAGCAGAAGAAGCTCCAATTAAGATGCGACTCGCTCCAAAGAGATTTAGATGAATTGAAGAAGACTCCTGATGCTGATCCTTTTATTAGATCGACGAACATTATGGACGATAGAATCGCAGATGATATTGTGAATGAAGTCATGCAGCGACACAGCAAACGGCTGAGCATAATAGTTTCTGGTTTGGTGGAGAGCCCTCTAGGATCATTGAGTGAGAGAAATGAAAAAGATAAGGAAAGTTTGATAGCCATCCTGCGTCATCTGGGAATTGAAGAAAATGTGATAGTGTCAACTAAGCGAATTGGCAAAGTCATTCCTGGAAAACCTAGACTTTTGCGTGTCGAATGTCTTACGAGTAGCCAAAAGCATGACATCTTGCGCAAGTCGCGTGAGCTGCGTAACAGTATAATGTACAAACAAGTCTACATCAATCCCGACTTGACTCACCGTCAGAAACAAAGAAGTCTTGAGTTAAGAGAATCACTTCGCTTAAGACGAGAGCAGAACGAAGATGTCATAATACGTCATGGGAAAATAATTCAAAGAACTCATGCAGAGGATTTTCATTAAAAGTTTTATCACAGTCACAAGTTGCTCCTCTTAAAACTGTCATTCGATATCCTTCTATTTTATGCTCAAATGTTCGTTCCATTGTCATGAAATTTGATGAGGTCCGCACAACGTTATTATTGAATGATATTGATATATTTATCTGCACAGAAACATGGCTATCTCCTGATAAGCATAGTGACAGTAATTTCTCTATAGACGGCTTCGTGTGCTTACGGAATGATCGCGCTCATCGTATTGGGGGAGGTGTGGCTATTTGGTTGAAGGATTATATCCCATTTGAGCAATTCATTTATCAATCCTCATGTGATATCGAATTTCTCGTTATTCGTCTGCCTTCTTCGAATGTGCTTTTATTGGCATTGTATATTCTCCCCATCTCTGCTGCCCGAAATGCTAACCGTATCACTGAATTTATAACTCACACTATCGACTCAATTTTGAATTTGCATCCTTCCTGTGACGTTATTATATGTGGTGATTTGAATCGCTTTGACCCAAACGATGTATGTCTTTCACTTGACTTGGTGAATTCTTTCAATGGTCCTACGTATGGTGACGCCCAACTTGATTATATCTTGTTATCCGAAGATCTAGCGTGCCAGTATAGTGTCTCTGAATTCACCCCATTCGAAAAATCCAAGGTTCCTCATTTGTCTCTCCTCGCAACTCCCACTCGAAAATTAGCAAAGACAACAGAAATTGTCCGAAAGGTTTATGATCTCAGAAAATCGCATCTAGATGACTTTTGCCAACTTGTACAAATGATAGACTGGACTTTCATTGACAACGAGAATATATCTATCGACAGTAAATGTATTATTTTTCACGATCTTCTTGATGCTGCTGCCGCGTCTACTATCCCTGTTACTTTTGTGCGTTGCACCGCCAGGGATAAACCATGGATTTCGCCACTTATCAAGGACCTCATTAATAAGAGATGGGACGCATTCCGTAGACGGGATTTTTCTACTTATAATCATTTGAAAGAGAAAATTCACTGTGAAATCTCCAAAGCAAAAATTGCATGGACAAAGAAAATCGGATGCACCAATCTATGGAAGGTAGTTAATCAACATACTTCATGCAAATCTCTGAGTCCAGTGATGTCCTTAATATCAAACTTTTCAAATGTGCACACCGCTGTTGAGAAGATCAATCACCACTTGAGCTCCGTGTTTCTGCCAAGTAGTATTGAGAATGTTGACATTAAAAATTACTCCTTGGAAGAAATGGCTGATTTAAACATCTCCCCGATGCATGTGTTTAGACTAATGGAAGAGTCCCGAGCGAGCAAAGCGTCAAGCGACTTGCCTATTGCCCTATACAAGTTTGCCAGTCCATTTTTGGCTGAGCCTATGGCCAGACTTTTTCAAATATCGATCAATAACTCCTACATTCCAAAGATCTGGAAAACTGCTTCTGTGACTCCTGTTCCAAAAGTTCATCCTTCAAAATCGTCTAAAGACAGCCTTGATAACATACGCCCAATCAGTATTATACCATATCCTGCAAAGCTGATGGAAATAATAATAACCGACTATCTAAAGACGCGCTTCATTGAGTGTTATGATGAAAAGCAATTCGGATTCCGACCAAAGTCCTCAACTCAGTGCGCTCTTGTTGCAATTGACGATTGCATCACTAAATTTATCGATGATTCAGAAACCTGTGGGGCCCTAGTCATCTCCTATGACTACTCAAAGGCATTTGATAAATTGAGAAGTGACATAATTGTCAACAGGTTAGTAGAATGTCAATTGCCTGTAAATTGTATCAAGTGGATCTTGAATTACTTGACAGACAGACAGCAATATGTCTCTATAGGAACCGCAAGGAGCACCTTAACCAAAGTTAATTCAGGAATTCCTCAAGGATCAACTTTAGGCCCTTATCTATTTGCACTATCGATCGCTACTTTCAGGGTCCTTTCTGAGAACTGCAATGTGTTTAAGTACGCTGACGATACGACTTTATGCTTGCCTATATTCACATCACAGACGAATGATCACATTATTGCGGAACATCAGAATCTTATGGAATGGTCTGACCAAATGGACTTAACGATCAATGCTTCCAAATGCAAGGCCCTTTTGATCCCGAAACGAAATTTTCCCGACCATCTGAGCTTGAATCTTCCTGACATTCCCTGCGTCAACTCCCTTGACTTACTTGGAGTTCGCTTTAATTCTCGATGGAATTGGTGTGACCACATAGACAAAATAATTCAGTCTGCTTCAAAACGTATGTACGCTATGCGTGTTCTCAAGCCGTGTATCTCAAAAAGTGACCTTCTTATAGTATATAAAACTTTCATACGCTCTGTCTTTGAGTATTGTTGCCCAGTATTTGTCGGGTTGTCTAGTACTGATGCTGCACGAGTTGAACGTCTTCAACGCAGATTTCACCGTCTCATTTGCGGTAACGAATGTCGAAGTCCTTGCCTGGAGTCTGTACATTCTCGTAGAAATGCATTGACCGATAAATTCTTTCACAGTGTAATGGAATCTAGCCACATTCTTCACGAACTCTTGCGCCAACCATGTCTCGTGCAGGTCGTTTTTTGCTTCCGGAAATCCGCACTATGCGACGTATGAACTCTTTTGTGCTGTATGCCAGTAGACGCTATAATGACCATTTTTGTCGCTGATCTCACTGCAATATTCTTTCTTGATCATGGATGTTCTTGATTTTTTTCTTTGTGTAAATTTGATGTATCTTCCTATTTTCATTTTTAAAGAATAAATACGCATATTATTATTATTATTATTATTTTCTCCTGATTCATCTTCAACGCCGATTTAAGTGCATTGAATTGAACTTTAAGAACATCTAACTGATTTTAACAACATCTAATTGTTCTTTATTTCCTTTATGATTTTTCTTTAATTCATTATCTAAATTGATTTTAAGAGTTTTCATTTCATCAACTTTTTGATTTAGTGAGTTTACTTAATTCATTTATTATTCTATTCATCTCTTTCATTTGTTCAGTAATTTTAGAACTTAATTCATCAACACTTCTTTGGAATGTAGCTTGTAACTTACTTAAATTTTTGAAAATTTTTTTAGGAAGTTTTTCTAATTCATTTTCTAATTGTTCTTTTAATAGTTGTATCTGATGTTTATTTTTAATGACTGCAGATTTTAACTTTATAGAAAGTAATATTAAAATTCTTGATTGTTCTGAAATTTTTTTAAAAAGTTTTCCTGTATATACTTCTAGCTCTCTATCCTTTTTATCAAGTTTTAATAATTTTTCGTTTAGTGATTTGTCATCAAGTTTTAGCAACTTAAATTCATTCATCAGTGGAACCAAAAGATCATTTATATATTTTTCTTTTAAGTCATTAATTTGTGTATCAACATATTGTTTATTCGTTAACTCTGTATTTTGTTGTGGAAGAATAGAAAGATGTAATCGGCCAGATAAAACGTCTCCAGTTTTCATGATATAATTTTCTATTTCTATTTCCGATTCACGATTATTGGGGATATATGCACCTCCACCAACATTTGGTAACATCATTTTTTAACAATAAAAAAATCATTTTTTCTAATAAAAAAAATGGAAATGAGTCAAATGTGCCAAATTATGAATCCTAAGTCAGAGTTCTATGATAGTAAATATCAGTGTACGGATTGTCTAAAAGCAAAAGTAATGTGTTTAGGTTGTCAAAAAATTAAATTGAAGAAAAAAATGGAAAAAGGAAATTTTGAAAAATTATACGTGCCCGTATCATCCTGTTCTTCTTATTCGACGAGATCATCGGGATTTGAAAATAAATGTTTTGATAATAATAATAATCCATGTATAGATGTTAATCTTTTGTTTGAATTACAAGCTGAAATATTTAAAGAACAAACTAAAGGTTTACCTTCTATAGAAACAAATTATTGTATATTTCCAGGTGATCCATTTATTAAATTTATGGATATTGTAAGTAAATATAATGATGTTGCATATGTAGAACTGAATAAAGAAAATATGGTTATCATAGGGTATAATAGTGTATATGGGTTTATTAGAGCGGTTTTACCAATTAGTAATACTGATTGGATTGAAACTAAAATTATCAATTATATCAATATTAGAGAATTAGTAAAAAAATTAAAATCTTTCTCAAAATCTAAAATTTTGATTATTTGTAGACGAATTAAATCAATATAATATTCATATTGAAAGTAAAAAACATAATGATGAATTATTATGTCAAGTATATTATAGAGATACTGTTTGTAAAAGAGAAATGGTAGAAATGCCCCAAAGATATGATAATGACACATATGTGGGATTCTATTCTAATTTAAACATTAATTTATTAAAATCATATATAAATGGCTTAGCACAACAAGAGAAAATTTATATGTGGACAACACCTTATACTATTAACAATGACCATAATCATGATCATAATCATAATCAAAATAATCCTGTGAATCATATTGAAGAATCTGATAATAATGATGAATCATTATGATAATAATGATTCTAATACACTAAAACGAATAAATAATAAAAATACTAGTAATTATAAAAATTTAACTGAAGAAAAATTTATATCTCAACATGATATTAATACTACATATAATCAAAATTTATCTAAATTTCATTTTTTAACAATTGAAAATAATAATGATGGAATAGTTGAAGATACTATTAGGCAAGTATGTGTTGGGTCTACAAAATATACAATTAGGATTTACATCTAATCAATTTAAAATTTTATCATCTTTAATAAAAACTAAAATGATTCAGATTATGGTGGTGTTATTAAATTTTCCAAGAGAGATCAAAGACCAATATTTTTCTCTATTATATTATTATCAGATAATAAATATAATTTGGAATTAGATATTCCTATCAGGGAATGGCATCCTATACCAAAAAGTGTAATTTATGATGTTGATGAAGAATCAATAGTTGGTGAAAATAAATTTAAATTATCTTTTAATAAGACTTTATATGATAAAGAAAATAAAATAACTAAAGAACGTGATATTATACGTGAAATATTTCATTATCTTCCTAATTATTATTCTAGTCATGAAAATAATGTTACAAAAGAATTCACATCATGATAAAACGGTAATTCATTTCATATATTTGAATTTCGGAGAATATAAAAATACTATCCCTTATTTGAAAGAAATTAATAATATTAAAAAATTTGATGTTGAACTTTTAAAAATTGTAAAAAAACGATTAGAGACAAAATATTCTATAAATAAATTTTTAGATGTCATAAATTTTCATATGTAAGGACATTTTTAGATGTAATAAAATTTTCATATGTAAGAAAATTTATAGATGTAATAAGTTTTTAGATGTGATAAAAAAATTATTATTCCCACGTGTCATCATTTGATATTAGAATGTCTATATCTAAAATTAAAACACACATTTTTTTCTTTAAAAAACAAATAATGGAAAATACCAAGTTTTATTGTGTCTTATGTAAAAGACAGTTACAAACAAAAAGAAGTTATCAATCTCATTTAAAAAGTAAAATGCTTTTACAAAATGTAGATCGAGCTGATGAGGGAAATATATCAAGATTAAATAATTACAAAAACTATCTAGATACATTACCTACTGATATAGAAGTTAAAAAAATATTTGATGATTATTCACATTCGTAATATAAAAAAGTTTTTAATAGTGAAGATTATTTTGGGGAAATCGAAGGTTCTAGTACTTCGCCCGAAACAGATAAAACATATTTATTCAATGAAACTGACAAAACCGATGAAGCTGTAACAGATATAAAATATTTATTTGATGAGTCTGTTGAACATAATGAAACCGATGAAACTTTTTATGATGTATTAACAAACTTCGATAATATATTTAAGAAATCTTTCAAATGTTATATGAATGTAGAAGTACTTTATACAAAAAATGGATCCGATGGAATGACTGAAGAAATAATGCAAGGACATTTTACACAGACACAAGAAATTCATAATGTAAATGATATACAACCCATATTTGAATCGATGATAAATAAATTAAAAGATGCTATAACTGAAGCTCAGTTGCGTGAATCTGGTTGGAGATTTGTTGCAATACTATCTAAGAAAATAGTAATTGACAAATATAAAAATAATACTGGTGGTAGTTACATACCCCTTCCTTTCAGTTCTCCACAAATAATCAACATACAGAATGAAGATGAATATTGTTTTCTGTGGATTGTTATAGCACATTTACATCCTGCAAAATATCACAAAGAAAGACTAAGTCATCATAATAAAGAAGAATATATAAATGAACTTGATCTCCCTGATGACTTAGATGAAGGTCCGTATAATTATAATAAATTAATGAAGTTTCATAAAAAGAATAAAAATTCAATAGAAGTAAATGTTTTTGAATTAAATGTGAAGTATGTTTCTATTGGTGATGCTACTCCCTTATATCCCGGAGATATTGAAGTTAATAACATTGTTTATAACAACTTTAAAGAATTTTATTAGAATAACAAAAATTTATGCCAAACAGAAATAGTATACAATGAAAGAGGAAATTACATGCATCATAATATTATTTACAAAGGAAATGTAATATGTACTAAAAATTTGAAATTATAAAAACATTATCACCAATAATTATTTATCATAATAATTATAAAGGACGTGGATTTCCCTATGAGTATGAAACAGAATTTTCATCTCTATCATCAGAATATAGACATAGGTTAGAGATGTTACCGCAACTATATAAAAAACAATATCAACAAGAATATTTTTGTGTACTAAATTTTGATGAACCCAAAATCTCTGTTAAATTTTCTAAATGATTATTAATTTTTTCTAAATCTGCTGAACACATTTTTTAGATAAAAATTTTAAATAAATATTTTTTGTAAAAATTAAAAACAACATATTTCAACTATACTTTTATAATCCTCTTCATTTATAATCTTCTTTTCTAATAGTCTTTTTAATATAGCATGAATTTCATCGAAACTAGAATTATGTCCTTCTTTTATTGCAGATATTAAAATATTTAATCTATTTAGTAATTCTTGTGGATCATCTGGTAAAAATATGGTTGTTTCTGTTTTAAAACCTTTTCCTACTTTTGGTGCCGTTGGTAATAAATTTTCTAATTGTTTGTAACGTCTGAGAGATTTTACTGCACCAACGCTATCTAACATGGCTTTATATTTTATAAGATCTTCTACGCTATATTTTTTTAAATCTGCTCCTCTTAAAAGATCAACAAAAAATTTCTATCTAAACTAATAGGTGATTTATCTGGTGAAAAAATTAAACCCCGTAAAGATTGTGGAAATATTTCTTTTCCGCCAAGATAAAATCTTGCAAATAATTTTTTATCTAAAAAGAAAGTAGAATGTTCAAATAACATAGATTTCGGTAATTTTTTTTCTATATTTGCTTCTAACAATCCAGAATCATCTAATAATGTTTTAAGTACTGGATCTGCTATATTTACTCGGTTATTCTGATTAGCAAGTTCTTTTTCAAGAGTTTTAAATGGTTCAATAGTTTTATCAAAATCAGTTTTTACTTGTTCGGTTTGCTGCATTTTTTCAAACATATCAGATTGAATACCAGCTTTTGTCATTCTATGCTGAGTATGATTTTCTTTCATAATATTTTTTGCTTTATTAACTCATCTAAATTCTTTTTTGATTATCAGCTTAAATTTTATCCATTTTTAAAATATAATATTTGAATTTTGTGGTAACATTGGAATACAACAAAAACATTTTACTGAACAAATTATTTTTTTATTGCTTTGTCGTCTGACATCTTTTCGTCTAAAGTTTTGTTTAATAAAGTTTTTAGTTCTTCTAAAAAAATTGCATCATCTTCTTCATTAGAAATTTTACCAGCCTGTTTATTCTTGTCATGAACTTGTGTCTGTAATTGAATTGATATTTTATTAGCTTCATTAGCTATTTGATCAAATTTTTCAATCTCATCTAACGTGATAACATTATCATCACATACTCTTTGGAAGTAATAATGCAGTTTATCATAAACTTCTTTAACGTGAGAATATTTATTTTTTAATGATTTTCGTTTCTTAGCAATTAAAGATTTATCTAACATTGTAACAAGTGAAGTTGTAAAAACACCCGTACCTGTTAAAGCTGTAGCAACTACTGGAATTACTAAAACACCTGAAGATATAATAATTGTGAATACCCCTAAACTTACTGTTATAAAGATTCCAATTCCTTGTGTTATATTCTTAACTTTAGACCATCTCTTTCTTAATTTTTTATAATGCTCTAATCTTAATAATAATTGAGATTCCTTATCTTTCATATACCTAACTCTATCTTTGTGTTTTTCTTTGTTCATTTTTTCAATGTCAATTTCACTTGTTTTTAATTGTGATAACGAAGGATATATTCTAGAAGTTTCTTCCATTTTTGAGGTTTCTTCCACTTTTGAGGTTTCCATTTTTTAATAAATATTTTGATATTTTTTGGACTATGTGAAAAGACTACGTGAAATTTTCGACCACGTGAAATTTTTGAAACCTCTTTTCAGTATATGAAAATCCTCAACGAGCTCAAAACTGTTTTTTTGATTTTATCCTTAAAATTATTTTTATTAATAAAACTCTTTTTCAGTGTATGCAATATTTCCTATACTCATTCTGGAGGTATCTTATTTTTCTTTTTAGTTGTCCTGAATCGGTCATATATTCATTTTTCTTTGCATTTTTGGGGTACCTTATTTTTTTTATTTTTTTGCTTATCCTGGACCGGTCATATATATATTTTTTCTATTTAGTTGTACTGAATCGGTCATATATTCATTTTTCTTTGCATTTTTGGGGTACCTTATTTTTTTTATTTTTTGCTTGTCCTAGAACGGTCATATATACAGATACCCATTAGCCCCATACCACGGTGCAATATGGACAGTGACTTGGGCTATATGGGTTTCGTATATTTTGACTTATTAAATGATGTTTATCAACGGTTTTGTCGTCTGCTATACATGATTGGTTCATCAAGATAATAGAAATAGACCACCCGTTGCGCATTGAAAGTTAAGCAAGGTTTCTTTGACTTAACATGAAAAGTCATGTGTAGAATTCAAAACTACATGGAGGCTTTTGTTTCCACGTTGTGTATTAAACAAACATCAATGACATCAAATATATGTGTAGTTGTAGTACACGCAATAGTCAAATTACAGTCTTGGTGCAGATGAGTAGAAGAATCACAACTAATGACCGCAGTGACTTGCCTCCACTAACGATGAACAGAAACTGATTATTCGTCTGCAGGCGCAGACATTTCATTGTCTGGCGCGCACACAAGCGATCATCACATGACGCACAGCCGCCGAGAGTGCATTGACCAATCACGAGATAGACAGTGTAAGCGTCACGAACGATGAATCTATAGACGTGATCCTTGGTTGTCAAATTGCAAATGCATAAACAACATCCTCCCCACCAAAACTATCAAATACGGGTGGGAAAACAGAGGATTTGATAGTTTCCAAAAAATACAGTCAATTACAAATTGTATGAGACAAAAATAGTATAGAAGACAAAATATGCGGTTCAGGTACAGAGATGCCAAGGTTTCAAAAAAAAAAATGCGGGAGACCCAACATCAAATGATCCAACAACAAAAATAGTAAAATTAGATTAAATCATATTTAAAAGCCCTATCAACTTCCTATATTTCCTTCAATAAATGGAGAATATTTATTTTTGAAGACAATTATTAATTTGTCACATTTCCAATAAAAAAGATAGAATTCGTGAATCAAAAGAAGATCTATCTTTTCAATAAACGTATGATTTCATGCTTCTCATTGGTTGTGAGGGAATGGAGGAAATCGAAGAATAGGCTAGCGGTGAGTGGCTAATCAGTCCGAACGCTTGCTGTTACATTTGAATGATGGAAGGAGCACACTAGAAGGATAAAACTGTTGGCCTACTTTAAAATACGGCGTAAATAAATGACGATGCGGGAGATTTAAGCAATTATGCGGGTGAGCGGGAGATTGACTAAAAATGCGGGAGACTCTCGCGAAATGCGGGAGACTTGGCATGTATGCAGGTATTGTACAGTGACATTATACCATAATGATGCGAAAACATACGTTTGATGCAAATAGGAGAAGGAGAATTATATGAATGTAGAATCGCATAAAAGTTGTATACACGTGCATGTATAACACAAGTAGTTGAGCGCGACACCTGAGTGAGTTACATAAAAACTAGGAAGAAACAAACGACTCCTCAAGCATACATAGTTTCCGGACATCTCTAAGAATATAACCATCCTCAAGCTTCAACTTCGCTCGTCTCACACTATCATGGCTATCCTCAAACACTTCAGTAACCAGACCCTTCTTCCATATACCGCGATGAGAGTTATAATCTACCACCAGAAGTAGGTCTCCTTTGCATATGTTTCTTTCAGCTTTCAGCCATTTCTGACTGACCTGTAAAGATGGCAAATACTCCCGAATCCAGCGTGACCAGAACTGATCTGCTATTGACTGAGCATACTTCCACCGCAATTTTCCAGTATTCCTTGCTCCACTCGAATCTCCCACAGTTGAAGAGCAATTCTTTCTCAAAAGCAGGAGGTGATTCGGTGTAAGAGCCTCAAGATCGGTAGGATCCGAAGATACACGGGTTATTGGTCGATCATTCAAAATCTTTTCAATTTCACAAAACACTGTGCGCAAAGTTTCTTCATTCATTGAGTTTCTTCCAATTAGGCTATTCAGTATTTGACGAATTGAACGAATAATTCTTTCCAATATTCCACCTTGGTGGCTCGCTGCAGGTGGATTAAAATGCCACTGAATCTTATGGTTAGCCAGGTGCCTACTACTACTGTCGTTCCACTTCTTAAGTGCATCCACCACATCACTCGAGGCGCCTTTGAAATTCGTACCGTTGTCGCTAAAGATCTCCATAGGCGGTCCTCTCCTTGCAACAAATCGCAACACGGATTGAATAAAGGCATCTGAGGTTAGGTCTCTCACTGCTTCAATGTGAACTGCACGGGTTCTCATGCATGTAAAGATGCACCCATATCTCTTGTGCATCGCCGAATATCCTTTCCGACCTCTGGTATTCGGACCTAGCGAGACGTGAAAAGGTCCGAATAAATCAATACCAACTGATGCGAATGGATATCGAAATCTTTCATCTGCAACATTGACCCTAGCCTTAGGCAGATGCGCCATTATCTGTTCGCCAGGCTTTCCATGGAACCTTCGACAAGTGTGGCACCTATTCAAAACCCGTTTGACTGAGCTGACGCCTTTGAGGATCCAGTAATTACTGCGCAATTTAGACAACGTATAGTTTATCCCCAAATGTCCGCTGTTTTCGTGACAATCCTTTATAATGAGTTCAGTCACTATGTGGTCCGAAGGAAGAAGTTTCGGGTGCTTTGAGTCTTCTGGAATGTCAGCGTTTTCCAGTCTTCCGCCTACACAAAGGAATCCATCCACGATCTTCATCTTCAGATTTTTGAAATCATTTTGTCGGTCTGTTAACTCTTCTTGTACAACTAACACGATCTTGTCCTCGGCTTCTTTCAAATCATCGACATCGAGTAATGGCGTTCTGTCTATGTGGTTGTTCCTTCGATATGATCTCCATTTCTTGACTGCTTGCGTAACACGCGCAACAGCTCTTACAATCTTCAGGAAAGAAGAATACCTCTTGAACAACATCTTCCAAAACTCATTGCTTTTCGTTTTCAATGTGACATTTGTAACATTCTCTTCCGGAGCCGAACATAAACTTGGCTGACTAGACCAAGACTCTTCGTGGCACCAAAGAAATTCAGGTCCTCTCAGCCAGTGCGACAGCTTATCTTCATTGTTGGGCCTTATACCTCTGGATGCCATATCAGCTGGATTATCTGCAGTGGATACATATTTCCATTGTTCAAGAGAGGAAATTTCGAGGATTCTGGCAACTCTGTTTGCTACAAATTTGTCTAATCTTTTCGTAATATTTCGAATATAGTGCAGCACTATGGTACTGTCGGTCCAATATGTGGTAGAGTCAATCCTTAATTTTCCTCGTAGTTCTTTCTCCAGCAATGAATTTGCCGATACCAGGACTGTAGCAGCGGTAAGTTCCAGTCGAGGAACTGTGACACCTTGTCTCAGTGGTCTCACACGAGATTTCCCGAATAAGAAGGCACAGTGGATTTCACCCTGGTCATTGATGAATCTCAAGTACGAAACCACTCCATATCCATGATTTTCCGAGGCGTCTGAGAAATGATGCAGTTCGCATCGAACTATCTCTCCGTAGTTGTATGGCCATAAATAGCGTGGAAGTCGACATTTCATGACTTGCAATTCTGACAGCCAAATTTCCCATTGGCTCGCTGACGTCTCAGGCAATTCTACATCCCATTCGACATTTTCTCTGCATAAGTTTTGAAGAATCTCCCGTCGTGGCAGTAGCATAGGACTAGCGATCCCAATCGGGTCATATATGGTTGCGATGGACGATAGGACTCCTCTTCTCGTTTTGGGAAAGCTTAAATTCTTTGTAGACATGATGAGTGAGTCATCCTCAATATCCCACTGAATTCCAAGTATCTTTCCTTTAGGCAAATCGTTATTCTCGAGGTTCAAGTCTTTGATAGCAGGAGATCGCTCTTCTTCGTTGAATGACTGAATAACCGTCCTGTTATTCGAAATCCATTTCGTGAGCCTGAATCCTCCTGTGGCGACAATTTGTGTAATTTCGTTGCATATCTCGATGGCCTCTTCTTCAGACTCAAATGATTTCAAAAGGTTATCCACATAGAAATCGGTTTGAATGGCATTCAATGCTACTTCTGAGAACTTACATGTATTCTTGCTATCTTGCGCCGTCTGTCGAAGTGCATATCCACACACGCTTGGCGATGATTTTGCTCCAAAAAGGTGAACCATCATTTCATAAATCATAGGCGGAGCTGAGAAGTCAAGATTTGGCCACCAAAGAAATCGTAAGAATTTTCGTTCTTCTGGAGTCACAAAAACTTGATGGAACATCCGCTTGATATCTGACATTACTGCAATTCTCCCCACCCTGAAGCGAGTGAGTACTCCCACTAGTGAGTTAGTGTTCTCGGGTCCTTTCAATAGTTCGTCATTCAACGAGGTACCTCGATACTTCGACGCACAGTCGAATACTACTCGTGGTTCGTTAGGCTTTTTCGCAGTCCAAACTCCATGATGCGGAAGGTACCAGGCAGTCTCAGTATTTGCTTGACTTGATATTGGACCCACCAAGCGGCAAGCTCCTTCCTGCTCGTATTGCTTCAGAACCGTAAAATACGCTTTTCGTGACTCTTCGTTCTTTTCTAGCTTACATTTCAAGAACTGTAACCTCTTACGAGCGACTTCGAAATTATTTGGCAACGTTGGAGGATTCTTCTTGAAAGGTATACTAATCTGGTAATGACCATTCACCTTCTGCATGGACTTTTCCATGATTAAGTCAGCTCTTGCATCTTCTATAGAGGAGCTGCTCGAGAATTTTGTGGTATTCTGTAAACAGTCAGCGAAGTTCCTGGTGGAATCGGTGTGGAAGTGTTTATGATCAACGCCGTCTAATAGCAACGTCGTTGGGTTGGTTCTGGTGAAACTTAATTAAGTAAACTTGTGAAATTCGGTGAGATAATTTGAGGCCTTTGACACATTTGAGACAATTCAGTGATTGAAATAACTTACTGATTTCACAGTTTCTTTGATTACATTTACGTTAATTTGACAACGTATACAATTTATGTAATACTTGGACATATTTGTGGAGTATACTTCGAACCAGACTTGAAGTAAAATTTTCCACCGATTCGAGACTATTTCATTGAATTTTCGGATATATGTTAATTGTTAGCAGAAATTCTATAACTCGTTGTTGAATGTCTACAGCCTCTCTAGCTCACACAAGCTATAATAGTATCATGAATAATAATATAATGTAATAATATAATGTAATAATATATAATAATAATAATATAATAACATCATGAATCATCAATTTATTCTATTTTGCACTTATCACAAATCGCCTTTTAATTCATGCCACATCCACTCATGTGCCCAATTCCTAAACGGTATTTGGTGCAAAGGTCAGTCATCTTGATTTGTTGTCAATCGCCACCGATATCATGCATGTACAAGATAGAAACAACACGGTGGACTCGTATTCTTGAACCTGAATAATCACCTGCTAGCAGATAGGAAATGATATTAGCCAACTGTGTCTCGAGCGCTGCAAGGGCAAGCTAAACTGATGCTAATCTCAGAAGCAAGTTATGTGATCATGATGAGAACTTTAAAAGAAATATATCTGTCATTTAGTTTCCTGTCTAGCTTTCTAAAGTAAGCTAATAGGCCTGTCTTTTTCCGACAAACTTCATGCTTTGGCGATTTGTTTGAATATTTCCATCAAATTCTTATAAACTTTTTGCATTGATTTATAGTTCCATCTATGTCTTACTATTAATCTATTATAGATTCTGGGTATATATTGTAGTAGTGGGGCTATATGGGCACTTTTCTTAGACTCGCATTTTGCGGAAACTATCAATCGTGGGCCTAATTGGAAGCTAGATTGTTAATCTGCATGTGATTACGATGACGGAACAGTTTCCATTTGCCTCGAACAATCACTCAACACAGGCTTAACAAAAAGCAATAATTTTCTTTTCTTTTGAAAGAGCCACAAATGTCTAGTGATGGATTAATTTTTATTTTCGAACGCTCGATTAATTTCAGCTATTATCTAGGCTTATAGCTATCTTCAAGAAATGATTTTATGACATTATAGAAAAAGATTTAAAAATTCACATCTGCATACAAGAGATACAAAATTACATATAATACAAAACTATGTACAAAATTTTTGGGGACGGTATGGAAGAGTGGGAGCTGTATGCGGCAGGTAGTAAAGGGTTACAGTATAGCATTTTGCTAAATGACCTGACATAGAAGAAGGCAAAAGTGATGTGAATTAAGAAATTTGATTACCTGGGTGGTCTGTGTGAAGATATGTAAAAAAACATCTAAGTCAACGAAAGAGGAAATCTCTATAACTGTCTAACTCGTGCTTGGCATTAATAGACGGTTTCAGTTTATTTATATAAAATGCCTCACGTAATCGGAGATTGGTGGGATCTTTATCAGAGGATAGAATCATTGTTGTTACTGTCTGTGAGGAGTCATTACAATTTTTCACGTATTTATATACCGATGAGTTGTTATTAGTCAGATGTTCTCGACAGCATATATGCAAACATCTTACTGTGCTGCCGATGTAGGTGTTTTTGCAATTTTTACATAAAATTTGATATACGACGCATTTTCGGAAACACAGACATTTTTGATGGAACAGTTTTGTTCAGTTACTTTTTGTTTCAATGCACTGCGCAGAGCTTTGTTTTTCTTGTGATTCTGACGTTTATATTTTTACGATGAAATACATTCTCGATCTGATTGTCGACCTTTTCAGAAACATACGGAAATGGAAAATATATACCATCAAAATTTGCTTTACTTCGTTTTCTACGCTTATTGTTGGTCTTTTTTATCATTGAATCAGGATAACCATTGAGTTGGAGATATTGAAATTATTCTCGCTGCTTATGTATTTCAGCGTTTGAGAAACGTTCTGATATTCTCTGTCTTTCATTTCTAATGTAATTCAGTTTCGCAGTTTGAGGAAGATGTGAACGATAATGTATGAAAAGATTTTTCTTCGCTGGTTTTCGGTAAAACTCAAAGATATAGATTCATCAGAGGCATACATCGTAACAGAAAAGTCAAGTAGACTTAAGTAATGGGAAGAAGACCGTTCCAGGACACCGAAAAATTCAGAAAAATTAGTATCTTTAAAAACGACTAAATTCATGAATTTGAACCCTTTTTTCAGGTTTTTAAGACCTAAATTCATGAATTTAGACCATTTAAAAAGTACCATTTTTTGAAAAATTGGGTATTTTTAAAAAAACTAAATTTAAGAATTTTGGTCATTTTTTCAGGTTATGAAGACCTAAATTCATAAATTTAGGCGTTTTTAAAAATACCCAATTTTTCAAATTTTTCAAAATCTCAAATTTGAGATTATGATTATTTTTTTCTCTTGCTCAAATCATGACCGTTCCAGGACACCGAAAAATCATAAAAGTTAAGAATCTCAAATTTGTGATTATGACATTTTACACCCCCTTAAAATCATGACCGGTCCAGGACACCGAAAATCATAAAAGTTAAGAATCTCAAAATTTGAGAATTACAATTTTCACCCCCCTTAAAATCATGACCGTTCCAAGCCACAACATCAAAAAAATTGGTATTTTTAAAAACGTCTAAATTCATGAATTTTATCCATTTTTCAGGTTTTTAAAATATGAGTTAACTAAAATTATGTGTCTAAAAATATTTCTTTAAAAATGGAAGAAACAAATGTGGAAGAAACGGCAAAAATATATCCTTCGTTATCATATGAACGTAGTTCTACTTTAATGGACATTGAAAAGATGAACATTGAAAAAATGAACAAAGAAAAACACAGAGATAGAGTTAGGTATATGAAAGATAAGGAATCTCAATTATTATTAAGATTAGAGCATTATGATAAATTTTAGAAAGAGATGGACCAAAGTTAAGAATATAACACAAAGAATTGGCATATTCTTAACAATAAGTTTAGGTGCTTTAACAATTGTTATATCTTCAGGTGTTTTAGTAATTCCAGTAGTTGCTACTGCTTTAACAGGTACGGGTGTTTTTGCAACTTCACTTGTTACAATGTTAGATAAATCTTTGATAACTAAGAAACGAAAATCATTAAAAACTAAGCATTTACATATTAAAGAAGTCTATGACAAATTGCATTACTACTTTCAAAGAGTATGTGATGATAATGTTATTACGTTAGATGAGATTGAAAAATTTGATCAAATAGCTAATGAAGTAAATCAAATATCAATTCAATTACAGTCAGAAAAAGTTGATGATAAGAATAAACAGGATGGCAAAATTTCTAGTGATGGTAAAATTTCTAATGAAGAAAATGATAAAGTTTTTTTAGAAGAGCTAAAAACTTTAAGCGAAAATTTAAGCAAAACTTTATTAAAAAAACTTAAAACGAGAAAACTTTAAGCGAAAAGATGTCAGACAACAAAGCAATAAAAAAATAATTTGTTCAGTAAAATGTTTCTGCTGTATTCCAATGTTACCACAAAATTCAAATATTATATTTTAAAAATGGATAAAATTAGAGCTGATAATTTTACAAGAATAAAACAATTAGAAGACTTAATAAAACAAAGAAATATTATGAAAGAAAATCATCTTCAACATAGAATGATAAAAGCTGGTATTCAATCTGATATGTTTGAAAAAATGCAGCAAACCGAGCAAGTAAAAACTGATTTTGAAAAAACTATGAAACCATTTAAAACTCTTGAAAAAGAACTTACAAATAATGATAAACAAATTGATATAACAGATCCAGAGCACAAAACTATATTAGATGACTATGGATTACTAGAATCAAACATTAATAAGAAATTACCAAAATCTATGCAATTTGAACATTCTATTTCATTTATAGATGGAAAAACAATACCTAGATTTTATCTCGGACAAAAAGAAATATTTCCACAAACTTTTCGAGATTTAATTTTTTCACCAGATAAATCTCCTTTTAGTTTAGACAGAAATTTTGTTGATCTTTTAAGAGGAGCAGATTTAAAAAATTATGCTGTAGGAGATCTCATAAAATATAAAGCTTTGTTAGATCGAGTTGGTGCAGCAAAATCTCTCAGACGTTATAAACAATTAGAAAATTTATTATCAACGGGAGTTAAAGTAGGGAAAGGTTTTAAAACAGAAACAACTGTATTTTTACCAGATGATCCACAAGAATTACTAAATAGATTAAATATTTTAATATCGGCAATAAAAGAAGGACATAATTCTAGTTTCAATGAAATTCATGCTATATTGAAAAGACTGTTAGAAAAGAAGATTATAAATGAAGAGGATTATAAAAGTATAGTTGAAATATGTTGTTTCTAATTTTTATAAAAAAATCTATTTCAATTGTTTTAGTTAAAAAATGTCTTCGAGAGAATTATCATCAGTAGATTTTGACAAAATTAATTATCATTTAGAAAATTTAACAGAGATATTGGGTTCATTAAAATCTAGTACGACGTTAAAAATTATAACAACTACTTAATCACACACTTGTAATTTAGAACCCATTCTACATTTAGAACAAAATAAAAATTATCAAATTGCAATGACTAGTTTCTCCACATTTAACACTATTCAAAACGTTATCAAAGATGTGAATGACCAATTTAGATATTCTACTGATAAAGGCAAAACATGGAAAATACTAACTTTTCTTCCTGGTTCTTACGAAGTTGAATCAATATCAAATGAAATTAAGAGACATTTAGGTATACCATTTAAAGATAAGAAACAATTACATTTTGCAGTTGAACCTGCAGTTAATAAATTTTCTCTTACTTTAGACGAAAATCATCAAGTTGATTTTAATCATGATAGATCATTGTCAAAGCTATTAGGATTTAATAAACAAACCTATAGTCAAGGTTATCATTTAGGTGAGAAGATTCCAAAAATAACTGAAATAAATTCAATTGTTGTACATTGTGACATTATTGAAGGAGGATATATAAATGGTAAATTGTCAAATTTAATATTCAGTTTTCCACCTTATACTGTACCCATTGGTTATAGATCAAATGTATTTCCCCAAACATTAATATATTTCCCTATTAACAACATTAACATTAGAATCACTGATGAGAAAGGACAAGAAATAAATTTTGGAGGTGAAGAGATTATGATAGATCTTTTGGTTCGGGAGGTATAAACTCCCACGCGAAGCTAGAGAAGATTAATTTTCTTCTTCTTATTATTCTTCTTCTTCAAAATATAAAAATTAAAATTAAAATTTTTTAATAAAAAATGAGTGAATAAAAAAAACTCAAATTTAATCATCATCCAAATTTATCTAATAAAGTTTTGTCAGTTATTTGTGGAAGATCAGGATGTGGAAAAACGTATCTATTATTTAAAATTTTAACGACTCCAAATTTTTTGGATTATAATAATCTTATAATTTATACAACAACAGCAGAACAACCCGTCTATCAATTTATAAAATATGGATTTGAAAATAATCTTAAAAAACAGCAATTGCTTCATTATTCAAAGAATATGAAAAATCTGAAGATGAAGAAGAAATAAGTTCGTGGTGTGAAGAAGCAGCAAAAAATGATCAGTTAGTTGAATCCAATAAAAATAAGCATATAAAAATACAATTAATAGATGACAGTGGTAATATGCAAGATCCTAGTAAACTGGATAAAACAATGAAACATTGTGTAATTTTTGATGATTGTGTTAATGATAGAAATCAGTCAGTTCAGAGAAATTATTTCACAAGAGGTAGACATAATAACTGTAGTGTTTTTTATTTAACACAAAGTATGTATTCATTAGACGGAAGTGTTATTAGAAAGAATGCAAATATATTTATACTATGTGAAATAAATGCAAGAAACTTAAGTGATTTGTTAAGAGATTTATGTGTAAGAAATAAAGATGAATTTGAACAATCGTGTAACAATGCTTAGTCAAAAGATTATGGCTTAAATACAATTAATATTGATAAAAAAATTCATGATAGAGTTATCGAACATTTGTTTACTGAGTAATAGAAGATTTGTTTACTGAGTAATAAATAATAAAATTTTTATTCTAGACTGATTTAAATAATAAAAATTTTTTTCTAGACTGATTTAAATAATAAAATTTTTATTCTAGACTGATTTAAATAATAATAAATAAACTTTAAAAGGTAAAGTAGTTATTCCATCAGGTAAAATTTTTCTTTTATCATCAAATGAATCTAATGCTAATTTATGTTCCTCTTTTAAATACATTTTATGTTTCTTTGAATTAAGTCTATAATTACATGCTGTTTTTATTTCATTATTAAATAATACATTTTTATTATCTTGAAATGTTATTTGATTAGCCACTGTTGCCTTTGAAATTCCTTTTAATGTTTTAAGTGTTTTAATATTGTTAGTTGTATTAAAACAATAACATTTAGATTTTAAAAATATAGCTTCTGTTATGAAATCTTCATTTCCTTCTAGTTCATCTTTTACTTTACATAAATCAGAAGGATGAATGATATCTTTTATTTTATTAATTTCTTTATCAAGTGAAGAATTATACGGTATTGTTAATTCTAAGAAAACAGAATCGGTATCTGTAAAGTGTAATTTATAGTTTTTGCCATAAGCAGGTGCTAAATAATCATATATAAATTTATACATAAATAGTTTAGCTAATTCTAATATAGTGAATCCTATAAAATTAAACTTATCATGTTTTACGCTGATTCGACGTAAATGTACAGCACATATTTCATCACTAAATCTAGTAGTTCTTTTATATGTAGATTTCCTTGTTAAATTTTGAAACCTATCTCTATCATAAACTATTTCAATATTTTGTCTATTACGCACATTTTCTAAAGTCTTACCATAAAATGCATTATTCATTAATTTGAAGAACACGTTTCCAAAATCATCTTTATTTCTTTTAGCTATTTTACGTTTTTCAATATTGAACTCTATATAATTTTTTACCCACCTAGATTTTCTATACTCTAGTTTTCGATGTATTTTGGTGAGAATCATTCCATGTTCTAAATACCAATCTAGCATTCTTCCTTCAACAACATACTTTCCTTTATTACCTTGTGTTAACATAAGTTTTTTTGTTGGTCTGTATTTCTTAGGAATTATAGACTTTTGATAATCTGAAAAATCTTCTACATTGGGAATTTTGTTTTCGGGACAGAAAGGATAATATTTTGTTGCGCCTTTTATATAATCAGGGTATAATAAATCAACTTCATACATATAACCAAAATTATAATTTCCATCATGTGTTTTTTGATAATCAACAATATTACACCATGACATTTCACTTGTTTGTAATTCTTGTATCATGCAAGAAGAATATAAGCTATTAAAATCATAATATAACAAATAGTTTTCTCTCATGATTTCATCAACTGCTGCATGACTATCTTTATTTGATATAAGTCCTTCTATATTTTGATTAAACAATTTTATAAACTGAGCTCTTTCTTCTGGAGATAAAGGTTTCATTATTCCATAATCATCAGGATTTACTTTTTTATTATAACATTTAACATATCTATTACCTAAAACTGATGAAACTCCACCTCTAATACCAGATTCGAAAAATAATAATTCATCATATGTATTTTCTTTATAATGTTTAAGTTTAACACCAGTATGTTTTAATCCTGCTAACCATATTAAACCTGGTGTAGAATAACAATAACATGGATCTATTCCATAATATTCTAAGCACATATCACGAAAGTTTTCAAAAAGATCAGTAAGAATTAATACATCTATCTGAAGATATTTCATTGTATAATCATACATTGTTCTACAATTTAACTCTCTCCAATTCTTTTCAGCTTCTGCATAGTCTTCTTCAGATAATTGTGATCGTTTTAATGTTGATTTAAATTTATTTATTGGAGGAAGTTTTTGTTCTTTCATTATTTCATTTATTCTATTTATATCACCAGTTAAATATTCATATGGAAATATGCCTTTTAAAGGTTTTAAATTATATTTATTTAATATTTTACATTGTTCAGGTTTCAAAGTTTTTCCCATAACATCTAATGAATAAGGAGTAAAAAATCTAAATGCATCTAAAATTCTAATACAACCTAATTGCATTGAAAAATATTCTTCTTCTTGTTTACATAGTACATTTATTTGTTGTTGTTGTAATTTTTCAGATGAAAATAAATCTTTCATTATTAAATGGAAATCATATTTAGAACCATTATAGAAATATAGAGGAACAAAGTTATATCTAAATTTATTAGCATTAAGATTACAAGAATTATGTGCTGCACCTCTATATAATCCATTTAGATGATCATGATCTTTTTGTTTGTCGGCAGAGCCGTCGCTTCGCTTATCAAGATATCTACCTCTGCCAGTTTCATAATTATTTGTAAATTCTTATCACAGTAAAAACATTTTATTTCATTAACAAAATTAATTTTTTCTTCATCCGTTAATGGAAGCGTTGGTATATTTGTTTCAAGAAATTGTGAAAAACGTTCTTGTAGTTCTTCTACTTTCTTTGTAAACATTTCTGAACTATCTTCACCATAGTATTGATAATATTCTGATTTAAATAATTCAGGATAATTTGAATGAATGTACATTCCCCAACATAATGGTTTTTGTTCAAATAAATATTTTTCTTTACTTTGTTCAGATGCACTTTTTTCAGGTGCACTTTTTTCATATTTACAAACCGAAGGTTCTAGAGCTTGGCCCGTACCATTATCAGAATTTTGTGTTATGTTAACATTATATGCTTCGAAATCACAATAAATAGTAAAGGGTACTTTATTTTTCAAATAATGTCTATTATAAATTAAATAATCATCCTTAGGAAAAGTATTTTCAATTGCTTCATTTTGTTGACAATTCTCCAAATGTTTATTCATTTCTTCTTTAGTTCTAAAGCTCGTCATACATTGGAGACAAGGAAAATTAGCATTATCTGAAGTTTTTGTAAATATAGAAACATCTTTACACAATATAAAATGACCCTGATAATATAATATATTCGCTTGTGCTGATTGTTTTGTTTGTTTTAATTTTTCAAATTTATCTTGATATATTTCATGTGTTGCATCAATTTCTTTTGTAAAATTAAATGTATTTCGATGAAAATTTTGATTTAATATTTGCAGCTGATAATTATGTTCTTTATCATGTTGTTCTTTATATTGTTGTTGACATTTCTTTGAACATTCATTTATTTTTTGATTGGTTTCATTTTCTTCATTATTTAATTCTTTATTGTCTTCATTTAATTTTTGAATCGTTTCTATCTTATTTTGATATTTATGGTGATATTCTTGTACTAACATTTTTAATTGTTGTTGATAATCTGTTTTACATTTTTGTAAACTTTTATTTAAATTTTGTAATTTTTGTTAATATTCTAAATATAAAGATAAATAATCGGAATCATAATTATAATTACGTCCATTATAATTATTATGATTAATCATTATTGGTGATAATGTTTTTACAATTTGAAATCTATGTTTCTATCATTATAAACTATTTCTGATTGACATAAATTTTTATTATTCAAATAAATTTTTTTGAATCTGAGTAAAATGTAGTAATAAACTATTTAATATCACCAATAGAAACATAATTCACATTTAATTCAAAAACATTTACCTCTATTAAATTTTTATTCTTTTTATGAAACTTTGTTAGCTTATTATAATCATATGGAAATTCATGTAAGCCATCAGAGAGATCAAATTCATTTATGTATTCTTCTTTATTATAATGACTTAGTCTTTCTTTTTGATACTCTGCAGGATGTAAATGTGCTATAATACTCCACAGAAAACAATAATCATCTTCATTTTTTATGTTGATTATTTGTGGTGAACTGAAAGGTAAAGGAACATAACTACCACCAGTATTATTTTTATATTTGTCAATTACTATTTTCTTAGATAGTATTGCAACAAATCTCCAACCAGATTCAAGTACCTGGGCTTTAATTATACAATTTTCTAATTTATTTATCATCGATTCAAATATGGGTTGTATATCATTTACATTATGAATTTCTTGCGAATTTGTAAAATGTCCTTATAATATTTCTTCAGGAATTCCATCGGATCCATTTTTTGTATAAAGTACTTTTGCATTCATATAACATTTGAAAGATTTTCTAAATATATTATAAAGGTTTGTTAATACATTATAAAAAGTTTCATCGGTTTCATTATGTTCAACAGATTCATTAAATAAATATTTTATATCTGTTACTGGCGAAGCCCTAGAACCTTCGGTTCGTTCCGCTTCATCGGTTTTTTTAGTTTCATCAAATTCATCTATTTCGTTAAATTTATCAGTATCGCTAAATAAATATCTTCCATCTGGTACATGTTCATCTTCACTATTAAAAACTTTTTTATATTCCGAATGTGAATAATCATCAAATATTTTTTTAACTTTTATATCAGTAGGTAATGTTTCTAGATAGTTTTTATAATTATTTAATTTTAATATATTTACTTCATCAACTCGATCTACATTTTGTAAATGCAATTTACTATTTAAATGAGATTGATAACTTCTTTTTGTTTGCAACTTTTTTTACATAAGTAACAATAAAACTTGGTATTTTCCATTTTTTTATTTTTTAAAGAAAAAATTTGTGTTTTAATTTTAGATATAAACATTCTAATATCAAGGTCTTGAGAGTTATTTTATATTATTATATATATCACGTTCTTAAATTATTTTATTTTCTTTATCATATTAAGTTTTATCGCATTGAGTTTTATCACATTTAGTTTTATCATATAACGTTTTATCAAAAGATAATTTAAATTTATTTTCACTAACTATTGATTCTTCATCATCATCATAAATTACACTTTTTGGTATAGGATGCCATTCCCTGATAGGATACCATTCCCTGATAGGAATATCTAATTCCAAATTATATTTATTATTTGATAATCATATAATAGAGAAAAATATTGGTCTTTGATCTCTTTTGGAAAATTTAATAACACCACCATAATCTGAATCATTTTTAGTTTTTACTAAAGATGATAAAATTTTAAATTGATTAGATATAAATCCTAATTTTATATTTTGTAGACCCAACACATACTTGCCTAATAGTATCTTCAACTATTTCATCATTATTATTTTCAATTGTAAAAAAATGAAATTTAGATAAATATTGATTATATGTAGTATTAATATCATGTTGAGATATAAATTTTTCTTCACCTAAATTTTTATAATTACTAATATTTTCATAATCTTTGTTACCATTCACACCTTTTTCAGATGTTTCAGAATCATCATCTATATTATCATCATTATTATTATTATAAGATTCTTTAAAATTATTATTATCAGATTATTTAAAATTATTATGATTATGATTATGGTCATTGTTAATAGTATAAGGTGTTGTCCACATATAAATTTTCTCTTGTTGTGCTAAGCCATTTATATATGATTTTAATAAATTAATGTTTAAATTAGAATAGAATCCCACATATGTGTCATTATCATATCTTTGGGGCATTTCTACCATTTCTCTTTTATAAACAGTATCTCTATAATATACTTGACATAATAATTCATCATTATGTTTTTTACTTTCAATATGAATATTATATTGATTTAATTCGTCTACAAATAATCAAAATTTTAGATTTTGAGAAAGATTTTAATTTTTTTACTAATTCTCTAATATTGATATAATTGATAATTTTAGTTTCTATCCAATCAGTATTACTAATTGGTAACACTGCTCTAATAAAACCATAAACATTATTATGACCTATTATAACCATATTTTCCTTATTCAATTCTACATACGCAACATCATTATATTTACTTACAATATCCATAAATTTAATAAATGGATCACCTGGAAATATACAATAATTTGTTTCTATAGAAGGTAAACCTTTAGTTTGTTCTTTAAATATTTCAGCTTGTAATTCAAACAAAAGATTAACATCTATACATGGATTATTATTATTATCAAAACATTTATTTTCAAATCCCGTTGATCTCGTCGAATAAGAAGAACAGGATGATGCGGGTGAATATAATTTTTCAAAATTTCCTTTTTCCATTTTTTTATTTTTATTAGAAAAAATTATATTAGAAAAATTTTTTTTTCTCATTATAAAAAAAATTACTTTTTATTGTTAAAAATGATGTTACCAAACGTTGGTGGAGGTGCATATATCCCCAATAATCGTGAATCGGAAATAGAAATAGAAAATTATATCATGAAAACTGGAGACGTTTTATCTGGTCCATTGCATCTTCCTATTCTTCCGCAAAAAAATACAGAGTTAACAAATAAACAATATGTTGATACACAAATCAATGACTTAAAAGAAAAATATATAAACGATGTTTTGGTTCCACTGATGAATGAATTAAAGTTGCTTAAACCTAATGACAAATCATTAAACGAAAAATTATTAAAACTTGATAAAAAGGATAGAGAGCTAGAAGTATATATAGGAAAACTTTTTAAAAAAATTTCAGAACAATCAAGAATTTCAATATAACTTTCTATAAATTTAAAATCTGCAGTCATCAAAAATAAACATCAGATAAAAATGATAAAAGAACAATTAGAAGATGAAATAGAAAAGCTTCCTGAAAGAATTAAAAAAAATTTAGAGCAGTTACAAACTACATTCCAAAAAAGTGTTGATGAATTAAGTTCTAAAATTACTCAACAAATGAAAAAGATGAATAGAATAATCAATGAAGTAAACTCACTTAATGAAAAAGTTGATCAAATGAAAACTCTTAAAATTAATTTAGAAAATGAATCAAAGAAAAATTTACAAGAAAACTCTAAAGAAAATAAAGAACAGTTAGATTCTGTTAAAAGACAACTAGATGTTCTTAAAGAATTGTTAAAGTTCAATTGAATGCTGTTAAAACGGCGTTGAAGATGAATCAGGAGAAAATGCAAGTTAATAGAAAAGAAATTAAAGTACATCACACGCTGCTTGACGCAATAGATAAAGTGCAAAAGAAAATTAATAAAGTTATCACGAAGTTGTTATCTATTCACACACGTAAATCTTGATCAGACCTTGTCCAGTGGCTTTAGCCCATGACGCACGTAAATCTTAACGTAAATATTTTTTCCCCCAAAGTCAAATTTAATCCTAAAAAATGCCTATAATTTATAAACACAATCTTAAACATTTTGCTTCAAATAAAAAAATTGCTCAAGAACCATCTATGAAATCTGTTTACCATTATAACAATGTAGAAACAGTTCAAAAAGAAGGAGATGGTATATTTTCTGGTATAGGAAGTATCGTTAACTTGATTAAAAATAATAAAGATTTGATTACATCTGCTGAAAAAGGAGCAGCTGCTATAGGTAGTACAGCTAGTGCAATATCAAATGCTGTTAAGTCTCAAAACGAATTAAAACAACTAGAAACTATTCGTAAACTTAAGAATGATTCTGAAGAACTAAATAATTAAAAAAACTTTCAGAGGAAACAAAAAACAAAATTGCTAACATAGCTGTAGGGACTGATAGTAAAAAGGGGAAGAAAACAGGCGTAGGCATAGAACGTTCAATTGAAGAAATAAGAGGTAATGGTCTAGCAAAATTCTAAAATTATATTTTAGTAAAATTTTTTCTGTGTGTGAGAAAAAAACAAAAAGTCAAATTATTTTTTATAAAAATGTCTTCGCTTATCGAAAATAAATTTAGATTAGACGATCCTCCGCTCGTCAGTTACAATCAAAAAAAGAATGACTATATAAGAATTGCTATGAATCCCGGATCTTCCAGTAGAGTAAATACTGGAGGAGATTTAATCTTTGAAGTTGATAATCAGCAAAGTTATATATATCTACCTGATTCATTTTTACACTGTGAATATTCTTTATATAGTGATGCCAATTTTACAACACCATTACCAGAAACCGATAATATTGCATTAGAGAATAATTTCTTTCCAAGATTATTTACACAAATGCGTTTAGATGTTGCAACTCAAAATATAGAAACAATAAGTGATTCTCCAGGCGTAATTGATACAATGCTTAGATTTGTAACAATTGGTGAAAATAATAGAAAGTATGAAATCGAAGGTTGGTTTCCAGATAATAATGATGGTATAATTGTTGATGATTTAACTCACGCTGGAACAGATGCAGCAGGAATTGCGAAAGATGTAGAAAATATTGCAAATCATTTAAATAAAACAAATAATACTGCATATAAAGAAGGACGTGTTTTTAACAAGAAAAGTAAACAGACAGTAAATTGGTCATTGTCTCCATTATTCGGATATTTAGATTATGACAAAATATCATATCAATTAAAATTTAAATTAATACTTCATCGCACAGCAAATAGTGAATTAATCTTTTATGGTAAGACTGGAAAAAAAGCATATTTAAAAATTGATAGACTTGAGTGGCGGATAAAACATATTACTCCTAGTTTAGAGGTTGAATCAACTATTGCAAAAAGATTAAACACTAACAAACAAATTCCAGTAACTTTTCTAAAGCGTACTGCTAGTTCTGTAACTTTTACTGAACAAAGATTTAACTGGCATTTTATTAGAACTTCGAATACTCCAAGATATTTATTACTAACTTTTCAAAGAAATAATTCTCCAAGTTTTGATAAGAACAATAATCTTTTTCATATTAATACAATTCGAAGTTTACAAGTTGCTTTAAATCAAACCCGATATCCTATTGATCCATTATGATTCGATGATATCAATAATCAATTTATGGAAGGATATGATGCTTATAGAAATCTTTGTATAGAATTTGGAGTTGAACCACAATTAACTCCTGGAGATTGGAGACATTTATATCCTGTTTCCTGTTTCGATTTAAGTGCACAATCTCAAGATATTATCAAGACTGGTTGTTATGTTACAATTAATATTGAAAAAAAAGATTCCACAACTTCATTGATGGCCTATGGTTTGTTCCTAGAAGATGTAAAATATTCTATTGAAATTCTTCATGGAAAGATGGCTAGGATTGGTTAGTAACCTGAGGACCTTTGGTCCGATCGGCTAAAGCCTCTGAACAAAGTTCTATAGGTTAATTAAAATTTTTGGTAACTTAAATTTTTTTCATAACTAGAATAGATTAAAAAAATTCTTAGATTTAATTTTTTCATAACTATAATAGATTAAAAATTCTTAACTTAAAAATTTTTCATAACTAGAATAGATTAAAATTTTTCCTAACTTAAAGTTTTTTTATCAAAAATGTCGCAAACGAAAAGTAATAATAATAAAACTGTTGAATTAAAATTACGTAACATTGTTGACAAAAATACACCTAAAAATATTACGATTAACAAAAAAAAGTATTACATAAGTAAACCAATGATAGAGAATATTCAATTACAAGAAGAGAGGAATGGTGGAATTCTCCCATTAATTCCACTAATAATAGGAGGTATAGCAGCTGCAGGAAGTGTTGCAGGTAGGACAGCTGGTATTGTCCAAGCAGTAAATAAAAATAAATCAGAGAAGGCAGCATTAGAAGAACAAAAACGACATGATAGAGAGTTAGAGAAAGTTGCGAGGGGTGAAGGAATAGTAGATAATTTTATTAGTAAACTAAATTTAGTAGATGAAGGAAAACGAGTTCTCAAAAACATTCTACATAATGTTGATGATTTAATAGAAATAAAAAAAACTAAAGATGGTTCTGGAATATATCTAAGTCCTAGTATGATTAGGTAAAACAATTATTTTATCTTTTAAAATGAATTCTACAAATTCCGAAAATTTGATTAAATTAAAAATTTCTAATGTAGATTTATTGAATTATCTCTTAAAAGTACATAAACCCCTAAATTGTCAGCATTCCGGAGGTGACATACAAAAAGCATTAGAAATTTTTCCTGGATTTATTTGGAGTAAATATTCAAAAGAAAAACATCTTGCTGGTCATTCATATACCGGTCCGGGAACTCGATTAGATATAAGACTAGATGAGAATAATAATCCAAGACCAGGTGAAGAACCAATAAACAGAGTAGATGCCACAGCTTACAGACATGATTTAGCATATCGAAATCATGACCTAAGTTCTCGACATGTAGCTGATAAGAAGATGATTCAAGAATTAGATAGTATTCAAAATCCTTCCTTTAGAGAAAGAATTGAAAGAATGTTTGTTAAGAAAGCTTTACAAGCTAAAATATTATTCGGTGAGGGTTTAGACAAAACTCATAACTCTGAAACCTACGCGTCCGAAATTCATAAAGAATATAGAAAACCAAAATATCTATTGAAAGTAAAAGTATTTAATAAAGATGATATTTGGAGTGCGAATCTAATCAATATGCCGAATGAAAGAGGGTTTAAGTACGCATTGACCGCTATAGATTTATATACACGATACGCTTGGGCAAAGCCTTTAAAAAACAAAAGTGGTCTGTCAGTTAAATATGCGTTTGAAGAAATTTTTAAAGAAATTAATAGAAATCCAAAGAAGCTATTCGTTGATAAAGGATCTGAGTTTTATAACAGAAATGTTAAGCCATTATTTGAAACTGTTTATTCGACTGAAAATGCAGGAAAGGCTGTAGTAATAGAGCGATTCAACAGAACGTTAAAAAATAAAATTTTCAAGAAATTTACTGAGCAAGGTAATCAGAAATGGTTGAAGATATTACCAGGAATTGTAGATCAGTACAATAATAAAGTTCAATCAGGTATTGAAGAAACTCCAAAGAATGCTTCTGACGATCCTGATTTGATACGAAAGAAAATATTCGAAAATAATTATTCGAATGAGAGTAATCCGAATTTTCAGAAACTTAAGCCGAAATTTAAGATTGGAGATAGAGTTAGAATATTTAAGTATAAGAATGAACTTGAAAAAAGGCTTTGTTGGTTATTGGACTAAAGAGATATTTGAAGTTTGTAAAATAAATCAAACTTATCCGATTACTTACGAAATCAAAGATTTAGATGATGAGGATATCAGAGGCCGATTTTATCAAAATGAATTACAACGAAGCGATTTTCAATTATCATTATTATTGGAACTAACGTTTCGGGAATGAAATTCCCTTGTTCAATTCTAACATAATATCAAGAAATGGTACTCCTTTTTGTAAATTAAATAAAACATAAAGACATAATTGACCACAATAAGTAGTTCCTGGTTTTTGAATTTGAAATGTATTATAAATTCCATTTCCAAGTGATTCTTTGACTTCATTTGTTGGAGGCAATCCATATGAGTCGAACCAATAGTTCTCAGCCTCCAGGCAGTCAAAATAATAATTATCTCCGTTTATATTTCTTTGTCCCGCTGACCAATGTACTCCTTTTTCATCTGACGTATGAAGATTTGTTATGAAATTTATAGATGGCTTATTTTTTAGGAATTGTAATTCGTCTCTCATTAGGACATGAAAATTCTTTATTCCCAATTGGTTAGTAATTTTCTTTAGGTCGAAATTTGTAGTTGTTTGTGTTCCATATAATTTTAGGAACTCGGTAATGCTAGACATTTTATAATAAAAAAAATTTCTTATAGGAACCCCTAGAAGTCAGAAGGGGGGTATTGATTTAAACTGTCTGATAATGATGACTTTCCTTACTACTTATTCGATTTTGAAATGACTTAATTTAATCTAAATTAAAAATTACACTGCTTAACAGATTTCCTTTTTTCATGAACTTCTCAAAATGAATTAGAAAAAAACAGAGTTTTAGATAGTTCTTGAATCACTGCTTGCTTGCTTTTCAGATGTAGTTGTCCACAAAATCATTTGTCTTGAACGGCTCGCAACTGTGATGTCTCTTCATCTTGAGTTGATGATGTTCCTGGTTGTAGATTTAAAACAATTTGACTTGTTTTCATTGTCTTATTATAATAATCCGTTTCAAGCGTAGAGATTTGTTATGAAGTTCAAAGGAATCGGTTTATTAGCAGAGCTAGTTGTTCGCACATCTTTTATCCATTGTAATTCGTCTCTCATCAATATGTGAAAATTCTTTATTCCCAATTGATTAGCAATTTTCTTTAGATCAAAATTCGTTGTTGTTTGTTTACCGTATTGTTTTAAGAACTCAGTCATGTCATTAACCTGAGGTCATATATCACCTATATTACTCACTATAACGGTCGGATTTTCATCATTCATTTTAAATGAAATAAATTCCAATAACTGCAATAATGTCTACTTCTTGTACAGAAAAATAAAAACAACGGCAGTGTATTTTGCATCAAATATAATAATACAACAATCAATCTTATCACACAATTGTACAATGGCAGTCTCATGGCAGTAGACTGGAGAACAAAAGAAAATTTAATTACATTTCAAAATAATCCGAAATGAGTTACTACTTATAAAGAAGTCTTCATAAATATGTATGCATCAAATATGTATGTACATTGCACATATCTTAAAAAGTGAAACAACACAGTTAATGTTCATTCATCTTGGGAACCAAACCTCATTTCTTCTATAGTTGTCGGTTGATTCAATTTTTCTATATAAATTTTGATTTCTTTAAAATGTTTTCTAACAAAAGTAATGGGCATTGATGAATTTAAAAATAATACGTGTGGTAGATTAGATAAGTTCATCAAGAAATAACAATAACTTACGTTATAGGAAATTCTAAATAGTTCCAAGTTTGCCACAAATCTGTTTTTTTTATTGTCACTCAATTCCAGAATTCTTTTGAACCCATAACCTTGATAAGCAGCACTTCTCAGCAACGACCCATGGTGTACTTTATCACTTGCAATCAGTTTTGAAATCATAGTAGTACTATCCTCGATGGTAATGAAATGTTCTTTTGTAACACTGAACTGAGGAATTGTAGTAGTGGACAGATACTGTTCTATTTTTGCTGTAATATCGTCCACTTGTTTTTGAGAGTCCACCTTTTTGTTCTTCTTTCTCGATTCAATTTCCACCTTCCACTCTTCAAAGTATTTATTCGCAGTTTCCTTGTGCTCTTCTTTAATTAAGTTTAGTAAAATCGGCATGTAAAACGAAAAAGCTTCCGCGGCAGTACGTTTTGGCATTTTGCAATAAAGAAAGAAAACAGTCACTAGTTATGATTAATGAAATTGTAAAATGAAGTCTTACTTCCTACATGCTGCAATATATTCCACGTCGTTTTAATCTTTAATACGGGTAACAGCTGCTTGTTCTGTAATTCAATGGTTCAGGAATGCCAGAAGCAACTGCATTTATGTCATGTATGCGGGTATCAGCTGTTCCCTACAATTGGGAGGTTCATCAGAGTGCAAAGCAGTAACAATAACAGGCATTGTAAGAGATTGTGTTACATTCTTAAAGAAATATTTTTAGACACATAATTTTAGTTAACTCATATTTTAAAAACCTGAAAAATGGATAAAATTCATGAATTTAGACGTTTTTAAAAATACCAATTTTTTTGATGTTGTGGCTTGGAACGGTCATGATTTTAAGGGTGAAAATTGTAATTCTCAAATTTTGAGATTCTTAACTTTTCTGATTTTACAGTGTCCTGGACCGGTCATGATTTTAAGGGGGGTGTAAAATGTCATAATCACAAATTTGAGATTCTTAACTTTTATGATTTTTCGGTGTCCTGGAACGGTCATGATTTGAGCAAGAGAAAAAAATAATCATAATCTCAAATTTGAGATTTTGAAAAATTTGAAAAATTGGGTGTTTTTAAAAACGCCTAAATTTATGAATTTAGGTCTTCATAACCTGAAAAAATGACCAAAATTCTTAAATTTAGTTTTTTTTAAAATACCCAATTTTTCAAAAAATGGTACTTTTTAAATGGTCTAAATTCATGAATTTAGGTCTTAAAAACCTGAAAAAAGGGTTCAAATTCATGAATTTATGTCGTTTTTAAAAATACCAATTTTTCTGAATTTGTCTTGTCCTGGAACGGTCTAAATTCATGAATTTAGGTCTTAAAAACCTGAAAAAAGGGTTCAGATTCATGAATTTTTATTCGTTTTTAAAGATACCAATTTTTTTGAATTTTTCGGTGTCCTGGAACGGTCTTCTTCCCATTACTGACTTAAACTTAAACGATCGTCGTTCTCACTTGGTAGTTCGATTTCGAATTTTATATTTTCATTTTGTGAGTTGAGATGTTGAAGAAGCTAGTATCATGGCTTGATCTTTGTTCTGGACGAAAGCAAAGCAGTCATCGACATAGCGCATGAAAAGTGGTACATCATACATCACTCGCATTCGTCTTAGAGCAGTACGTATATTAAGCTTATCAATAAAGATGATGGCAATTGGATACCGGATAAGGAAGATCCCATTGGTAAACCTTTTATTTGTTGGAAAAATGTTGGTTTTTGAATTGGAAAAAAAATCTGAGGATATTAAAGGAGCTACTGAATTTGTGCAATTATGAGTCCATTTATCAGTTTCATGCTACAGTCATCTATAGATAAATTATGATTTGGTAGTTAGGGCTTGAATGGCATCGGAAATTGGAATTGAAGTAAGCTTATACATGTTGACGACATCGAAGCTGAAAGGATACATTGGTCTGATTAATCGATTTTATCTTTTCGATAAGTTGCATGCTGGATTTTAAATTGGCTGGAACCTTGTCAAGTATAGGAAGAAGAGTCGTGCAAGTAACCATGACAATTTAGTCGCAGGTCCTGAACTGGTTGACACAATCGGTCGTATTTTCAATTCATTGCTATCCTTATGAGTTTTGATAAGATGGTAGCCTACTCAAGTACCATGGTACCGAAGAACTCAATTAGGGCCTACCCCATAATAGTCCCGCCTCCCACTCTGGGTTTATTCGTTATTCCAAAAAACGAAATTGAATTGCCGGTTACTTTTTAATTTGAAATATTGAAAAAAATAGAACAGGCAACTGCCATTCTTGCCACGAACTCTAATTGAGTAGAGGCGATGGTGTAGACCTGTTGATATTTTATCTGATGTTTATGACTATAAATGAATGTAGACAAGAATCGACTTCGAAATTAGAACATAAGATGATTGAAACTTTAGCAAAATTAGGACACATATGCTTAAAGCCCTTCAAGACTGCATGTATGACATTCCACAAAGATCAGTCATTTTCTTGTCAATTCTGCTAGTCATATCTAGAGCAGTCTGGATTGAAATTTTTGATAATGATTTGTTGACAGAAAATCGGATGTAGCTTAATGCCTCTCGGTTTAAAGGAAATTCCCAGGGAGATCTGGAGAGGGGGAAGCGAAACGCCCTCGTACTACTGACATTAGTAGGCGGAGTTTTAGTAGTATGATATTCATAATAAGTATGAAAGAAAAGACAAAAGCTTTCTAATATTGCTTACTGCGCAATTTTTTTATCTTTCGATCATTTGAATCATCTACTACTGCAGAGAATTTTCGTTTCAAGGTGTTCTTGATGAAGCAATTGAATAATACTCTACAGAGAAAGACAAACACTTCATGTGACGAAGAACACTTAGTCTGTACGATATGTTTCGATGTGCCACTCTCAGTCATTTTCCGGTGAACAGCAGATACAAAAGTCTTTTGTTGATTATCATTTTGTACAAAGAATTTCTGTAAAAAGTCATCACTACTGATTATTTGTTCAAAATATCCGTAAATATAGGCACATAAAGTAAAGCACAGTTCCGAAGGGACAGCCAGTCCCCCACGGTCAACCATCTTGAATAGACGATCATTCAAGTCAGTTTCAAGCCCTGGAAAGAGCTGCTTGGGTCATCCAACTGCAAGTCACGGGCAGTTATTCGAGACCTCATTTCGCTAAGAGTGCGAATCCGTTTCTCTCCTTGGAGAAGTTGATTGACACTTATAAAGAAATTTCCGCCACATAATTGACGGTACCACCCAAATCTGCCTTCTATTTGATCTGACGATATCTTGCCCAGAAGAACGAATTGGAAGTCGCGTCGGAGGAGATACTCTGCTAGATCAGCCAGAGCCAAGAACGTTTGACGGCAAGCAAGGAACGTTTGCGACGACAGTCCAGGACGTTTGCTGGCTTCCCATGAAGAGAGTAGCGCCGCCACGCTTCGCAGAAATTCAGCGTTTTCACAATTGATCTCCGATATTGCTTCCAAGAAGCTGTCCCTCTTGTTTCTTCCTACAAAAAAATACAGATTGATGTGAGGGATAATACGAGCTGTACATGTTCAGAAGCTTGCATCTCAAGATAGGACCACAGGACTAATTTGCAATAGCATAATTGCACTAAAGTGATTTAATACAAACAAGTTTGATTCATTATCTGACTAGTTTTGCTCATTACTGAGTCAGCAATTTTTCGCGTTTTAGAAAAGGAGCACACGCGAAATCTCCTAAGCCCATAGAGTCGATTCCCTAAGCGGTTTCATTCGATACACGTCAAATTTAACTTACATGTAATCTAGCTAACCTTTGACTACATGTAGGACCTACATGTATATATTGTTTACCAATGACACACCGGTACTCTATTTATATAGAAAATAAGAAGAAACAATGTCAAAATGATATTACTTAAGTGTGCAGACGCGCATGATGCAGACCTTTTACCGGTAGCTGATACATGTAGGAAAAGGATCTCACCTTTGTTTAGCGATTTCACGCTTACAATTTTCCAGCATCGTTGCACCATCTCCACGAAGTTAGCAGTAGGCAACCACTCAGGCTTGGAGTAATATCGCAACCCAGCAACGGTAGAATCGTGAAAAACACCTGCAAAATGTAAAATATATAATTTACACCTGTATACATTCAAAAACATCTGAACAATCTGAACTCGATTAATTTTTCAGTTTACTCGTAGGATTTGCCTATTCTCGTGTCGGACATGCTAAGTCAGGACTGCGCAGCAATGATTAATATTAATCGTGATAGCCAAATGCCGAGTGTTTTTCGAATTTTGATTATGATGTAAGATTGATTGTATGTTGAACACTCACTTTGTGCATCTTTTGGAGATGTTCTCGATACAGTATGTTCTTAGGGAATAGGTTTTCCTTTTTGAGGGCATGGGCAACTTTAAGGGATAGATGCTCTTCGGTGGAATACAACTCCTTCATATGCGAATATTTGACACGTGATCCTGGTGCGATTTTGTCACTTCCTCGGGAATATCATCAGGTAAACGGAATTCAGAGCGATTTACCTGCAATTTTATAAAAATTCCATACAACATAAGCATGCGACGATATCATTTCATAAAAATTGACGACTTAGAATGAACGGTAGGTAGGCTAACTATATGTTTTCATAAGAAAAACTGATAAAATAGCTTACTGATGCATTCATGTTTAGCGTGAAATTCTGCATCGGTATGGTGAGTTTCAAGGCAATCGGCGAGAAAAAATTTTCAACATTTTTCGAAAAAACGACAGAGTTAGAATTTGGGACGTTTTGGTGTGTAGCGCCCAAACGAAGCATCGGATGAGAAAACGGAGGCCAGATTCGGAATCTACGTGAAATTTTGGGTTAGGAAGGATGTTTCCAGCGAAATCGGAGAGAAAAAATTTTCACTGACGTCCCCCCTCTGGACAGCTTGCTTCGATTTTGGCTTCTAGTGGACGGATTTTGTCGTGCGAAAGCTCGTTTGAAAGCTAAGAGTGAGACAAATTCAGTGAAAGAATCGGCTTGTTCCTATCTGTCTTCGTTTAGATGTGAGACGCCATTTAAGATTTTGGGACATTGTCAAAAAACGACAGAGTTAGAATTTGGGACGTTTTGGGCTCTAGCTTCAAAACGAAGCATCGGATTGGAAAACGGATTTCAGATTTGGAATCAGCGTGAAATTCTCTATCTGTATGGTGAGTTTCAAGTCAATTGAGATTTCAAGTCAAACGGCAGAAAATGTTCTACATTATTTCGGAAAACGACAGAGTTAGAATTTTTGCGATGGCTGCCTACTGTAGAGCCAAAACGAAGCATCGGATGGGAAAACGGAGGCCAGATTCGGATTCAGCGTCAAATTCTACATGGAAATGGTTTATTTCCAGCTCAATCGGAGAGAAAAAATTTTCGGCTGACGTCCCCCCCCCTCTGGACAGCTTGCTTCGATTTTGGCTTCCATTGGACGGATTTTGTCGTGCGATAGCTCGTTTGAAAGCTAAGAGTGAGACAAATTCAGTGAAAGAATCGGCTTGTTCCTATCTGTCTTCGTTTAGATGTGAGACGCCATTTAAGATTTTGGGACATTGGCGAAAAACGACAGAGTTAGAATTTGGGACGTTTTGGGCTCAAGCTTCAAAACGAAGCATCGGATGGGAAAACGGATTTCAGATTTGGAATCAGCGTGAAATTCTCTATCTGTATGGTGAGTTTCAAGTCAATTGGAGAGTTTCAAGTCAATCGGCGAGAAAAATGTTCAACATTTTTCGGAAAAACGACAGATTTAGAA
Organism: Prostheceraeus crozeri; assembly: GCA_907163375.1. Classification (NCBI taxonomy): domain Eukaryota; kingdom Metazoa; phylum Platyhelminthes; order Polycladida; family Euryleptidae; genus Prostheceraeus; species Prostheceraeus crozeri. The sequence continues at coordinate 65,718 of CAJQUW010011494.1, forward strand.
TTTTTGCGATGGCTGCCTACTGTAGAGCCAAAACGAAGCATCGGATGGGAAAACGGAGGCCAGATTCGGATTCAGCGTCAAATTCTACATGGAAATGGTGTATTTCCAGCTCAATCGGAGAGAAAAAATTTTCACTGACGTCTCCCCCCCCTCTGGACAGCTCGCTTCGATTTTGGCTTCCAGTGGACGGATTTTGTCGTGCCATAGCTCGTTTGAAAGCTAAGAGTGAGACAAATTCACTGAAAGAATCGGCTTGTTCCTATCTGTCTTCGTTTAGATGTGAGACGCCATTTAAAGTTTTGGGACATTGGCGAAAAACGACAGAGTTAGAATTTGGGACGTTTTGGGCTCTAGCTTCAAAACGAAGCATCGGATTGGAAAACGGATTTCAGATTGAAACATCGTGAAATCTCGTATCTGTATGTGAGTTCAAGGCAATCGGAGAGAAAAAAATTTTCAACATTTTTCGAAAAAACGACAGAGTTATGAATTTTTGCGATGGCTGCCTACTGTAGAGCCAAAACGAAGCATCGGATGAGAAAACGGAGCATATTCGGATTCAGCGCAAATTTCTCCATGGAAATGGTGATAGTTTCCAGCTCATCGGAGAGAAAAAATTATTCGCCTGACGTCCCCCCCCTCTGGACAGCTTTTGCTTCGATTTGGCTTCCAGATGGAGAACGGATTTGTCGTGCGATAGCTCGTTTGAAAGCTAAGAGTGAGACAAATTCAGTGAAAGAATCGGCTTGTTCCTATCTGTCTTCGTTTAGATGTGAGACGCCATTTAAGATTTTGGGACATTGGCGAAAAACGACAGAGTTAGAATTTGGAACGTTTTGGGCTGTAGCTTCAAAACGAAGCATCGGATTGGAAAACGGATTTCAGATTTGGAATCAGCGTGAAATTCTCTATCTGTATGGTGAGTTTCAAGTCAATCGGAGAGAAAAAATTTTCAACAGTTTTCGGAAAAACGACAGAGTTAGAATTTTTGCGATGGCTGCCTACTGTAGAGCCAAAACGAAGCATCGGATGGGAAAACGGAGGCCAGATTCGGATTCAGCGTCAAATTCTACATGGAAATGGTGTATTTCCAGCTCAATCGGAGAGCAAAAATTTTCACTGACGTCCCCCCCCTCTGGACAGCTTGCTTCGATTTTGGCTTCCAGTGGACGGATTTTGTCGTGCGATAGCTCGTTTGAAAGCTAAGAGTGAGACAAATTCACTGAAAGAATCGGCTTGTTCCTATCTGTCTTCGTTTAGATGTGAGACGCCATTTAAGATTTTGGGACATTGGCGAAAAACGAGAGTTAGAATTTGGGACGTTTTGGGCTGTAGCTTCAAAACGAAGCATCGGATTGGAAAACGGATTTCAGATTTGGAATCAGCGTGAAATTCTCTATCTGTATGGTGAGTTTCATGTCAATCGGCGAGAAAAAATTTTCAACATTTTTCGAAAAAACGACAGAGTTAGAATTTTTGCGATGGCTGCCTACTGTAGAGCCAAAACGAAGCATCGGATGGGAAAACGGAGGCCAGATTCGGATTCAGCGTGAAATTCTTCATCTGTATGGTGAGTTTCAAGTCAATCGGAGAGAAAAATTTTCGCTGACGTCCCCCCCCTCTGGACAGCTCGCTTCGATTTTGGCTTCCAGTGGACGAATTTTGTCGTGCCATAGCTCGTTTGAAAGCTAAGAGTGAGACAAATTCAGTGAAAGAATCGGCTTGTTCCTATCTGTCTTCGTTCAGATGTGAGACGCCATTTAAGATTTTGGGACATTGGCGAAAAACGACAGAGTTAGAATTTGGGACGTTTTGGGCTGTAGCTTCAAAACGAAGCATCGGATGGGAAAACGGATTTCAGATTTGGAATCAGCGTGAAATTCTTTATCTGTATGGTGAGTTTCAAGTCAATCGGAGAGAAAAAATTTTCAACATTTATCGAAAAAACGACAGAGTTAGAATTTTTGCGATGGCTGCCTACTGTAGAGCCAAAACGAAGCATCGGATGGGAAAACGGAGGCCAGATTCGGATTCAGCGTCAAATTCTACATGGAAATGGTGTATTTCCAGCTCAATCGGAGAGAAAAAATTTTCACTGACGTCCCCCCCCCTCTGGACAGCTTGCTTCGATTTTGGCTTCCAGTGGACGGATTTTGTCGTGCGATAGCTCGTTTGAAAGCTAAGAGTGAAACAAATTCAGTGAAAGAATCGGCTTGTTCCTATCTGTCTTCGTTCAAAAGTTAGAGCGGTTACAAGATTTTAGGTCGGAGCTCGCTTACCTGAAAAAATCCTAAGTGTCAGAGTGACTTTGTATGGGTAAAATTTTGAAAATTTTCCAAAGTGTGGAATTTCGACCTGGGACCGTCACCAAAACATTTTTCATCAAATTTTGAAATTTCACTGACGTCCCCCCCCCCCTCTGGACAGCTTGCTTCGATTTTGGCTTCCAGTGGACGGATTTTGTCGTGCGATAGCTCGTTTGAAAACTCCAAAACTTAAAAGGCTTGTAACTTTGCTTCTACAAGTCCGTTTGACTTGATTCAAAAAAGGTTCGGTCCCTAATGACCTGCCCTAAGTGATAGGACTACTTATAAAATTCATAAGTGTTGCTAAAAAGTGAAAAATTTAAATTCGCTAGTTTTGGAGGTTTTCTGGTTTTCGAACCCAGCTTGAAGTCAATGAAAAAGCATTTTTAAAGATGTCTGAAGCCAGTCATACTCATGGACTAACGCTTATTCACTGAAAGTCGAGCAAGACAAACGGAGAGTTTTGCTGTAATATTCCACTGACAAGGGTGTTCCTTCGGGACGGCGGACGATGCCGTATGTGATAAGTGTGGCAGGGAAATGTGTCAAATTTAGACCGTAACGCTGGGGCAACTCATGTTGGGGCATTTGACACAGCTCCTCACAAACGTAGCACATTGAACGCCAATCGGTTTTGAGTCTTAGCTATCTGTCATGGGTTGGCCTCTAAACATCTCCATGGCAAAACGCTGGTGAATCAGCACTCTACGGCTTGCTATCAAGCGATCAAAGCAATAACTTGGATGTTTCCTCCACAAGGTTTTTCAAGTAACTAATCAAAAGCTGCTATCAGATTCAAATATACAAAGTCTAACAGGCAGCTTTGAGGGGTTTAGATCCCAGCTACTGTTTCACTACCTTGACTCGCGTTTGCTGTTAACCACTTCGGGGCGTGACAATGAAGTCTCGAGCTGAAATAGCGGTATCGGGGAAGATCTCTCACTTCCCTAGTGATCAGTACAAGCTTCGGGCTGCGACGCGGATCGAGTCCACTCACTACACTCAAATCTATCATTCCCTCCACTAAGTGTAAAAATCATTGTTTCCGTTTTCTCTCAAAATGCCGAATACAATAATATGAAGACCATTTTCAAACTGTGTCAAGCCGGAAGGTATTCCGAGCTGACGCTTCAAGAAACACGCTTGTACAACAAGAAACAGATAGGGGTCGCTCGCAACTATTGCGGAGTCCACAAAGACATCGCTTAATGAGCGGCTGGAACGGAATGCAACTCACCTACACAGCGAGGGTCAAACAGGCGAAGTAGGCGAAGAAGAACGGAGTTCACCTCTTCGCCACTGAGCTCCGTCTCTTTAGAGCTACAATTCTGCCAACAGCACGAACGGAGTTCACATCTCTCTTCAGCGATAGCACCACTGCGGCCCACTTCGAGCAACAATTCCCGCCATTCAAGCGATTGCCGCGGATATCCTCGCTATAGAGGCGAGAGGTCTCCGCTGACCAGACAGCGATAGTGAGGAGAGAGAGGGAGAGCTACAGTCGCACAATATCAGACGTCGACCTACGATCTGCGATACCCCTACAGCCGTAACTGTCGCGGGACGTTTTTTGTGGAATTGCAACACAATAGTCCAGCAATTTTGTCAGCGCCCGCCGTGGATTCGCCGAACGATAAGATTAAAGAAAGAAGGCGAGAGTTCGAAGAGGAGGCCTTCCCATACTAGAATCAAAGTAGGAGGACCTCAGAACGATCGGCGGAGAGATAGAGCAGGTGAAGAAGAGATCTAAGCGAGCGAGGATGGCGAGTTTGCGAGCGGAGAAGCTCAAGACTCTCGCGGGAAAGCCAGAAATAGGCTTTGCTAGCGAGAGGGAACGTAGGGTAGACAGGAGACTACGAAGAGTTGAAGGAGAAGTTGTGATAGACTAAATCCGGTGCAGATGCGGAAGGTTGTCGAGACCGCAACCACGAGCTGCACCGTTCGGAGCCCGCCAGCTGTGGAATCGCTATCGAAGGGTGCGTTCCAGTCGGCTGCACATTCCCTATTAGAAAGGGCAGCAGTAAGCAGAAACTCCTCTCTTGTACGAGCGTGGAAAGAGGGGAGCAAATGCTCAGCTCCTCGGGTGAAGAAAGGGGTGAGTGTCTACACAGGTACACCTCTCTCGATCATGGTGATCCGATCTCGAATTCTCCACTTATGACGGACGCGCTCCGAGAAAGATCGACAGTCTAAAACATAGCTAACTTGAGACTACTGCAGATGAAACTCACTACTTCTTTCTTTACAGACATCCAAGAGAAGCGACCACACCGCCTCCGTTGCCAGAGCCGCAGTCGAAACAACAAGCCTGAGTCCC
>CAJQUW010011495.1:0-74531 GCA_907163375.1 Prostheceraeus crozeri
ATCATCAGCGTTACAATCAAATGGTAAAAGCAGATACGAAATGGCTTATATACAAAAATGAAAAACTATGGTGAAATTTACAAATGAAGTCTGATTGGGTGAGATCCACTCCTCTCGTTAGCAAGTGTGTCAAAGTTGCTTTTGATCAATATCGTTTCTAGAATTTTAGGAAATTTAGTTCTACCGACGATGCTGAAATTCTCACGTGACGGATTGTGCACGTGCATAGATATCCCTGTAGGGGTCGGTTTAACCTCCAGAAATGTGCTCGTTTATCCGAGTGGCTAATGGCGTGTTGTAACGCCAACGTATCGCATTTGGCAGCGATCACAGTTGTAAAGGTACACAATATTAGATTTAAGCTCACTCGAAATAGGCATCAACGTTCTGACAAAAATCAAGGGTTTTCAGAGTTTTGAAAATCAATCTAATTTTCAAGTTTTCAGGTAACGATTTATTGACAGTATAAATGCGTTTCTTTAGCTCTTCGACACGCTTGCTAAGAAAAGGGACATTCCAGTGAATAAATTTTAGATCATTCTCATGCTCGGTGTGTGTCTATTATTCGGCTTGCGTTCAACCTCATATTTGATTTTTCAGCATTAACTTATCAGAGTAGCCATTCAACCGACTGAATTTTCAAAATATCATCAATGACGTTATTTTTAATGAATTCGTGAGAGCAAATACGGAAAGCTCGATAGAATAAAGAGCGGAAAGCCGCTACTTTATAAGAAAAAGGAGCCATTGCAGACGAAGGAATATACATTCCGGTATTTGTATCTTTAAATGCAAAAGAGACAAATAAATCGCCATGATCAATGGTTACTTTTGTATCTAAAAACCTCAAGGAATCGTCTGACAGATAATCAACAGTAAATTTGATGCTGTTGCTCAACGAATTGATAAACTCAAGAAAATTCTCAATTTCTTTTCTATTACGAAAAATGCAAAAAACAGTCGTCGACATATCTTTTGTAAAACAACGGCTGGTTGCCTGAAAAAATTTTTGAATTTGCGCTCCATACTTGTCCATTCCATGGCGAAAGCAGCCATGGTAGGACCCAGTTTCGAGCCCATAGCCATACCGTCAAACTGAGTATAGAGATTGCCATTAAAAGAAAAAAATAATGTTGGTGCACGCTAAACTTAGCAACTCTTTCAAAGCTGTTCGAGAAAGGTCGAAGTTATCAAAATCAATTAACGTCAAAATATGATCAATGGTTTTGGACACGGGAACGTTACCAAATAAGTTCGTCACATCAAAACTGCACATTTCTGCAGTTTCGAATTGAGTAAGATCAAACTTTTTGATCTCATCAACGAACTCAAACGTGTCTTTAATGACAAAAGTTTTTGGTAAGTATGGCTTCAATAGATGACAAAGATACTCCGACAAATTGCTCTTATATGAATCTTTCATGTTTAGAATCGGCCGGTAGGGCGGGTCAGTATTACTTTTATGAACTTTCGGCAATCCATAAAGACGCGCTGGCTGAGATCCAGACGAAATTTATTCACTGGAATGTCCCTTTTCTTAGCAAGCGTGCCGAAGAGCTAAAGAAACGCATTTATACTGTCAATAAATCGTTACCTGAAAACTTGAAAATTAGATTGATTTTCAAAACTCTGAAAACCCTTGATTTTTGTCAGAACATTGATAGCATCAAATTTACTGTTGATTATCAGTCAGACGATTCCTTGAGGTTTTTAGATACAAAAGTAACCATTGATCATGGCGATTTATTTGTCTCTTTTGCATTTAAAGATACAAATACCGGAATGTATATTCCTTCGTCTGCAATGGCTCCTTTTTCTTATAAAGTAGCGGCTTTCCGCTCTTTATTCTATCGAGCTTTCCGCATTTTGCTCTCACGAATTCATTAAAAATAACGTCATTGATGATATTTTGAAATTCAGTCGGTTGAATGGCTACTCTGATAAGTTAATGCTGAAAATCAAATATGAGGTTGAACGCAAGCCGAATAATAGACACACCGAGCATGAGAATGATCTAAAATTTATTCACTGAATGTCCCTTTTCTTAGCAAGCGTGTCGAAGAGCTAAAGAAACGCATTTATACTGTCAATAAATCGATACCTGAAAACTTGAAATTAGATTGATTTTCAAACTCTGAAAACCCTTGATTTTTGTCAGAACGTTGATGCTATTTCGAGTGAGCTTAAATCTAATATTGTGTACCTTACAACTGTGATCGCTGCCAAATGCGATACTTTGGCGTTACAACACGCCATTTAGGCCACTCGGATAAACGAGCACATTTCTGGTAAACCGACCCCTACAGGATATCTATGCACGTGCACAATCCTTCACGTGAGAATTTCAGCATCGTCGGTAGAACTAAATTTCCTAAAATTCTAGAAACGATATTGATCAAAAGCAACTTTGACACACTTGCTAACGAGAGGAGTGGATCTCACCCAATCAGACTTCATTTGTAAATTTCACCATAGTTTTTCATTTTTGTATATAAGCCATTTCGTATCTGCTTTTACCATTTGATTGTAACGCTGATGATGGTATGACATCAAATACCGAAACATGTCCGGAATAAAATCTCACTGCTGAGAACGATGGTTTTGAAAAATATATATATATATATATATAAATAAGAAATGTGCGCTCCTGCCCCACCGAGAATTGTACTCTCCTGCCCCACTTGTACATGAAGGGACCAGGGCCTACAGAAATCGTCGGACCAGGCATTTGGAGGTGCTCTGACTGTCATATATCTTCATTCATATCAGTATATATCACAGCACAATCATATTCCGCAAAAGCTAACTCTAAATACGAAAATTGAGGGCCTACAGCAATCGTCGGACCAGGCATTTGGAGGTTCTCTGACAGCCATAGCACTTCTTTCACATCAGTACATATCAATGCACAATCATATTCCGCAAAAGCTCATACGTGGGGCAGGGGTGCACAAGTGGGGCAGGAGCGCACATTTCTTATATATATATATATATATAAAGATTGCAAAGTGCCAGTTCATCTGGGCATTGAATAGAAAGATGTCCTCAGACTTGAACAATTTAGGTACAACAATTTATTGTGCTTAAATTATTCAAGTCTGAGAACATCTTTCTATGTATATAAATAAATAAAAAGAAAGACGACGAGACCAATAAATAAGATCTTATTATGACAATATTTCGACTGTCTCTTTTACAAGTCTTATGGTAATATATATGTATGTATGTATGTATATTAGGGTGGTCCACAAATACATAGCAAAATCTAGAAGTTCGAAAAGTCGAATTCTCACCCCCGCCTTTTGTGACCTTTGGTATGAAAGCATCTCATGCCAATTTTCAGCCATATAGGGTAAAATTGCCCGGTGCCCCAACTGCCTTGAAGTTAGCCAATTTTGACAAAATTCCCTATTTTGTGGAATTCTCTATTCCCTATACTACTTGTGGAACGTTGTTTTAGTAAATCATTTTTTTGTTTAAGTGCTGAATACTCATGAATTGAGTTTTTCAATACTTTCGAAGTTTGTTTATATCTTTTGTTCTGTTTTCTTTAAATAGTTTTCCAAATTGAAGCACTTTCTCTGGTTTTTCAAAAAGTATGTCATCGGATAGTTAATATCAATTGGTAAGTGTTGATTGATAGACTTAATTCTTGCTTTTTAAAAGTATCAGTTAATGTCTTGCGATACATAACTGTTAATGCTCGGATTAATACTAGTTAGTCAATTTGAGAAACGTCAGGTTCTTCATATATTTACAGTATGTAGCCTATTGACAATATCAGATATTTGCAATACTATACTAACATGACAGCAGCTTATGTAGTTCATATTAACACGCGTATATATAAAACTAAGTGTTTTTGATGGTTTTGTAGCCGATAAACTAGGTCTACTTGTAGGTCTATATTTGATATCATTTGATGTCAAGAACTAGCAGCTATCAAACTCTGATGCTGCTAAAAATACAGGAAAAGAAAGAAATGCAAGATCCGAAGCATTGTGATGTACATGTTGATCATTTTTTCTTAAAACCCATGCTAAATCCTGGCCAGGTTTGAACCAGGTATTTTATTGGTTAAGGGCAGGCGCGTTAACCGTTAGACCACTGTATCGCTTGGCACAAATCCATTTTCTATTGCTTTAAAAATATCATATCGCATTTTGATACTACTGACTGCTTAATATGTTTGTGGAATGAAATGCACGTGATATTTTACCTATGTACTCAAATGTTTCATTTTCATCATCACTTTTTTTGTTGATTCTATTTCAGGTGATGATGGCGTCCAGTTGCAATAAAATGGAAACGAGGAACGATACCGTCTGGCTCACGGGGCAACTTTTCAAAAAACTTGAGAGTGGAAAATTACCATCTTCTGGTGAAATCTTACGACGTATTTTCTACCTTCTGAGATTAGAAAAACACAATTTACGCGAAGCGGCCACGTTAGTAGACAAAGAACTCATTACATTCTGGAATCGTGCTAGAATTCCTGTCAGCCAGTCACAACACAAAATTAGAAAACTTATATCAAGACTGGAGAAATTTAGGCAAGCGAAAACCAATAACAACCGTGGTAGAAGTCAATCGTAGGGCTGATTTCACAATTACCTTGCAAGTCTAGAAATATAATCATCCGTGAACTATCTCTTGCCCTAGATCGAACAAAGACCACATAACGCAATGCCGTCCATATTCCGACTGCGACTGAATCTGCATTCGGTCAAGATCCTGCCGGATCACCAGTTAGTTGACAGACAATTCAATTCGGCGTAGACGTCGAAGTGATCAGTTCTCATCTTTACATGATTCCTTTCTCCACTTGCTGTTCATTGGGGCGGAAAGCTCGTAGGCGATGAGTCAGGCCAAGAGAAACATGCCTGCCCATCTTTGTTTCAGGTTTAGGAGTGGAATTGTCATATATACGGTATAAGGCTTTAAATGAATGGATCGTATGGATAGTTGACTGGAATCGCATCGAATGGTCCAGATATCCAAATGTTTAAGCGGCTGAAGCAGAAATGGTCTTCAATGGATGTGGGCAACATTCAACCTATTGAGAGGCTTCCTTTGCAATCAGAAGAATTTATTGAATTTTGTAAGCAGCCAAGAGATGATTATCGGAAACTCTTAGAGCTGACACTTGTTGTCATGCACGAAGTACCTCCTCGTGGAGTGCACTTAGTGCGCCCTGATGCCTGCCATCGTGCTCGATGGATGGCAAAGATCATATATGCAATGAAGATCTATCTTTTCCGCAATCAATTCAATCTCACTTCAACTCAGAGGAATTGAACGATTTGTCACCTTCGTTGTTTCTTTATGCATCCCATACTGGTTCACTATGTCGAACTCTGCGTCTGCTCCAGCAAATGATTTGAAGTTTTCTAAAGATCGTGCTGTTTAACATGACACTCCTGTCTCCTTGGCGGCTGTGAATTCCTTCAGTCGTCATCTCTGGTTTTTGTGAGAGGAGTTGGTAAGTTTGGTTTTTTTGACGAATCCATTGATCTCATCACCAAAAGGGCAGTGGCAGTAGCTCTTCAGGCAGAAGGAAGTCCTCAACCTACAAAAAGACCGATCATAGATTTGCACAATATCACTTCAAAGAACATCTGAAATTTCAGCGAATCGGCTAGCACTCGACGATTATTTTCATACAATTGTTTATCCACTCGATTTCTTGATGCTGACCCATCTACTTGGAACGAGAGAGATGACTACACAAAAGTGATCGAGAAAGTGAAATTCCTCAAACTTACTAATGACTTTACTGAGCGCAGTGTATCCTTAATGCAGGAATGTTTCCATTCTCACAAAAGACGAAGACCAACGTCAGTACCTCTTTCATGTAATCGAGTCACATCGTCATCGATTCCTGATACTCGGAGAGCGACAATTATTCAAAACACATGGGGCATTGATCCCTTTAATACTTAACTCAATAGATCTCCGACTTCCATGATTCTACATGCAGGCATACTTAATAATATGTGTGAATTCAGATTACCATTCTTTCTGATACAGTTTTATGGATCATTTGCTTTGTTAAATATCTCAGAATACACCCTGATTTCACCTTTCTGAGTTTTATTCACAAATTTTTGCAACGTGTCCGGCTATGTTTGATGGCTAATCATTTAACGGGTTCATTATCAGCGGTCACGCATGACTTGCTCAAAATTTGAAAGTTCATCTGATCTTCAATCAATGTGTATTTCGACTAAAGAGATGAATATATGCAATAATTCCGCATAGGAGAAAATAAAATGGGACACCAGTAAAAGTATTTCATGTAAGTATGCAAGTAAGTAGTATTCGGTAAGTAGCACAAAATGGGAAGTTCAAGCGTTTGATCAACATTCGGGACGTTGGGGCGCCATAATAAATGATCGGACCGCGCTGAAGATTGGCATGCGGTGGTTCTTTACCGACGGTAGTTCTTTTCCAAAATGCGGGGGTGAGAGGTAGACTTTTCTAACTTTTTTAATTTTTTGGACCACCTTAATATATATACATATATATATATATATATATAATAATTTTCGCCATTGACCAAATGAATAGGTTTTAAAAAAGAATGACACGGTTAATAAAGAAGGTCTTATTTGTGGACTATATATTCGATTGTCTCTTTTAAGAGTCCGATGTTAAAATTATTGTATATATTTATCAAGTGTGCAGTCAATTCCTTTCTCATTAATAGTAATTTTGTTTTGTTATTCTTGATTTCGAGGTCTACAAGACCTGACTGATACCTTTCGTTTAACTTCTGTTGTTCTTTTCCTTCTTGATGTTGATCTTTTCTACGGATCAGAAGAGAGAAGAGCAGAGAACAGAGAGAAGAACAGAGAACAGAGACTGCTGTCCAAAAAAAAGGAATTTTAACAACATGGCTGTATGATTGATCAGACTTGACAGAAGGGTTAGAAAAGTTTTTATCTAGGAATTTTTTGGTGGTATCCAAGATGAATGAGGACGGGTATCCATTGGCTTTGAAAATGTGACTCAGTTTATCAATTTCATTGTGGAAATTAAGCCAGGAATTACAAACTACATAAGCTCGGTTGATCAAGGTTAGTAACAGGCCTCGTTTCCATTGTAAGGGTCAACAGGCAGCGTAATTCAACACCAGATTCGTGTACGTGGGTTTACGGTAGACAGTGGTGTTCACAACATTGCTTTCGATGTCTAAGTTTATATCCAAAAATGGAATGGACTTCATACCTATTTCTACAGTGAATTTGAGATTATCATGCCACGAGTTGATATAATCCAAGAAAGTCGAATGATCATCATCCTCAAACATCACAAGAATGTCGTCCACGTACCTAGCGTAAAACTTTACGTTCCGACAACTCTGCTTCAAGTATTTTCTCTCAAGTGAACCCACGAAGAGGTTACTTAAGGTTGGGGCTAACGGACTGCCCATCGCCAGACCATCACGCTGAACATACAAAGTATCATTGAAGCTGAAAATGCCACCAGTAGCGAATTTGAGAAGATTCCTAAACACATCTTGACTAAACGGCGGTTTAAGACCATCACCATTGTAGACCTTCTCACAAGCGATGTTGATCGTTTCATCCAGAGGGACATTCGTGAACAAGCTCTCAATATCAAAAGCTAACTAACTTGGAGTCAGGCGAGAATTGATATTTCGAGATAGCATCAATCAACTGACTATTACTTTGGACTGAAAACTCAGTATCAATAATAGGTGTGATTAAGATATTTCGCTAAGTTATACTCAGAGGTACCGTGACTGGCGACAATAGGTCGCAAAGGAGTACCCTGTTTATGTACTTTAGCAGTGCCGTAAAGTTTGCCACAATTGGAGCCTATTGGATTGATAAAATCGAACGTTTTACAGTCCACATGCGGTTTGACATGTTTGTTCAAGTAACACTTCAACTTATTCTGCTTCAATGATACTTTGTATGTTCAGCGTGATGGTCTGGCGATGGGCAGTCCGTTAGCCCCAACCTTAAGTAACCTCTTCGTGGGTTCACTTGAGAGAAAATACTTGAAGCAGAGTTGTCGGAACGTAAAGTTTTACGCTAGGTACGTGGACGACATTCTTGTGATGTTTGAGGATGATAATCATTCGGCTTTCTTGGATTATATCAACTCGTGGCATGATAATCTCAAATTCACTGTAGAAATAGGTATGAAGTCCATTCCATTTTTGGATATAAACTTAGACATCGAAAGCAATGTTGTGAACACCACTGTCTACCGTAAACCCACGTACACGAATCTGGTGTTGAATTACGCTGCCTGTTGACCCTTACAATGGAAACGAGGCCTGTTACTAACCTTGATCAACCGAGCTTATGTAGTTTGTAATTCCTGGCTTAATTTCCACAATGAAATTGATAAACTGAGTCACATTTTCAAAGCCAATGGATACCCGTCCTCATTCATCTTGGATACCACCAAAAAATTCCTAGATAAAAACTTTTCTAACCCTTCTGTCAAGTCTGATCAATCATACAGCCATGTTGTTAAAATTCCTTTTTTTGGACAGCAGTCTCTGTTCTTTAAGAAGAGACTTCAGAGCATTTTTAATCGGATTGATCCTGACAGCAAGGTTAGGTGGGTGTTCACTTGCACAAAGTTGAAAAGCTACTTTTCGAACAAGGACAGAACTCCTTTAATGTTGAAATCAGGTGTTGTATATTGTTTCACATGTGAGGTTGATCCTCGCTTTACCTACATTGGTAAAACTCTCAGACACCTAAACATTAGAGTTAAAGAGCATAAGTCCAAAATCTCGGCGATCTTTGATCACCGTTTGAATTGTAGTTGCAGATGTAATCCTGGCATCAGATAGTGATGGATTTGCCCTAAATATCAAAGAAGCTTTTTACATTAAAAAATTGAATCCTAAACTCAACAAACAAGTGAAATTCGATGGGTTGTTCTATAATTGTCGTCTTTTTTAAAATTGTAGTTCAGTTGTGTAAGGGTGCTAATGTGATTAGCGTTAGGCCTTTAACAAGTTATTGTGTCTAAACTCTTCCTGCTGGTAACTCTGCACTTTTAGGCTGCTAATAGTAGTTATAGTTTCACTAGCTGTATTGTTCCTTCATGTTCATTATACATTCCATTGTTCAGTCCATTGTACATTGAATTTATTGATTTGTTACGTAAGACATTCACCTTTCAACCTATATAGAACCATTGTTCTCATGTTGTTTCATCCTCACGTTCACTAAATTTGTTGTATATCCCATATAATGAGCATTATTACACATGCTCTCATTGCAAGAATATTGATACACAACATTGTGGTTTGAATGAAACGAGTCCATTTTCGTTTTGATTGCATTCGCCAACTTATAATTTTTGTAGTAGACTCCTACGTTAACATCAAATGATTCAAATTTTCCTTTTACTTTGTCTTTCACAATTTTTTGGATTCTTTTTTCCTCCACTCGGTGATTTGATGTCAATTGACCTTTATAATAAAAAATGACATTCGTTTTTTCTACTTTTCCTTCGTTTTGAAATATTTTTTCAGAATCATTTTTATTTGTTCATCAATTATGCTCATGGGATCATGGCTGTTGGTAAGTATCCTTTTAATCTTTTCTATCTCCTCTTGAAAAGATGTCCAGTCTGAACTTATATGTAGAGCTCTATGGAGATAACTTCTGATGACTGAAATTTTGTATCGCTTTGTTGTAAAGGAAGTGAAGTCCAGACAAGTATTTGTTGCTGTTTCTTTACGATATATAGAAAAAGTCAAAGTATTACTACGCTTGATCAACACATCCAGAAAAGAAATAGTTTCATTTGCTTCAATTTCGTACGCAAAGTCTAAAGTAGAATTTGTTTTGAATCGATCAATAAGTTCTTGATTTATAAAAATTATCAATAACGCTAATTTCTCGGTCGGTCCCTTATTGTTTGAGACCAGGGGTCGTATTTTAATTGTTCACTTTGCTTATGGGTTTCAATCAAATGACAAAATCGAGGCATAGCACTAGATGTGGTATAACTAATGATAAAATTTGAAAATTTTCTTTCTTTAGCAATGCTTTTCCAAACTCAATTTATTTTCCGTTCAATGGTTTTAGTGGTTAAGTGCGGAATCGTGTTACGTGTAGAAAGATCTGCCAAATGATTCATTGCAGCTTCCTCGTAAATGTCACTATTTACAACAAAAAATCGGATTCTTTATCCGAAGGTAGAAATGTAGGGTCTTTGCTTCTTAAATATTCTAGAATTTGTTTTTCAGACGAAGAAGCATTCGAATATTTTGGTTGAAGTTTCACATCTTCAGCTATCTTCTTCATTTCGCAATAATGAAGTTGATGAAGTTTGGCCTCGATATCGTTATTAGCAGGTGGCATACTCAGACATGAATGGCAGGGATATTTTTGTTGATGACTATCAAATTATTTCTCATTTTTGTTTTCTAATTCAGCATTCCAACCAAGTTGGTGTGCGAAGCGAATAAAATGAATATGAAAGTCAATTTTAGAGTTTTCAGTGAAAGAACTTGCTAAGTTGAATTTTGGACCTTATTGCAATAATGCCATTTCTTCATTAACAAGGCGCAATAAAACACTTCGTTAACAACTGAAACGAAAAGAAGCCAATGCAGTGTGAAATGAAAAACAAAAATTATGTAATCAAAGAAACACTATCTACAAAATCCACTGCAACAACTGTGATGAATTTTATATTGGCAGCACCATACGACCTCTTCACGTCCGCTTCAAAGAACATGCCAGAAATCTTTCATCTTCCGTATTTAAGCATATTCGAACGTATTAAGTACAACATTTCGACATCAATGTTGACATTCGGGCTCACGATCATGACATTGCAAATTTAAAACTACGTGAAGCATCCATTATTAATAAACATAAGCCAAAAATAAAAAGTACAGCAGAACTTGACCGTTACCGTGAGTTTCTTTTTTACTAATGATAACTTCTCATTTTTTCACTACTTCTTCTAGCATGGAATTCTTCAATCGTGTCAGGTCAAATTTTGCTACTGGTAAAGATACGTGATCCAGTACAATCTCTTCATATCTGCATACTAACGCATCATATCACTGTAAATATCATTTTCAAATTCTTAAATTTCAAACCAACCCTAGTCATTTGTACCTGAAGATGATTGCTGGATGGTAATCAAAAAAATTTGTACATCTTAATAAAAATAATAATTGACATCTCAGAAATTCCTGGCTCTTTTCAACTCAAAGGCATTATGTCATGACTAGTCACGGCATCTTCCAAGTACAAAGGAGTGCCCGCTTATTTTTTGCAGGGTGCCCGCGACCTGGAAAAACCTGATATTGCTCCATAAACATGGAAAAACCTGCTGGGATATCAAAAACCCGGAAATTTTGAAAATGTTTTCAATTTTCTTATCGCTGAACTGCACTTCTTCAAATCTGTCGCATTGCAGATAGAACCATTTCTGACACAATTTCAGTCTCCTAAATCAATGTTTCCATTTTTGTATGAGCATCTCGATCGGCTCATTAAAGACCTCATGAAACGCTTCGTAAAACCTGAAGTTATGAATTCTTTGACAAGCTTCCGAAAACTTTCAGCTGTTGATATTTCATTGAAAAGTGATGCTTTATTGTTTCAACCTGACGTTGGGTTTGGTGCTAACAAAGCACTTAAAAACTTGCAGCAACGCCAGAAGAATCAGTTTTATAATGATTGCAAGATGTTTCTGTCTGCCCTTGTCAGACAGTTTCTTGAACGATGTCCATTACATTTTCCAATCGTACGTGCAGCAAGTGCATTGTCTCCATCTTGTATACAAACCAGTAAAGCTGCATGTCTTGCACGAATGCAGATATTGTTAGAGAATTTAGTAGAAGCCAACCGCGTTTCTGAAGAAATTGCAGATAAAGCAAAGCAGCAATATTCCAATCTTCTTGAGGATATTGTTTTCGGTGAGAAAGTGAATGCCTATGAAGCTAATTCCAAAAGACTCGATGATTTTTATGCTGAGGCCATTGGAGAAAATTCTGATATGAAAGATCTCTGGACGGTGACCAAAATGATTTGATTTTGTCACACGGAAATAGCTCTGTCGAATCCAGCTTTTCAGTGAACAAAAATTTCTTAGTTGTAAATTTACACAATCAATCTCTCATAGCTCAGCGCATGGTGTTCGATCACTTGAATGCTTGCGGTGGTCCATTGAACGTTGCAATTACACCTGAATTGAAAAAGTCCGTAGGTCTGGCTAGGCAGCGGTATCGGAATGCACTTGAAATGAAAAAAACGACTTCACATGAGTCATATGAAAAAGACAAACGAAAGAGGCACGCTGAGGAATTAATGGAGGAGTTGAGATGCAAGAAAATGGCTGTTTTGGCAAATGCGAAGGCAGAAGAGAATGCAATCAACAAGAAAATGGCAGAGACTCTAAAAATAATGAAAAGCTAAAGTGACCTTTACAACAAACTGCAACTTTCATCACAATAGATGTTATCATAATCACTATCGTTTTCCTTTTATCTTCATGTACAATTTATATACATATATATCGTAGTTTTGTAGATTTTATATTTTATAATTTTTTGAATGAGGAATAAAATAATATGAGAAATTATCAAATGTTGCGAATACATCAAATATCATTAAATTGATGCGAAAGAAATACCTATATCTGACTTTTTCTTCTTAAGAACATGATGGAGTAGATGGTATCCAGTTCATCGAAAATCAACATGAAAAAAAAATAACGAAATATATAATCTTGAAATACCTGGAATTTCATGGTCCAAAAGCCGCGGGCACCCTGTTTTTGGCACAATGCCAGGAAAATTGAACCACTACCTCCTGTTCCTAGACTTCAACATCATTATTAGCGGTGCATCTCTCCAGACAGCAACAAGCTTATAGGTCACCTGGTTCTCAAAAACAAAATCTAACTACGATTTTATGAAGAACTTGCTTTTCCTTCGTCATACAGTTAACTAAGTTAACTGTATCTAGTTACTAAGGTTGGTATGATGAAGAACAAGCCGCATCACATTCCACTTTCCAGGGTGCCGCATATGCACGAAATTCATGTTTATACACGAATATACAAGAATGTTGGTAATAAGTACACGAATATACACAATTGTGATCGAATTTTATGTATGATACACTAAATTCAAAGGCAGTAAGTTGTTGGAAGAAGCATAAACTGTGCTTTGAAGATTATAAATATGCTACTTTATTTTCTGATTTCATGAAATGGTGGAATATGCATGGGTAAATTCTAAACAACACAATAAATGTGATCTACTTTTCATGATAGTGGCAGGGATGAAATTTTCAGGTTTTTCCGGAGTTTTTAAGTAAAATTCTAATGGGTCACGATGTTCGTAAAGATGTCACAAAAATTGAAGGGGTAGGGTACTGTTGAATATTCCTCCTACAAATTTGGCATCAGTCTTCACTGATAATTGGTCCAGTTATGCGCGGTTATCATGCTGGTGTTTTGCATTCACTTCAGAAAAAGTCATGTCCCCACATCGTAGATATTGGTGGTGATATCTGTCACATTATGCAGAATGCTTCTCGTCTGTTGGATAAGTCATTCGGTGATCTTGAAATCCTTTTTGATACATTGCGTACTGATTTGTCCGTGGGGAATCAGCGAGAAACTCGTCATTTTTGTCTTCCGCTTTAGGTATCCGAATTAATGCGGAAAATAGAAGATTGCCTCATCGCTTGCTCAACGACCTTGTGTTGATGAAAGAACTCATTGAAGGGTTCAATTTGTTCATGTTGTTGCATAGTTTTTGTGTTGATGACGATCTGAGCGTGCTTAAAATTGACGTAACAAATACTGGTATATCTGCAGCGACTGAGTGATTATCTCATCAGAGCTATGTGGATGAAACAACGTCGATCAGCGGCAAGCAAGGCATTGTCTACGTCGTGAACGCATTTGTTCGCTACTATTACATCACAGAAAATAGACTATGATTACTCTTCTATTCTACATTTTACAAAGATGTGATGAGCCGCTTGCAGATTATCGCGAGATGTTTCAACGAAAAGAACCAATGTAGGGTTGTTGTTCGAAAAATGAAGCAACTAGCAGCTAGCGCGTACTCGATTGCTGTGTGAATTTTGAGTGCAACAACGTATTGCTATTAGTCCATGTCTTTGTCACGGATGACATGGATTTTTGAGGGCGCGTAAGCGTCTGAAAATGTCCTACATTGTTGCCTGAAAAAATCTTTGTTAACAATATTGCGCGTAATTGAAATTGACTGGGCAGCAATGTAGGAAAAATGCGTGCAGCAATGCTAAGAATGCACATGTAGATATACGCTGATTGAGATTTCAAAAATGTCTTTCAAAAACATTCATACATATATCATCATTGCGAGATGCATTGCTGCCTTCTTTTTTCCATATTCAGGCCTGTGGCAGGTCCTCTATTTCCTCTATTTTTGGTCCCTCTCCTCTTAAATGCTCTATTTTAGAAAATTTCCTCTATTTCCTCTAAAAATGTATTAATGTTGATAATGATGTATCGTTGTTGAAGACATCAGTAGGGAAAATATACAAGTATACGTCGAACAGATTTCGAATGTGTTTTTTGGTCCCTATACATTGATTAAATGTTATCTAATATACATAATTTACAGGTGGAGTTTACATTAATGATGCTGTCACTAGGACCTGTGTGTATCAGATTAGCAGAACAATTTGTTGCACGGAAGCAATATTCCCTAGTGTCTATAAAACAGAACAACAAAATTTGCACATCCAACGCTCGATACAACACAATGGTAGCTGCACTGCAGGATAGAACTTTCGAAGCCAAAATCCATTTCATTGTCTCTGTTTCATCGGTTTTTGACAAATTTGAACATTTTTTCCAAACGGAAGGCCCGCTTGTACATTTATTGTACACCCACCCAGTTGTCTGATTTGATCAGAATGTTACTGTTGAGGTTCATCCGACCGAACACTGTTGCACAAAAAGAAGGACATCAGCTTTTAGAAATTGACATGGAATGTACTGAAAACCAACTTGAGACAATTCACGTAGGGGTAAAAGCAGAATCGTTACTCAAACAGTGTACTCCATCACAGCACTTGAGTTTTCGGGCCGATGTCAAAAGGTTTTACGTCGCGGTTGCGGGACACCTATTGAAAAAGCTCCCACTTTCTAATCCTGTTTTGAAGTCTTTGCGGTGCATGAGCCCTTCATGTAGAACGGAAGAAAACGGATTGACTCATGTCAAAATATTAAGCCAAAACTTGAAAGCTGTTGTGAAACCAAACGAGATTGATTCACTCGTGCATGAATGGATGCAATATTCCATCGAATCATTGATCCAGGAGTCGTGGTACTCTTCCGTTCTAGTTGACACATACTGTAGCAAAGTATTTCAAATTAAGCGGACTGATGGACAGATTAAGTACCCAATTTTGACAAAGTTGAGTAAGGCAGTATTGTGCTTCTTTCACGGAAGTGCAGATGTTGAAAGAGGCTTTTCACGGAATAAGTTCTTGATGGTCACTACTAGAACGTCTTTGTCTCTTCAAAGTATTAAGACTCTTAGAACTATTAATGACAGCTTGATGTCGTTGGGAGGGAAACCTGAACATTTGCCGATAACAAAGTCGCTGATAGAAAGAATGACCGCTGCTCGAGCCACCTACAAAGACAGCATACAGAAATCAAAAGCGTCAAAAAATAAGGAAGATACATCCAAAGCGGAAGCGGAACAAAAACAGGTCGAAATTGAAAAAGAAAATATCAATTCAAGATTGCGGGAATTCCACGATATGGATCGAATAATGGAGAGAGAAATGTCCGTGGCAAATAATTTGATGAAAGAAGCTAGTGCAAAAATCAAAACAGCAATCCAAAATAAGAATGTCGAGAATATTGGAGTAGCACAAGCTATGATGGAAAGTGCTCAAACGAAGCTGGATGAGATACAACAAATGCAAAATATACAGAACTCAAATAAGCGAAAGTTCACGGAGAATCTGTCTCATTCAAGATATAGGCCATTGCCTAAGCAAAGTAAAATTGCAGATGGTAAGTCGACTGATTTTCGACTAAACTACGTTGTTAAAGGTTAAATGATCACTTTCAGATTTCTCTCTATCTACATTCAAAAACAATTGATGTAAAGTTTCTTGAGAAAATGCTATTATTCCAAAGGTACGTCCACGAGTATATTGCATCATGAAGTCTACATCCTCTGTACAAATCTTTCTTCTTCAGATTTTGATGCCGCCAAGAGAATTCTCAAATGCTGGAGTTGATACATAGTGCCGTTGAACAATTTGTATAACAAGCATGTTACACAAACTTGTTAATTTGTTTCAATAAATAGATAGTTTAAAATGTTCTTTATTCAATCCATATGTAAATCACACACCAACAGAATATACAGAACATATCAGAACCAAGAGAGCTCCTTGACGGGAACAGAAAAAGATATATAGGATGTATTTACAACGGAAAAATGTGTGTTCAGTTAAATGGTTCTAGCGGGGTGAGGGACAAGCGGTATATAGGGAACTAGCTCTAGAGACAATTCATTGAGTTGAAAAACCGTTTTTTGCTGTGCAATTTTCCAAACACTTGCACATACCACAAATAAGTCAGAATTTTGCAAAAGAATCATTTTTCACTTCCTCTATTTTTAGCGTCAAAATTCCTCTATTTTTTGTAAGTAAGCGCCACAGGCCTGCATATTATACCATAGCTAAATTACGCACATTATTGTATTGTACTCTTTTGGCATTGTATTGTGTACCTTCGGTAGTAATCATAGAAATCATCAACACAACACTGTCGCTTAACAAATAGCAATACATTTGGCGATCTCGGAGATGGAGAAATTGATCTATGATCTTTTAACTCGCATTACTGTACTCTCGAAATGCTCAAAAGGTTGCAAACGATGAAGCTGCTCTGAAAAGTAAGTCATCGTTCTTTGAGACAAAAGACGTTTTCGTGGGCACAGCTCCCTATAACTTCTATCAAAAAATCACTACCAAAAAGGATTCCAAGCGTGTCAGTAAAATTCAAATGATGGCGTCGAAGGCCCTTTATCTCCTTTATTAGTATTTGATGACACACAAACAGCTCACAAATTATGTTCTACTATTTTTTCAGTCTCTAGATCCTGGCAGATGCCGACTGACTGATTCATTGATTTAGTTTCAGACTCTTTTATGAAGTTTGAGAATTTTGTTTGCTCGATGCAGGACAGACTGAACACGAATTTCGACTTTATATACAGACGATGATGCCACCGTCAATTTCAAACGACTCGATAAGATTTAGAATTCTAGAAATAGCTTCTATTGTCTCTGTTAATTCATCAAAGCGATTTTGTCTTGCTTTTCTGTGTCACTGTTTGAAGGAAACTTCACTATAACGAACATAGTGAAGCCGTAGTTCCGCCCAAGGATGGAAGTACGCCATCAGCAGTTCTGTCAATCATATGTCATAAGAGGAACGCTGGTAATTTAGTAGAATATCCAAAGAAATAATGTCCTATGTATGATGAACTTGATGCAAAATTGGTCAAAGCGATGCGAGAGCGTACTCGTGAGAAACGACTGAAAAAAAAGAGAGCAAGATGTTTAGAATTGAAAGTCTGTGTAAGAGGTTCAAATGACAACATGTGAGTCAGAAAATTGTCCAAAGTTGCAAACAGAAAAATATTCATTCTTGTGCATGCACTTTTCAAATCAGAAGTGTTCTCAGCGTGCTATGCTTTATTTCCTGAATTTTCGTCCGCCAGAACGATGGACATCATCAGAGGTAAGCAATTTTGATATGCTATCTACATTTAAGAGAATCGAATGAAGATAAATCAGCGTTAATTAGAAAGTTAGATAAGAACAATAAAATCATCGTTCACTGCTGAAGCAGACCTCGATAGCAGGAAGGAATCGGCTCTGTTTTATTGACACAGTCATTGTTTCTGATGTGCACTGATTCTAAAAATAGACGCTCTCTGTACTGCCTTTGTTGAACAAGAATCTCCGGATTTCCCCAATCAATGCAATGACCTTGATCGATTGCGTGTTCAGCAATGGCAGATTTCTCAGGCTGACAAAGATTGTTCGCGGAGCGGTGTTGTTTCACGCAAGTAGAAAGTGCATTTCCCGCTTGACCCACATAACATTTTTCGCAGTCCTTACAGTTCAGTCTGTAGACCACACCTTTGCGCTTGTCTTTAGGGGGCCGATCTTTGATAATGGGCAAGATATCTGAGAGTCTGGTAGCTGGACGGTAATGAACGTTGACATTACAGCCTCTCAAGACTCTTGCTACTTTGTCAGTGACTCCACAAACATAGGGCAGAGAACATGAAGATTTCCACTCAGTCTTTGTCTCACCAGCACGACCACATCCACCACTTGACTTGATGAAATTGTGATGATATCCATTAGCTTTCAGCGCGTCCCCCGACCAGATGGGCTTCTGTTTCTGAGTCCTGTGGATCAGAGCAATGAGTTTGGACTCGATCCATCAGACTTCTTACCACTGACCGTTTGTGTGCAGGAGGATGATGTGATTGGAAGTTGAGATATTTGTTGGTGTGAGTTAATTTCCTATAAACTGTATAATTGATGCCACCATCCAACCTTCTCTGTATCTCAACATCAAGGAATGGTAGTTTCCGTTCTGCGTCTTCTTTCTCCATGGTAAACTGAATAGACGGTTCGACTTTATTGATGAACTCCATGAAGGCATCTAACTTGTCTTTAGGCAGCACCACCCAAGTGTCATCGACAAAACGTTTGCAATAGAGAACATTGAAATTGGCGTTAGACAACATGCGTTTCTCAACGCTCTCCATAGTCAAATTTGCCATTATAGGAGACACAGGAGATCCCATGGCACAGCCAAATACTTGGCGATAAAAGTTGCGATTTAAAGAAAATTGAGTAGCCTCCAGGCAAAACGATAACAGCTCAATGATGTTATCCACTGTCAAACAGGTGCGTTCAGCCAGGTTTTGGTCCATCTCAAGTTTTTGTTTTGTCACAGAAACGGCCAATTCTCTCGGAACTTTTGTGAACAAAGAAATTACATCACACGATACTATCTCTAAGTCCTCTGGAATATGTGCGGATTTCAGGAAATTACAAAATTCACCACCATTTCTGACATTGGTTTCTGATTTCCAACCAGTGGAGAAATAATAGAAGCAATCAGTTTCGCCAAATTGTATGTCACTGATCCACAAAAGGAGACTATTGTTCTCAAAGGATAGTCCAACTTGTGTATCTTGACCAAACCATAAATTGGGGAAATACTTGCATCAGTACTTCTGGTTTCATAATATTGCCGATCATTGAATTTGCCCTCTCTTTAATCGGAGTAGAATTCGATTCATGTCTCTCTCTGTCTTTGCCGTAGGATCTTTCTTGATCATTTGGTATGTTGAAGAGTCTGAAAGCATAGTATACATTTTCTGTAAATAATCAGAACGGTTCATAACGACAGCACAATTCCCCTTATCAGCAGGACCAATCATAATGGAATCGTCTCTTTTTAGATCTTTGATTGCCAACCATGTGCACGTGTAAATAAATATCAATCCAAATTTCTAAAAATTTGATTATGTTGGGAGATTCAATTATTTGTTGGCGACTTCATATTTTATTTTGTTTTACTCTATTATATTCATTTCGTTTTATTTTACAGGCCTATTATAGCTACTTGTATTTTAAAATGCCAAATTTAAAAGTTAATGATTGATATCCATGTATTGCATTATTAGCAAATAGCATAAAGCCCAGTACAAGACCGTCAAATAAGTTCATAATAAATGAAACTGAAATGAAAATAGTTGACCCCTACTGAGTTACCACAAAGACTGAAACCTTCGTAAACTCTAAACGAATATATTGCGAAAATAGCTAGTGATCGGATTAGATTTTCTTGATGGAAATAAACCTTAATTTTCATTTTATTTTGATGAAATATTTTTCTGGAATTTTTGCTACCATGGGTTTTCATCCCTGGGTTGTGGCTTTCTTTTTTCAGGGCGGAAGGAAATGTACAGTGTAACTTGATGCAATTCAAATTCAAATATAGCGACATTAATCGGGAAAACAATAAACGTATACTCTAACTTCAGAAGGACAGCCAGATACCGAATATTCTAATCAAATAAAATAACAAGAAAACAATTTATGTTGTGGAATATTAGTTTAATATTTTTTGAATACTTCTTTTTCATTATTTTATTTTTTGAAATTTTTTCCCTTCATGCAATGAAACCTTTTGCATCGTTTAACTTACGTTGGCGGAGTTTTGTGAAATTACAGAAAAAATAAATTTATGTATCTTACTGATTAATGTATGCACATGTGTACGCATATTATATGGCAGTAAAAAAGCATTAAATGCGTGCCATGAAAGACATGATATCTACTGTATACAAAAAATGGAAAAAGAAAAGAGAGATCGAACTTTCTCTGAAAAGACATTAACTAAATTTTGTTATTTTTTTTAACCGTGCATTCAATAGTTTTATAACTGAATATTAATCAAAAACTCTTTCCTTACTTCTTAGTGGGGTTGCAAAAACGTTTTTATCGATCATAAATTAAATAGATTTTATGTTTTTTGTTTCTTATGTATTTAATGAGAATTACGTTAGTACTTATTGTGAATTAAATCAATATCTTCCATAAAAGACTTGGCGAATTAAAGTAAAAAATATAATACTAGTAAGCCAAAAATTCATCTTTTTAGGAAAAGTCTCGAGTTAGATGCTAAATTAAGTTTGATTATCACTGAAAGTGGCATTTATAATTTATTTCGGATTGCTTATCATTTCTTTTCAATTAGCTTCAATATACAGGTTCACATTCGAAGTAATAAATAATTAAGTCATACTAAATTAAGGAAAAAAACGGAACGAAACAAATAATAAATTATTCGGGTTAGTGATAGAAAATACGAAGTGACAATTGTGTTACCGGCATGTCCATATAGAAAACAAAGGTTGACAAAACAGCCATTTTGGATGGATAGTAGCTACAGCAAAAACAGTTCTCGATGATTAAGGATTTCACTCAACACACTGAACATCACTGAACACTCTCAACGTCACTTTCATCTTCGGAATGAAACAAAAAGCAGTCCTTGAAAAAGTATCTCCTTGAAGTTTGCTGTCATACACAATCTTCATGAGTTTAGTAACCTTGTCATGATGTTGGTGATAATCAGTCATAGTACTGCAATTCCACACAATTTGTACCACGGTAGATTCAATTATCACTACCTGCGGTAGTAGAGAAAACTGCACTCGTTCTACTAGTATTACGAAAGTGCATTTATCAAAAGATTGATTAACTAACATTTCATGCGCAATTATATATACGCAGAAGAGCAACATCGTTTTGAGAACTGTGGACTGTGTATCGATAAAAGAGAAAACGTCTTTTACGATAATAAAACAGCTCAAAAAATTTCAAAGCGTTAACAGCTTTGTTTTTGACCATATTTAAAATATATTGAAAATAATTATGTAACAGAGACCAACTTGATGCTGCTATTATGCAACTATATTAATGCTATGCATTTTTGTTGAGACGCGAGGCTACACGAAGTTTGATGAAATGCATGCACGAATATACACGATTTTTTCAATAATTTTATGCGGCCACCCTGACTTTCTGTTCTAGTTTAGTTTATATCATTTCTGACATTAAAACAAACCCCGGTGGAATGTGGACGGGTGGCAATTTTTGTCGAAAGACAAGGTCAAGACTGCGTTTCTGTTCATAAGACAACATCTAAGTGATGAGTGCATACTTTGGCCTACGAAACGATGGTTTGTGAGTTCTCTTCTGAAAGCTTATGAGGTTCCTGCCAATTAGTTTGCTTTTTACTAATTAAATTGTTAATTAACAAGATAATTCTTTGCTAGTAAAATTGCTAATTACTTTACTGATTAATTGTTCAACGTGGTCATACTTAATCAATAAAATGGCACTAAGCTTCCGAACAGAAACCACGTAATAAAAAACCAACAGTTTTTTGCAAGGCCTTTCACCTGCGTCTTACAGGCATCTTCAGGCAATTGTGTTATTCTTCACATTTGAGATAATATATATACATCGTCAATTAACTTTCAAACATCACTGTCCAAGCATGTCAAATCAGTTAGCACATGATATGAAAGGGAATCTTTTCATCAAGTCTTAACAATAGCAGGTGTGACTCCCTATTGTTAAGACTTGATGAAAAGATTCCCTTTCATATCATTTGCTAACTGATTTGACATGCTTGGACAGTGATGTTTGAAAGTTAATTGACGATGTATATATATTATCTCAAATGTGAAGAATAACACAATTGCCTGAAGATGCCTGTAAGACGCAGGTGAAAGGCCTTGCAAAAAACTGTTGGTTTTTTATTACGTGGTTTCTGTTCGGAAGCTTAGTGCTATTTTATTGACTTTACTGATTGATTGATTAATTTAGTATAATCCCGTTATAATGTACACTCATGGGATTGAGAAAAATGTCCGTTATATCCAATTGTGCTTATAGTCGTGTACGCTATAACCAGGGTGCTTTGATATAAGTCAGATAGGATATTTTGCCGGTAATATGTTATGTGTACGGTATAACGGGATTATACTGTACTTATCATTAAATAATAATTATTCAGAAAAAGGTCATTTTCATTGTATGTAGTTTTCATTATTACTTGTAACATAATGCAATTCATAGTTGATTCTCACGCAGTTAATAATTGGGCAGTTCAGTTGCCATGTCAGTCTGGGTACAGATAATAATTTCCAACAAGATGCGATACGTTCTTTCCTTCCTTCAAAGTATCGGTTCTATGAAATTCGGGAATATGTTAAACCCTATCCAAAGGGTAGTCGGCGCCAGGATCTAATGGACACATGACCGTACAACCCATTATATCAATGAAAATGTTTTTTCAAACATATTCAAATTCTTGCTGATGCAAATTCTATATTCGTAATTTGATACAACTTCCTATTTGTGCGAAGTTGCTTCGATGACAGCTCTCAGCAGCTCACGTAGGTCCTCTGTGCGTGCGACTTCTGTTGTTTTACTTAAGCTAATGTGCATGTATATTTTATATTTTGCAACTTCCTATTTATGAGCCATCTTTTAAGACTTCATGTTGCCGATTCCATTCCTCACTCAGCTTTCGCTACCAAAATTTCAGTAGTTGAGTTGGTCACTTCACATTGGATATGAAATCGGTGACTTTTATTTACAACTATTGTACTCCAATAGACAATTCTCCTTTATTATTTTCAGTAGCTGACAAGCGAACGATGTGGAGCCTTGGTCTGCTTGCCTATTCTTGGCTATTTCTGCAAACCATCGGCAGTGCTCATTTCTCTCGTGGAATGTCCAGTGATCGACCAGTTGAGCAGATGTCACCTCAGCTGTATCATCATACGAACGAAATTCGTATTATGGTGAATTACAGTGACTCTGAGTTTAGCCGCAGAGGACAGGATCAGAAAAAATTTTGGCAAACCAGGAATATAGAGCATAATCACCTCCTCCATCCTCCCCCTAGTGAGTTGAGGTCATATGATCCGAATGAAGTGTCCGGATTGCTGGTAATTGTCAGAAGCGTCTCCCCTGATACCGGAAAATCCTTATCACATCCATTGGATGGGGCTGGTGACGCGTGTGGTAACATACTCAACCCTGGTCGTCGGCCTTGGATCGCTGTCGTGAAAGCCAGCACCAGGTGCGATAATTCCCAGAAGATCACCAACCTTTTCGAAAAAAGTAATGCTAGTGGTGTCATAATGTATGGCAACGAAGGCTCTCCAATGCCCAAATCAGTTTCTTCTCGAAATACCTTTACTGCAAATGGACCTGGGTTTGGAGCCGCCAATATAAAGGCCAGCAAGCGAGGTGAGTTATATTTATTCTACTCTTTCCTGAAGATTTGTCATTAATCTAGGTAGGAATACTTTTGCAAAGGTGCAACCAATGAATAGGCATAATAAGTTCATAAGCTGACAATGACAATAACCAATTACAGAGAACCTATTCACAAGTCTTGGGATTTTGTTAAAGTCGGCGTTAAAAATGCATTAGTTACCTTTATTGGAGAGTCCTGTAGAAAGCGCGCCCTTAAGAATTCTGACTTCCTGGATTGGTCTGATGCTGTCCTCAAGATAATGGATAATCGCATTTCCTTCCTAAGTACTAACTTTCCATCTTTGCATTCGCTGGAAGTACTAAGATGTTAGGAGTGTAGAAACTTCATTTCAAACTTTCAGAAGGAATACATCATTACTCTGCCAGATAAGGCCGCCAGCAATTTTGTCATAGTGTGTAAGAAGTATTACCCTATTGTCCTCTTGAACGAACTAGACTTTGACCTCAGCAGTTTCAATACTGTTGGTAATCAGACTTACGCACCAATTCGCGATGCCGTTCAGAACGTGACCATGCTTACCCGCGGTAAGCGAAATGCATCGTAACTTGGCATAACTTGTATTTTTCACAACCGAACATCTGGTCTACCCTGGCTTCACAACTTAAATCATATAATGCCGGTATATATGATATTTCAACATGGAATATCTGGTAAAGCAGTGTTGATATGATTCTGGCGGACATGGTTTTACAGGTGTGCGAGCATGAGTAATGCGCCCATATGAGGAATTAAGCCATACTGAGCCCCCTGAGTTCAAACTAAATCGACGCCTATGATCGTCACTGTAGTAGAATACTAGTCACTTTGTAACCGTCGAACACCTTTATACCCATGGTGCTTGGAGAAATGCGCGCCTGCAGGCGCGATGACGGCGTTCAAGCAGTTCGATAACTCATGAATAGAATATCTTAGGGAAGTTACATTCATGTGCATTCATGGCCGGAGTCATTAGCTAAAAGAAACAAAAGGGACAATTGTAGCTAGCTCGCATTGTTCGCGCGCGTCAGCTTCAAGTCCATGACCTGAATAAGGATGCCTGCTAGATCAGTTTCTGCAACGGTAGTGTTGTGCGCTTATGTGAAACAACGGATTGAATCGCGCTCTTGAAGAGAAAGCGATTGTTACTCGAAGAAAAACACCGATTCAATAAAAGTTGGGAAGTTGAATTTTTGTTACTGCGATACTAAATGGACTTATGAAGTGTCTCATTTGCGAAGAAGTAATTAAGACCGTAAAAAGTGATAATGCGAAACAACACTACCGTCGTCACTAGGGATTTCAATCCCGGTCCATTTTCTCCAATCCCGGGATCCCCGGATTGACGTGATCCCAGAGTTCTGATAGTGTCTCTACTATAGATACTTCCGGGTCTATTTGACGTATGATATATTATATATTATAAATTCAACAGCCATACATGAATTGAACTGTCAATTGTTTCGTGTTAAGTTTTGTTAAAGCAACGATTTATGGTGATTTGAAACCTTAAAACTTATATATAGTCTATATCAGTGGTTCCCAACTTTCTTCGCCGTACGACCCCTTTTTACGTTGTAGATCGCTGGCGAGCCCCTTCATCTTTAATAAGTATAATTACGAACGATGTCCATCTTCTAGAGAACCGGAGATTGATATTTCGTTACACTAAGTTTGCTACTCGGCGATATTTGAGCATTAGATGTCAATGGATGTTTAGCGATTATTTGTGTAGTTATTCTACATATCGTCAATTGTAATTTCATGTGCAGTACCGGTACATGTTAATAGTCTACTCATATATTTAAATAATTTATTTATTATTTGTAATTGTAGGTTATAGGTAAGTTGCCTTTCATGACTTTGAGATCATCAAATCACTGTTTTACCCGGTTTCATTGTCGCATCAATAGAAGTTCGAAGCATGTGATAATGAGAAAACAAATCCTCTTTTTCAGTAGAGCTATAGAATTCATTAACGTCTAAGCGCACGTTAGAGAGACATCGTGCGGTCTTCCCTAAAGCCGCTATCTCGTACGTTGACTGCATGTTGGATGTAACGTGACGCATGAAAAAGAGAAATCCATTCATCTGTATGGCAGAAAATGTGTGTGAAACATACAGCGGGCTTCATTTTCATGTGACGTGGTGGGAGAATAGGTCATATACACACGAATTGGACACACACTTAATCATTGATGTCAGAAATAGCCGTGAAGTTGCATGTTGAACAGATGTGTCACAATTCACACAAAAATATCTCTATTATGTCATTTTGTTGTTGCTAGTCACAAGCCTGAAATTCTTATTTGCAATCCCGGGATTGTAATCCCGATGATTTTGGTCTAATCTCGGGATCGTGGGATCCCGAGATTGCAATCCCTAGTCCCCACGAATCTCACTCTATCACAAATCTACAAGGCGAGGAGAGAAAAATCTGCGTGCATGGTTACCGCCTTTGCAAAGTATGCGAACACACTCAGCGAAGTATCTTATAGAATGGCCCATATAGAGCCGCTGGTAAACCATTTTCGGATGGTGAAATCGTGAAAGATTGTATTCTCGACGTCGTAAAATGTCTACAACCTGGTAAAGTAAGCGGGTACGAAAAATTATCTGTCTGGTGATATAATTCAACGCCGACAATCAAACATCGCTCAACAGCAAAAATCTAGTCTCGAACAAGAGTTCCGTAAGCCAGATCTCCCTATCTTCGACCTTTGAGCTAACTGAAGAGCTTCTTTCTGTGGCGACTTTATCGACCCATACGCGAGGAGAAGTCATATTTCTGTATTGGATGATTTAACTCAATCGAAGTTAGACCTAGTCAACTTACGAGGCATGTGCACAGATGGAGCCCCTGCCATGGTTGGAAAAGAAAGTGGCTTCGTTGCGCGAATAAAGTAGCAAGTGAAAGAGGAACATCGAAGCGACACAGTTATTTCGCTGAACTGCATCATCCATCAAGAAGTGCTCTGCGCTAGGATCGCTGACTTTGACGACATCTGCAAAAAGCAAGGCATCATAGTGTTCATTCGCTCAACTGCACTTTGTCATCGCCAGTTTCGTAAACTTTTAGAAGACAGCGCAAATTCTGCAGATATCGTGTATCATACGTCTGTCCGGTGGTTGTCTCAAGGTGATGCGATGTCTCGTGTTCTCCAACTTCGAAAGGAAATAAGTGCATTTTATTCTACGCGACTGTCCTTTAGATGATGAGACTTCAATTATTTCTTTGGCATTTTTAGTTGATCTTCTGACGTGCATCAACAACCTGAATACTGCTTTGCAAGGGAAATCATTGACAGTCTGCTTCTTGTATCGAAAGGTTCATGAGTTCTCCGATAAATGCTGCTTTCTAAAGAAACATATTCTGCAGCAACAATATTTTCACTTCCCTCAACTTTCCGAGCTCTTGAAAGAAGAAATCAAACCCGGATACGTTCCCTTCTGTCACTTTGCTAAGTCTTTGATGCGATCAACTAAGAATTTAATGCGCGGTTCGACTTCTTCAACACACTTGCACTTAAAAAGAAACTGGTTGCCTTGCCACACCTGATCCAAATCGAAGAGGTTCTATTCGAACTTCAAATGGAAGTGATCAAGTTGAAGGCGAATGATTGTCTTGTGAAACAGATCGAAAATGGTGGTATTTTACATGAAATATGGAAATCAGCTGTAGACTATCCAAGATTGCGAGAGTTGGTCCGAACTGTTTTAGTCACAGGATTAAATATTTTGTTTATCTGCTTCGGTTTGCTAGAAGTGTGATTAATACGAAATTGACGGCACATCGAGGAGCCTATTAAGTGGGCAAAAAGGAATTCCTTATACCTTACAGACATAGGAAAAAAAGTCGTGCGTCGCTTGTGGATTAATGTGAGTTCCAGCAAAGTGCTTCGATTGCCAAAATTCCTTCAGATTCGAAGAATTCAGATCATTGCGCACACGTTTTCTCCATAATGTTGGCCCTTTCGATCATTATTAAAGAAAGTAGCAGGCGTACGAAAATTAGTTCACTTGATGATTTCACATCCTCTCCTCGGCATATCTCACTATAGTGCATACACTGAATCGAAGCCGGGCATCGATGTTGATTTGGTGTGTGCGAAGTGATATCACAGCACTCACGCCTCTCTCACTGGCCCTGGTGTCCTCTGCTGACAGCTTATTGTTTTCCATTTCCAATAGCAAGCGATGCACGAATTATCCATTCGAGAAGAAGCAAGTTGTCTAATTCTGTGATGTGCCATTTCGATATTAAGGTTACATAAAATTCTTCCTTTCTTGAAAACCGAAGCGCGCGCAGATGAATCTAATTCTGTGGTTTTAGTTCTATTTGGAAGCACAGATACGCCTGCGAGGCAGCGTTCTCTAAATTGAAGTTCATAAAGAACAAGTACCGGACGCACTTAAAAAACAATCTGGAGAATAGTTTACGTTTAATGACATCCTCTCAAATGCCTGATTTTCAAAGTTTGGTTAACGACAGACAGCAGCAAGTTAGTCACTGAGTCTTAGACTGATATTGTAATTTCTTTACAAAATGCTGTATTTCTACCTGTTTATATTTTGTGTATTTTCATGAAAAAGGTAAGTTAAAATTTCAGTTGTGTTTTTATTTCACATTTATGATTAAATCCAAAGCTCACGTTTTGGGTTGCGAAAGAACTGCATGATTAGTAATAATAAGATACTTCATAACTTCAATAAAAACGCAGGGTAGAGAGGCTTATATACGATCTTCTAGAAATGCGTAGGCCTATATACGAGTAAATGCCTAGAAGAGACCGGCTCCGTGATGAATGAATTTTGTATGGTTCGTGATTCCTTTACACGTAGGCCCTACTCATTAACTCGGTTATTACAGTAGCTCAGTAAAGTGTCCTCTCCTTCGGTTGCCCTTACAAAAACCTGCTTTCAATTTTTCAAGTGCTAATAACACCTTAAGCTTTAAATCTTTCCGGGTCAAAAATGACCGTGGGTAGCATATTGGTGAAATTGCGAACTCATTCTTTACGAAGTAGGGCCTTATGCGATTTTCACTGCCTGACTCATCAGGGAAAGCTAATTCGAGTGGTGGAGTATAAAAAGGATTAGCTGTTGACCTAGTTGTTTGCACACATTAAGTGCGGCCGTTATTCTTTCGGCCTTCGGAATGTCGTCCGAAAAATGTGAAGGGCTGCGCACCCCTGGCTTAGATGCATAGCTGTAGGCTGAACGACCTTTTGTGACAATTTGTTAAAATATTTTTGCCTATCTTTTAATTTTGAAAAACTAGGAAATCACATAGGTAGGCCTGATGGCAAATATAGGCTTTCAAGTGCACCTACTTTTCCTCGAAATACCTGCTTTTACCTACATTTTGGATGTTCTTTAATTAGCAGTGATTTTGATAATGAATTCAACGAATAACTAGAAAACTTTAAAAAACAAAAATGCAAAATATCGAAAATATCTAGCGTCCTACCATCATCAAAGTGCTCATCCAATCACCCTCACTCTCATTATATTCCTTATTTTTATTAGTCATAAACTTAACAACGAGGTACGTAGTGACGCGACACCAATACGTATTGATTAGTGTGAAAAATATATAATTTACAACATTTTACATTAGTCCGTTTTGAGAGATTATTGTGCGTTAGCGTGATGTTCAGAACTCTCTTTTGTCCACTTTCGACGAGAATTGTGTAAAGATGTACGCGAATCTGGAGTTGCATTCACACTGATGTTTGACAAAACCGAAAATTCGCGAAAACGGAAGCAATGTGACTTGCTTGTCAGATATTGGTCTGAAAAACGGGTCAAATTCAAGCTCGTTTCTTGAAGGCTCTGATGTTCGGCCATGTCAAAGGTGACCAGGTTTCTCAAGCCATTATTCAGACTTTGAGTGAAGAAGGATTCGAACTGCCTCTAAAGCAGCTCATCAGTTTAGGCTCAGATGGTCCAAGCGTCAACAAACCCATCTGGAACAAAATCAACGAGGACAAGAGAGAGATTGGTCATAGAGGTCTTGCACCATTCATACGCTGCAATCTTCGTATAATTCACAATGTCTTTCGAGACGGAGTGAAGGAGTTCTGAGAGGAAGCTAAACAATTTGTGTTGGAGTGATTTTCCGAACGGGGTTTTTACCCACTGGGGGTACGAATTTCGCCCCCCCTGCTGATCTCCCACAAGGCTGGGCAAAACCTTATATTGGGTACACCCAACACACGTTTTGGGTCGAAGCCCAAAACCCAAGTCCAAGTTTCAATAAATGAGAAGAATCAAGTAAATGAAGTGCATTCTTTGTATTTGTGCTTACATAGAGATTCTTTATTGGCCAAAATTGCTATTGGACCAAGGAGAAGTGTGGTATTAGTGGGAAACTATTTTTTTTATTGCAATAACTGTAATTAGTAGCCTAGTTCGTGTATTGCGTTATAAAGCTTTCCTTCAATAATTGAACATATACTAATAGACTGACCAACTGAATATATTTGGCTTATATGATTGAATTACACATTGCTGATAGCAAAGCAATTGTTTTCATTTTATGATTCAGAAATATACACAGACTTAATAAATACTATACGTAGTGATTGCATGGTTAAACATATTAAGAATATGAAATTGGATTGAATTTATTTTTGGAATGTCGTCTATCGCTGACAGTTAAAGGGTTCGGATAACTGTGAAGAAATAATATATATGAAGCATATAGAAAATTCAATATGCATTAATGCACCAAAATACAAGTGAACTTACAGGAAGTACAATATGTACGAAGTTTCAACGCTCGGGTTTGTCAAGCCTAGAATGAAATAGCTAATGATCACAAGTATTTATTTTTTGAAATATTCTGTGAATTGAGTGGAATTTTGGAAAAATCAGAGATTTATGCTCTTATCATATAGGTCTCCTAAGATTCAAATCAAAATATTAATTTTTGTAACTGTATTTGTATACTATACTGCGAAAAAGTTTGGAAACACCTTCATGAATGCGCCGTCCTGTTGAAGAATACTTTTATTTCTAATTGACATGAAGTAGGGGACTTTTTCCTGTATAATTTTAAGATAGTCGGAAGCTTTGAGTCTTTTGCCTTTCGGAACAAGACGGTGCTCCCTGCCACTCCGCAAAACTTGTTCGTGATTGGATTGCTTCCTCCAATTTTCAATGGTTAGAAAAATGGCCTGGAAACTCACTGGATCTTAATCCGATTGAACATTGTTGGATTAAACTGAAGAGTTGCGTCGCGAAGAAAAGTTGCTCTTCGTATAGTGAGCTTGTTGATAGCGTTAGACGTGCATGGTTTGAAGACACTGATTCCGACTACTGTCGAGCTTTGATCGAATCAATGACACATCGTATTTCTGCTTGCTTGAAAAATAATGGAAGGCATAGAAAATATTGAATTACAAACAGTTGTACAGATTGTAATATATTCAGAAATCATTTTGGAAAATGTCTTTTGACATAGATTACCAGTAAGCTTGCATTTAACAGATTCTATAAGGTACTTTTAGAGAACATCGAAAAAAGTAAGTTTGCATAAAGGTGTTTCCAAACTTTTTCACAGTATAGTATATGCAGCATTAATAGAAGACCCAAGTTTTGTATCACTTACCCAAGGTCGACCCAAAGCCCAAAGTTCAACCTTGCCTCAAGGCATCACTATGTCGAAGAGAAGATTTTTCGGAAACACAACTGAACATGGGCTTTGGTGAAAGATCATTCACCAGGCACATGCAATGTCGTTGGTTGACACTGATCCCCCAGCCGTGAAACGGGTGCTACACACGATGGAGGCAATTGAGGAATATTTCCTGAAAGATATTTCTTAAGAGGCTCGACAAAGCAAGACCGAGAAAAAAATTGGAAGTCAATTAACGCTGGAGAAGAATTTGCCAGAAACTGAAGGACCCTTCAGTCAAGGTTCAATTGCATTTCTTAGCGAGTTTGGAAGACATTTTTCATCCCTTTCTTACTCTTTTTCAAAGAGAGGAGCCGATAGTTCACATCCTCTATGAGCAGCTCTCGGAACTGACACGAGCTGTCATGCCTCGGTTTCTGACACGGAATGCGGTCGGGGATAGCAGAGGTCATCAGCTCTTGCATGTCGATTTACAGGTAGAGGAGAATCAGTCGTCGAACGGAAAGATTGTTGTCAGAGAGTCAGCAAGGAATGTTGCATTGAAAGCGATGAGGCCGGAACAAAGGATAGGTGCAATTGGAAAATTCCGAAAATGTTACCAGCGCATAACCGAATTTCTCATCAGCCTTCTTCCTCTACAGAACAGAATATTGAAAGATCTGGCCGTATTGCATTCTCTAATGCAACGGTATATTGAAGTCGACTCAGTAACACGCACTCCACGACAGATGTCATTCATTGATGAATCGTAGATCGATGTATTGGCTGACGAATACAAGCTTTATCAGGCACAAGAAATTCCGGATAAGTGGTACAAGGAAACCGAAGCATCAGGATACAAGCGAATCGATGATTTCTGGAATACTGTTTTGCAAGAGAAGAATGCTCTTGGGATTCCACGGTACCGAATTCTCATCAGGTTTGTGCATGGTGTTTTCTCTCTTGCACACGGTAGCGTCGACGTTGAGAGAAGCCCATCTCAGAACAAAGCCATTGTTACCAGCGAACGTGTGTTATTGCCAGATGAGTCAGTTAACGGTCTTCGCTTGGTGAAGGATGCTGTTAAAGCCATAGGCCAAGGAAATGTGCTCCTCATGTCAGTATCGCCCTAATTATTACGATCTCATAAGAGAGAAAGAGAGAGAGACAGAGACAGTATATTTGTCAAAATACACAGCAATGTCAGAGTCTTACATAACCGCTTAGCAAGAAAGCTATTGGAAAGTAATTTTGTCTACGAGTTGTGCGACAAAATGGAATCGTAACACGTCCGACGGATTGCGTCGGTCTAAATTATATTCAAAGGATGACATAGATCTCCTAAATTCGTATACAACGACTCAAACGCTCTGGACCTTTTGACAGACAGATTATCAACAGTATTCAAACATATACATCTGGGTTTGCAAATTGTTTTCTTACAACGTTTAAAGATGCGAGACAGCTTAGATTTCGTTTCAGATGACAGAACTTCAAAAAGGGTAGTAGAATACAACATCAAACTTTCAATAATGTTATAGTAAACTCTCCACAAATCATAGTGACATCAAGTATATTTTAGAGACTTAAGTAAAAACATACTTGAGCATTTACGCTCAATCTCTTTAAAACATAAACTCCAGGATATATCTTGGTCCCATGTGACACCTAGTATTTTCGCGCTCTTGACAACACTAAACGATAAATTAGAAAAAAAATCGTTGCAAGTGAAATTCTGCTTTCCAAAAATTACAATTTTTGCTTTGCCGCATTAAGAAGAAGATCATTATTCTCGGACCATTTCTGAATGTTAGAAATTTCTTCCATAACATGAAGTTTCCACTCTTGTTCATCTTTTTGAAATAGGCATGAGATATTCAAATCATCCGCATACTGAATATGCTTCGTCAGAGAATGCTTTGGTATGATATCATGACAATAAAGAAGGAACAAAAACGGACCTAACAAAGATCCTGAGGACAACCACTGCTTACAAACACTGGATCACTTCAGATATCACGAAGTTTTACACTTTGATGGCGATCCTTTAAATGCGAATAAATCCACTGAATAAAACCAGGAAGGAAATCCAATTTATACACTTTATCTACCAAAATATGATGTCGGACCCTATCAAAATCACATGAAAAAATCGCATGTGATTAACAAAGCCGCAGTATTATCGTTGGCATCTAACATTTGGGTCAGGTTGTTTTGCAAAGTAATCAATGCACAGGTGCAGTCAGATTTCGGTTTGCAAGCGAATTGAAAAGGCGGAGTGCATTTGACAATATATGAATGCGCTTGTGACAAAATATGTTTTTCGAGGATTTTACATGGTACACTGGAAATAGTGATAGGACTTCGATTTTATATGCATACCTTGCCCTTCTGAGGCACGGGCGTTACATTACATGACTTAAAAAATGATGACACAACACGATACAAAATATGTTTTAATGATATGACACAATGGCTCAGAAATAAACGGTGCGGCAATCTGATACAAGCGATTAGGAACTTCATCTGCTCCTGTAGCATTGTGTAGAGACAATTTATCTAAAAGCAGTGGTCGTGGCGGCGCGAAAACCTCGCGTATTACGTGAACGAAACGCGAATTTAAGAGAAAAATGATGAGATTGCGCGAAATCAATCATTTCAAAATTTCGAAGGTTTCATTTTGCTATTTTGACCATTTTCTCATGTATTCATCGACAGAAATGTTGATAGTCACACCCTTCCCACTGATAATATGAATTTTCTAACATTCAGCGTATTACCAAAAACATATTTGATGTGTATTTGTTCTGTATTTTAGGAAAAAGTTTCTTAAACAATTTCTTAAAGTCTTGTAGATTTGTTGGCCCTCGATTGCAAGACCACGAAAATTTCGAAAATGTTCACTACAAGTGGCGCGATCGATACCGTCCGTACTTTGTCACAGCAACAAATCTCGATTGGAAGCTGAAATCCGACTACAACAAAGCAGTCTGTCAGGATCCTCTCAAAATCGTGGCGATGCGTCTACATTTTGAAGAGGGTCTGAGTTAGCGGAAAAGTGCCAACTTTGGTTAAAGTCGCAAAGGCGGTTTTTGTTATGCCGCAAGGGAACGCAGAAATAGAGAGGAGTTTTACAAACCTACCCGACATATTGACTAAAAGAAGCGCTCGCTGATACAGGGTTCCCGCGGCCCTTGAAAACCCTTAAATTTTTAAAAGACAAATTCAAGGCCTTGAATACCCTTGAATTTTGAAATCGCCCTTGAAAACCCTTGAATTTTGATGAAGTCATCAATTTCAATATTTTGCGTGTCAAAATTTTGATGTGGTCTACATATCATGTAACACAAATCACTTAATTTTTGAAAATGAATATATCTATTAATTAAGCTAGCTGCTTTAATCGGTTTACTCACTTCATCGTTTTCAGATGGTGTTTGCAGCATTAAAGGTCGGTTATATTGTTATTGATGTTGACTTCTGGCTTGTAGAGCATTCCAATCTATGAAAAATGAATATGCGGATGACATCTCAATAGCCGAGAAATTTTCAGTTATATTGTTGAAGTAACTGATGGGATTGTGAACAGTGAACACAAACATTGAAAACAAGACTATAAAGTTTGTTTTTGCTTCTGTTGAGTTACTTGTTACTTTTGTCTTTGCTCTTTTGTGCAACAACTTTTTTTATAAAAGTCGATTTCAGAAATTTCTAAGTATCAAATTTGTACTTCAAAGACACTGCAAACTTGTAACTTAATTTGTGATGTAATATAGTGTTATTTTATAAAGTCTTCTTTTTATAATGAAGTCATGTACAAAACTGTCACAAATTAAAAGCAGATTTCTCCGTAAATTATTTATTGGTTATTTACTGGTTATGATCAGCGAGTGGACCGGTTGAATTGGTCCCCTTAGGGAAGGTTACATAACCACAGAGCTTGTGACATTTTTGTCAATTTCATCGAATAATTAGGAAATTTGCTCAATATATTATTTAGGGAGAAATCTATCTTTAATTCATGACAATGAACGAATCATGATAATTTCTGACGAAATGTGGTTTAACAGATTAACAGTATTTTACTTTGAGCTTAAGGGTCATGAAATAATACATGGAGGATGTTTGGTGGAAGAAAAATGGATGGCATGGCGAAATTGTCTCAATATTTTTGATATAATTGATCTCTTTATTTTGTATTTACCAATGGTGTTTGTTGATAACATCTGTCAACATTTCAGGTGACTTTCGAATATGCCTGGTGGTTCATGCACTTTCCAAGACATGTGGTTGAAAGAAAAAGAGTTTAGTGATTGATTGTAGTGCATACACTACATAACGCCTTTCGTAGTGGTTGTGAAGCATCAGGATGGGATTTGGAAGACGCACTTGGGTCTTTGTATTATCTATTCAAAGACTGTCCCGCTAGACGTCATGACTATATATCCGTAAGTGGATCACAAGAATTTCCAAGCAAGTTCTGTAAATGCCGTTGGCTAGAAAATGTTTCAGTCATGAGCCGAGCATTAGAAATAATGCCGAATGTAAGCAAATTTGTTGAATCAGTCAACAAGAAAGCAATAAATAGACCAAAAACAAAATCATTTGCATCCGTACAACAAACTGTCAATGATCGCCTTTTTGAAGTGAAAGGAAAAGTTTTCATTTCTGTTGGAAATTAAATCGAGGAATTTCTAAGAAAATATCAAACGGATGCACCTGTTCTTCCTATAATGATAACAGATTTGTATTTCCTTGTGAGGCAGCTGATGAAGCGATTTGTTAAGTCTGAAAAAATGAATGATATCTCGTCTGTCGATGATCTGCTACGAATTGATTTTGAAAATTCTGAAAACCATAAAGAGACGTCAAAAATACAAATTGGATTTGCCGCTTCCGAAAGCCTTACAAGTGTGAGAAAGAAATTCAAGATATCAGATCTCGATGTGTTTCGTTTCAGGTCTGCATGCTTGGATTTCTTCATGGCCACAACAAAGAAGATATTGGAGAAATCGCCTGTTCGTTATCGGCTTGCTCGAAATTTGGTGTGCCTCCATCCCGATTTAATCAAGCAAGACGAGGAGAAAATTATCAATCATTTTACCATCTGCCTCAAAGAATTGACAAGTGCTGGACGATTACCGTCAGAAAAAGCGGATCTCGTCATCAAAGAATTTACAGCATTTCGAATGTATTTGATAGAAAATTCTGTTGAATTCAATGCTTCGAGTGATCGTTTAGATTCATTTTATTACCGACAATTGAATACAAAGGACGAATACAAACGACTTTGGCCAGTGGTAAAGGTATTGCTTTGTCTGAGTCATGGTCAGTCAACAGTCGAACGAGGATTCTCAACGAATAAGTACGCTGTGGTGGAAAACCAAACCGCACTCAACCTTACAGCCAGAAGACTTATTATTGATCACATTCAGAAGGCGGGTGGTGTTGAAAAAGTTAATATCACTAAGGACTTGATAATATCAGCCGGAAATGCAAGACGCCACTATCGAACTTACCTCGAAACTAAAGTGAAAGAAAAGACAGAAGAAGAAAAGCGGATGAAGAGGATAGCATCGATCGACGAAATGGAATCAAAGAAACAAAGATTGGAAAAAGACATCCAGGCACTGACCAAGGCAGGTGAAAATTGTCCATAAGATTATAGCAATCATAAGAGTAGATGGCAGCATTCTACAACTAATCATTGTATTGGAAAAAAGAACAAATGGGTTCGAAAAAGTTTAATGGGTTTAGCTCCTGAGAAATGCTGAAGTCTCCTTGGAAGTTTATTCTTATCATCAAATGACCAAATTTAAGCCTATGTATTTAAACTCAGATGCAACATTTAATATACGAGTATGTGCAGTAAATCATTGGAAAGTTATTGATTTTGATCAACTGTCTCAAAATTATCTTGACGTGAAATAGATAAATTCAATGCCCAACTTTACTCTACTCTATACCACAATACCTACGCATGAAAGGAAATATATTTTATTTACATTTCTAATAAATGAGATTTTTATTTACATTTTGTTCTTTCAGTCATCCATTGAATGTGCTGAAAGGGCAGAGGAGAATGCCGATTTGACCTTGGTGTCGAAATCAAATGCTATGCGACGACGGGCCAGCGAGAAAAAGGAAGAGCTCTCTTCCATCAACGTTGAACTCAATAAACTTAAATCTGTCTGATTCATTCACGATTACTAAGCTTTCATGTGTATTAAAAAGCTGTAGCCACTGAGATTTTTTTTCATAATCATTCACATGTACTAACTCTTGCTTAAGTCAAAATAGCTTTCTCATTTGCGTGGAGGGATTACACATGTAATGCCTCTATATGTTATACAATTCCGCAGGTAATTTGTGTTCGAAGTTGGCAACCAACGCGATAACACATTTTGCGTTATTAACCTATAATTGTCCCGTTTGTTAACTGCTGCCGTCAAGTCGGCTACGACGTCTAACCAGTATGACACATCTGTCGCTGCGGCTTCTGGCCGCCTCATAGATATTTAACTGAATATTCAAGTATTTAACATATATTTCAATTGATTTTCTACTCATTTTGATGCATAAAAATGATCTATTGAATCATGGAAAATGTATTTCAATACTTATGAGAAATCTCAAATTTACGTTACCCTTGAAAATCATTGATTTTGCCCTTGAAAACCCTTGAATTTTTTGTTCGAAAAGCCGCGGGAACCCTGTGATACCTGAAACCCTGAGAGCCCTTGGCGATTTGTAAAATCCGTTTTGAGAAGTAAGAAAATTGATAGCTCAAATATGAGAGTGGATGAATGAGTGGATAAAATACATGTACAATGCATCATATGCTTTTTACTGAACATGGC
Organism: Prostheceraeus crozeri; assembly: GCA_907163375.1. Lineage (NCBI taxonomy): Eukaryota > Metazoa > Platyhelminthes > Polycladida > Euryleptidae > Prostheceraeus > Prostheceraeus crozeri. The sequence continues at coordinate 38,407 of CAJQUW010011495.1, forward strand.
TGCAAAACCAAGAAAAGAAGGAAGATAAAAGAAAAAGTGAAGCTCTCCAAGAACAACTCCGTATTAGCAATTAGATGAAGAAAATCAGCGATGTGAAGAACTGAAGTTCGCCCGCCGATTGAAGCTCGAAAACATCCAAGAAAGCCTGGAAAAGAAAGAAAAGGAACAGAAAATGCCTTGCACCTAGAGCAGAGTCAAAGAGAGCAATTGTGAATGACAAAGTATTTAAGAATGTCGTAAAGCTAACTCTGTAGTATTTGCCTTGTATCTCCCTTCAGCAAATCATCGGGTACTGATTTATGACTCTCCCATGACAACACTATGCCCATATATGTACTTCGATATTCATGTAAATCGGACTTGCAAACATAAAATGCATATTGGAATTCTAGAATATTTGCTGCTTTTCTTTGATTTCTCGAGGTTTTGTTTTCATAATGGATATGCGAGACGAGAGTATTTCTGCAGTGGCTTTTACGGTGAGCATCTCATAAACTCAAATTAGTCGCAGATTTCCTTAATTCGAAGCTGATGCAGCGTCAGTAATCCATCACATTTTATCAGAGACGTTCTCGCTGAGATGCTCTCAAGCACTTACTCCTAAAGCGTGTGGTGGACACCCTGCTTTTCCAGCAACCTCATTATAGCCATAAAGCTCGTATTACGCATTATTAAAATAATTATTACTACTAACACGAACACGCAAAATTGGTGAAAATTCGCGCCACGACCACTGTCTAAGAGATGAAAAATATCCATTGGGTCGGATAGAGGGCACCACTCATCGTCAAAACTGAAATCCCATCTGCTCCTGTAGCTTTGCGTAGACACAATTTATCTAAGAGATGAAAATATCCATTGGGTCGGATAGAGGACACCTGTCATCATCAAAACTGAATTCAAATTCCCTGTGCTCACTAAAATTGTCAATAATTCTTTGATTCATTTCCTTAGCAGCAACAGCAGCATCAGAATATTGAGCAATCAGCGATTCAATAAGATTATTGCCAATTTTGCGTCTATAGTCAGAAACAACTTGCCAAATGTCTTTGAAGATTGTTTATATCTTTGAGCCCGATTGTCTTTACAACGTTGAATAATTTCCTTGCATTTAATTTCCAGGCTACTATATTCTTGAAAATCTCGATTTCGGTAAGCCTTCCACCTTCGATTGACCATGTCTTTTGCCAAGGGAGACATCCAAGGCTTGCTTTTTTTTGATAGAAGGACTTCTTTTACTGGTATACACGAAAAAGCATTCAAGAAAAATGGCATAGAAGTTTCGAACTTTAGATTCAATATCAACAGCTTTAATAACACTACAGTGTAAGTCTTTGAAAAGGAATGTCATTAAAGGCAGATAAAAAATATGCAATGTAGGACTTTCTGAAATCAAACAGCTTGTGTACATAATAACCACTTTGAAGCATCTGTTCAAAAGGTTTTAACAAAACTGCACAATGGGATCCTCTCCGATGACTAAAAATAGTTGGTCCAACTATTTTAGCTATTATAGCTTTCACACTAAGATTTGCTTACAAGGAAAATATCCAAAACACTATCGAAACGTGTCGGTACCGCAACTTTATTAACAAGATCAAATGAGCGCTTAACAGTAGAATAATCAAAATCATTTAGATCGCCTCCAATTATAATATTGAGGGAATATAAATTATCAATAATATTGTCAAGATGACGAATAATAAATTCATTCAATTCTCCATGACATGCTGTAGAATTAGGCGGCACACACATGGCAAGTAGAAAATATAAATGACCATTGTAATTTAGTTTGAAGAACATACGCTCAGAAAAGGATGGTGAAGTGATATCCAAAAAAGTAGAAACTTTCAAATTCGATGATGCCCAAGCTGCAGCACCACCACCACAACGACTTCTTGTGTCACATCTGAAAATCATAACCCTCGATTTGGAAAAGAGAACTATCGTGAAGATCACTCAGCCATGATTCTGTAACAATTATTATGTAAGGATTCATAGAGGAGCAATTGAGTCTGAGATCATCCATTTTCCCGCTGAAACAATAGAATGAGCATTGATCATAAGGTGTTTAGGAGTACATAAACGACCACAATAAGTTCCGTTGCTAAACACGCTGCGTACGGTAAAGAATTTTGCCTTTTCTTATGTAAGCATCTTCACCCATATTGCGTAAAGATGGAAGTTAATCACGCAAAATCTTCTCTTCCTCCAGTTGTTCATGAGTTAAATCTGGCTGCTCATAAGTCCTGGAAAATTCTGTTGATTTCTTTAACATAGAACCAGCTTTCAATAGACGCATGCGGGTTTCTAAAGAATCCAGAATGAACTTTGTTGGCCGTGGCTTGTTACCAATTCTTCCTACACGAAAAGCTCGCTTTATACAAGTTGAATCAAGTTACTTGTCAAGGACTTTCAACAAGTCAGACATCTTTTTAAAGTCAATATCACTGTTCTCTCGCTCTGGTAATCCAAAAATTGTCAAGTTGCTTCTTCTGCTGATACGATATTCTTTTTCACTCAATAATTCTTTCTCCATAGATATTCCGGAAGATCGGAACCTCACATCCATCTCCGATGAAATCGTCTGTTCGATTCGTTCAACGAAAGAAGTTTTGATGTCCTCCAACTTCGACAAGAAATTTTTCTCAAGTTCCTCAATTCGTTTTTCGTTTTCTATCACCAGTTCCTCTTTTATGCTACCAGTCATCTCACTGAACTTAGATTTGAAAGAATCAATAGTGAGAAGATCAGATAGATTCTTTGTGTTCATAGCATCTATTGCACTTATGAGAGCAGAACTGAGTTGTGATTTGGATAAACGACCGATTTGAGTTGCTGACATTTTCCGCACTTCATTGATTGAGATGGAGACATTTTTCTCTGGTGTAGATGAATTTGAGTTCATAGTAATGGTCAAAAGACTGTTCCAGGACAGGCCAAAAATAAAAAAAATTGGTATCTTTAAAAACGACATAAATTCATGAATTTAGTCCCTTTTTCAGGTTTTTAAGACCTGAATTCATGAATTTAGTCCATTCAAAAAGTACCATTTTTTCAAAAAATGGTATTTTTAAAAACAACATAAATCGGAGCGAAGCTCCTCTGGCTTAAGCCGATTCATGAATTTGAACCCTTTTTCAGGTTATGAAGACCTAAATTCATAAATCGGCTAAAGCCAGAGGAGCTTCGCTCCGATTTGGGCGTTTTTAAAAATACCCAATTTTCAAATTTTTCAAAATCTCAAATTTGAGAATTACAATCGGGCGAAGCGCGAAGCCCTAGAACCTTCGGTTCGATTTTCACCCTCAAAATCATGACCGTTCTAGGACACCGAAAATCATAAAAGTTAAGAATCTCAAATTTGTGATTATGACATTTTTCATTGCTTAAATCATGACCGTTCTAGGACACCGAAAAAATCATAAAAGTTGAGAATCTCAAATTTGTGATTATGACATTTTTCATTGCTTAAATCATGACCGTTCAAGGACACCGAAAATTAGTATTTTTAAAAACGTCTTTTAAATCCATTTTTCAGGTTTTTAAAATATATCATGTGACTAATAATATTTCTTTAAAAATGGAAGAAACAAAAGTGGAAGGAACTTCAGAAATGGATGAAACAAAAATGGAAGGAACCTCAAGAATATATCCTTCGTTATCATATGAACGTAGTTCCACTTTAATGGACATTGAAAAGATTAACATTGAAAAAATGAATAAAGAAAAACACAAAGATAGAGTAAGGTATATGAAAGATAAGGAATCTCAATTATTATTAAGATTAGAGCATTATAAAAAATTAAGAAAGAGATGGAGTAAAGTTAAGAATGTAACACAAGGAATTGGCATATTCTTAACAATAAGTTTAGGTGCTTTAACAATTGTTATATCTTCAGGTGTTTTAGTAATTCCAGTAGTTGCTACAGCTTTAACAGGTACGGGTGTTTTTGCAACTTCACTTGCTACAATGTTAGATAAATCTTTAATAACTAAGAAACGAAAATCATTAAAAACTAAGCATTTACATATTAAAGAAGTCTATGATAAACTACATTACTACTTTCAAAGAGTATGTGATGATAATGTTATTACGTTAGATGAGATTGAAAATTTGATCAAATAGCTAATGAAGTAAATCAAATATCATTTCAATCACAGACAGAAAAAGTTGATGATAAAAATAAAAAGGATGGCAAAATTTCTAGTGATGGTAAAACTTTTAGTGATGATAAAATTTCTAATGAAGAAAATGACAAAATTTTTTTAGAAGAGCTAAAAACTTTATTAGACAAAACTTTATTAGACAAAACTTTATTAAACAAAACTTAATACGAGAAAACTTTAAACGAGAAAACTTTAAACGAAAAGATTACAAACAACAAAGCAATAAAAAAATAATTTGTTCAGTAAAATGTTTTTGCTGTATTCCAATGTTACCACAAAATTCAAATATTATATTTTAAAAAATAGATAAAATTAAAGCTGATAATAACAAAAAAATATTATACCACTATGTTGTATATTTTTTATTACTCAGTAAACAAATCTTCGATCGACTTTCAGTCAGAGAACAATTGTTCGATAACTCTATCATGAATTTTTTTATCAATATTAATTGTAATGAATCCATAATCTTTTGCCCAAGCATTATTACACGATTGTTTAAATTCATCTTTATCTCTTATACATAAATCTCTTAGCAAATCACTTAAGTTTCTTGCATTTATTTCAAATAGTATAAATATATTTGCATTCTTTCTAATAACACTTCCGTCTAATGAATACATACTTTGTGTTAAATAAAATACACTACAGTTATTATGTCTACCTCTTGTGAAATAATTTCTCTGAACTGACTGATTTCTATCATTAACACAATCATCAAAAATTACACAATGTTTCATTGTTTTATCTAGTTTACTAGGATCTTGCATATTACCACTATCATCTATTAGTTGTATCTTTATATGGTTATTTTTATTGGTTTCGACTAACTGACTATTTTCTGCTGCTTCTTCACACCACGAACTTATTTCTTCTTCATATTCAGAATTTTCATATTCTTTGAATAATGAAGCAATTGCTGTTTTTTTAAGATTATTTTCAAATCCATATTTTAAAAATTGATAGATGGGTTGTTCTGCTGTTGTTGTATAAATTATAAGATTGTTATAATCCAAAAAATTTGGAGTCGTTAAAATTTTAAATAATAGATATGTTTTTCCACAACCTGATCTTCCGCAAATAACTGACAAAACTTTATTAGATAAATTTGGATGATGATTAAATTTAAGTTTTTTTTTATTTAAAGACATTTCATTCATTTTTAAAGTAATAAATTCATCCATTATTGAATTAGTGTTTTTTAAAACAAAAAAATAAAAAAAATAAAATTTTAATTTAAGTTTTTTTTTTATTTTTTGTTCCTAATAATAAGATTAATAAGGTTAATAATGAAAAATGATAAAAAAATTAAACTTCTCTATTGTAGCGTAAAAGTTTATACCTCTCGAACGGGAGTTTATACCTCTCGAACGGGAGTTTATACCTCCCGAACCAAAAGATCTATCATAATCTCTTCACCTCCAAAATTTATTTCTTGTCCTTTTTCATCAGTGATTCTAATGTTAATGTTGTTAATAGTTTTTCTTGTAATAGGAAAATATATTAATGTTTGTGGAAATACATTTAATCTATAACCAATGGGTACAGTAAAAGCTGGAAAACTGAATATTAAATTTGATAATTTACCATTTATATATCCTCCTTCAATAATGTCACAATGTACAACAATTGAATTTATTTCAGTTATTTTTGGAATCTTCTCACCTAAATGATAACCTTGACTATAGGTTTGTTTATTAAATCCTAATAGCTTTGACAATGATCTATCATGATTAAAATCAACTTGATGATTTTCGTCTAAAGTAAGAGAAAATTTATTAACTGCCGGTTCAACTGCAAAATGTAATTGTTTCTTATCTTTAAATGGTATACCTAAATGTCTCTTAATTTCATTTGATATTGTTTCAACTTCGTAAGAACCAGGAAGAAAAGTTAGTATTTTCCATGTTTTACCTTTATCAGTAGAATATCTAAATTGATCATTCACATCTTTGATAACGTTTTGAATAGTGTTAAATGTGGAGAAACTAGTCAATGCAATTTGATAATTTTTATTTTGTTCCAAATGTAGAATGGGTTCTAAATTACAAGTGTGTGATGAAGTAGTTGTTATAATTTTTAACGTCGTACTAAATTTTGATGAACCCAAAATCTCTGTTAAATTTTGTAAATGATTATTAATTTTGTCTAAATCTGCTGAACACATTTTTAAACTAAAAATTAAATAAATATTTTTTTATGAAATTTTTTTTTATAAAAAATTAAAAACAACAACATATTTCAGCTATGGGCGAAGTCCTAGATCATTCGGTTCGTTATACTTTTATAATCCTCTTCATTTAGAATCTTCTTTTCTAACAGTCTTTTCAATATAGCATGAATTTCATTGAAACTAGAATTATGTCCTTCTTTTATTGCAGATATTAAAATATTTAATCTATTTAGTAATTCTTGTGGATCATCTGGTAAAAATATGGTTGTTTCTGTTTTCTGTTTTTTTGTTTTCTGTTTTTCAGATAATCCTTTTCCTACTTTAACTCCCGTTGATAATAAATTTTCTAATTGTTTATAACGTCTAAGAGATTTTACTGTGCCAACTCTATCTAACATAGCTTTATATTTTATGAGATCTTCTACAGCATAATTTTTTAAATCTGCTCCTCTTAAAAGATCAACAAAATTTCTATCTAAACTAATAGGTTTTTTATCTGGCGTAAAAATTAATCCTCGTAAAGGTTGTGGAAATATTTCTTTACCACCAAGATAAAATCTTGCAAATAATTTTTCATCTAAAAAGAAAGTAGAATGTTCGAATAACATAGATTTTGGTAATTTTTTATCTATGTTTGCCTCTAATAAACCATAGTCATCTAATAGTGTTTTAAGTACAGGATCCGCTATATCAACACGTTTTTCATTAAGTTCCCTTTCAAGAGTTTTAAATGGTTCGACAGTTTTTTCATAATCAGTTTTTACTTCTTCAGTTATTTTTAATTTATCAAACATATCAGATTGAATACCAGCTTTTGTCATTCTATGTTGAAGATGATTTTCTTTCATAATATTTCTTTGTTTTATTAACTCTTCTAATTGTTTTATTCTTTTAAAATTATCAGCTCTAACTTTATCCATTTTTATATGATAATTTTATATTATTATATTATTTTATAATATTTTATATTTTTATATTTTTATATTGTTATATTTAGAAAATAGAAATTAGAAAATTAAAAAGGTAAAGTAGTTATTCCATCAGGTAAAATTTTTCTTTTATCATCAAATGGATCTAATGCTAATTTATGTTCTTCTTTTAAATACATTTTATGTTTTTTTGAATTAAGTCTATAATTATATGCTGTTTTTATTTCATTATTAAATAATGCATTTTTATAATCTTGAAATGTTATTTGATTAGCCACTGATGCCTTTGAAATTCCTTTTAATGTTTTATGTGTTTTAACGGGCGAAGCCCTGGAAGACATCTCCGATGTCCTAATATTATTAGTTGTATCATAACAGTAACATTTAGATTTTAAAAATATAGCTTCTGTTATGAAATCTTCATTTCCTTCTAATTCATCTTTTACTTTACATAAATCAGAAGGATGAATAATATCTTTTATTTTATTAATTTCTTTATCTAGTGAAGAACCATATGGTACTGTTAATTCTAAGAAAATAGAATCGGTATCTGTAAAGTGTAATTTATAGTTTTTACCATAAGCAGGTGCTAAATAATCATATATAAAACTATACATAAATAGTTTAGCTAATTCTAATATAGTGAAACCAATGAAATTAAACTTATCATGTTTTACAATGCTTCTTCTTAGATGAACAGCACAAAGTTCATCACTGAATCTAGTAGTTCTTTTATATGTAGGTTTCCTTGTTAAATTTTGAAATCTATCTTTATCATAAACTATTTCAATATTTTGTCTATTACGCACATTTTCTAAAGTCTTACCATAAAATGCATTATTCATTAATTTGAAGAAAACGTTTCCAAAATCATCTTTATTTCTTTTAGCTATTTTACGTTTTTCAATATTGAACTCTATATAATTTTTTAACCATTTAGATTTTCTATACTCTAGTTTTCGATGTATTTTGGTGAGAATCATGCCATGATTTAAATACCAATCTAGCATTCTTCCTTCAACAACATACTTTCCTTTATTGCTTTGTGTTAACATAAGTTTTTTTGTTGGTCTGTATTTTTTCGGAATTATAGATTTTTGATAATCTGAAAAATCTTCTATATTGGGAATTTTGTTTTCTGGACAGAAAGGATAATATTTTGATGCGTCTTTTATATAATCAGGATATACTAAATCAACTTCATATACATAACCAAAATTATTTTCACCATCATATGTTCTTTAATAATCTAGATTATTACACCATGTCATTTCACCTGTTGGTAATTCTTGTATCATGCAAGAAGAATATAAGCTATTAAAATCATAATATAATAAATAGTTTTCTCTCATGAATTCATCAATTGCTTTTTCACGTTCTACTCCTTCTCGTTTCGTTCGAAAAATTTCTAATATATTTTCTTTTTCTTCTGGAGATAAAGGTTTCATTATTCCATATGTATGTGGATTTACTTTCTTATTATAACATTTAACATATCTATTACCTAAAACTGATGAAACTCCACCTCTAATTCCAGATTCAAAAAATAATAATTTATCATATGTATTTTCTTTATAATGTTTAAGTTTAACGGACTTTGTCCTAGAGCCATCGGCTTGAACACCAGTATGTTTTAATCCTGCTAACCATGTTAAACCTGGTGTAGAATAACAATAACATGGATCTATTCCGTAATATTCTAAACACATATCACGAAAGTTTTCAAAAAGATCAGCTAGTATTAATACATCTATCTGTAGATATTTCATTGTATAATCATACATTGTTTTACAATTTAAGTCTCTCCAATTCTTTTCAGCTTCTGCATAGTCTTCGTCAGATAATTGTGATTGTTTTAATGTTGATTTAAATTTATTTATTGGAGGAAGTTGTTTTTCTTCCATAATTTTATTCACAGAATTAAAATCAGTCTTCGACTGTGAACCACAGGTTTTATCTCCAGTTATATCAGTCTTCGACTGTGAACCATAGGTCGACTGTGAGCCGCAGGCTATATACTCATACGGAAATATTCCTTTTAAAGGTTTTAAATTATATTTATTTAATATTTTACATTGTTCAGGTTTCAAAGTTTTTCCCATAACATCTAATGAATAAGGAGTAAAAAATCTAAATGCATCTAAAATTCTAATACAACCTAATTGCATTGAAAAATATTCTTCTTCTTGTTTACATAGTACATTTATTTTTTGTTGTTGTAATTTTTCAGATGAAAATAAATCTTTCATTACTAGATGGAAATCATATTTAGAACCATTATAGAAATATAAAGGAACAAAGTTATATTTAAATTTGTTAGCATTAAGATTACAAGAATTATGTGCTGCACCTCTATATAATCCATTTAGATGATCATGATCTTTTACTTTATCAATATATCTACCTCTGCCAGTTTTATATTTATTTGTAAAACCTTTTCCACAGTAATAACAATTTATTTCATCATAAAATTCTTTTCTTTCTTCATCCGTTAATGGTATCATTGGTTTATTTGTTTCAAGCAATTGTGAAAAACGTCCTTGTAATTCTTCTACTTTCTTTGTAAACATTTCTGAACTGTCTTCACCATAGTATTGTAAATATTCTGATTTAAATAATTCAGGATAATTTGAATGAATGTACATTCCCCAACATAATGGTTTTTGTTCAAATAAATATTTTTCTTTACTTTTTCCAGGTGCACTTTTTCCAGGCGCACTTCTTTCAGGCACACTTTTTTCAGAATTATAATTTTCAGAATCGGGTGAAGCCCTGGAACTTTCCGTTCGATTTTGTGTCATATTAACATTATATGCTTCAAAATCACAATAAATAGTAAAGGGTACTTTATTTTTAAAATACCATTTATTATATTCTAAATAATCATCTTTAGGAAAAGTATTTTGAACTGCTTCGTTTTGTTGACAATTCTCCAAATGTCTATTCATTTCTTCTAAAGTTCTAAAACTTGTCATACATTGAAGACAAGGAAAATTTTTATTATCTGAAGTTTTTGTAAATATAGAAACATCTTTACACAATATAAAATGACCCTGATAATATAATATATTCGCTTGTGCTGGTTGTTTTGACTGTTCTAATTTTTCAAATTTATCTTGATATATTTCATGTGTTTGATTAATTTCTTTTGTAAGATTAAATGTATTTTGATAATAATTTTGATTTAATATTTGTAACTGATAACTATATTCTTTATCATATTGTTCTTTATATTGTTGTAGACATTTTTTTAAACATTCATTTATTTTTTGTTTGGTTTCATTTTCTTCATTATTTAATTCTTTATTATTTAATTCTTCATTATTTAATTTTTTATTATTTTCTTCATTTAATTTTTGAATTGTTTCTATCTTATTTTGATATTTATGGTGATATTCTTGTAGTAACATTTGTGTTTGTTGTTGATAATCTATTTTACATTTTTGTAAACTTTTATTTAAATTTTCTAATTTTTGTTGGTATTCTGAAGATAAAGATGAATATTTGTAATTATAATCATCAGTACGTCCTTTATAATTATTATGATTAATCATTATTGGTGATAGTGTTTTAACAAGTTCAAATTTTTCAGTACATATTATATTTCCTTGGTAAAAAATATTATGATGCATGTAATTACCTCTATCATTATATACTATTTCTGATTGGCAAAAATTTTTATTATTCAAATAAAATTTTTTTGAATCTGAGTAAAGTGGAGTAATTTTACCAATAGAAACATAATTCACATTTAATTCAAAAACATTTACTTCAATTAAATTTTTATTCTTTTTATGAAACTTTAGTAACCTATTATAATCATATGGAAATTCATCTAAGCCATCAGAAAGATCAAATTCTCTTATGTATTCTTCTTTATTGTAATGACTTAGTCTTTCTTTATGATATTTTGCAGGATGTAAATGTGCTATAATACTCCACAGAAAACAATAATCATCTTCATTTTTTATGTTGATTAATTGTGGTGAACTGAAAGGTAAAGGAACATAACTACCACCAGTATTATTTTTATATTTATCAATTACTATTTTCTTAGATATTATTTTAACAAATCTCCAACCAGATTCACGTAACTGGGCTTCAATTATACAATTTTCTAATTTAAGTATCATCGATTCAAATATGGGTTGTATATCATTTACATTATGAATTTCTTGTGACTTTGTAAAATGTCCTTGTATTATTTCTTCAGGAATTCCGTCAGGTCCATTTTTTGTATAAAGTACTTCTACATTCATATAACATTTGAAAGATTTCTTAAATATATTAGAAAAGTTGGTTAGAATATCAGAAAAAGTTTTATCGGTTTCATTATATTCAACCGATTCATTAAATAAATATTTTATATCTGTTACGGCTTCATCGGTTCGTTCAGCTTCATCAAATTCATCTATTTCGTTAAATTCATCAGTATCGCTAAATAAATATTTTATATCTGTTACGGCTTCATCTTCACTATTAAAAACTTTTTTATATTCCGAATGTGAATAATCATAAAATATGTTTTTAACTTTTATATCAGTAGGCAATGTTTCTATATAGTTTTTATAACTATTTAATTTTAATATATTTCCTTCATCAACTCGTTCTACATTTTGTAAATGCATTTTACTTTGTAGATGAGATTGATAACTTCTTTTTGTTTGTAACTTTTTTTTACATAAGTTGCAATAAAATTTTTCCATTTTTTATTTTTTAAAGAAAAAATTTGTGTTTTAGTTTTTTTTAAAAGAATTTTTGTTTTAATTTTTAGAGAAAAAAAATACTAATATATCTGCAAAATCGTGCGAAGCCCTAGTACCTTCGGTTTGATTATGATAAATTTGTTTAATTATGATAAATTTGTTTAATTATTAAGTATTTCACTTACACCATTTATTAATGGTTTTATATCATTATATGTTTTTTTGGCTTCATCAAATGTAGATTTAGCATCAGAAAATGTAGATTTAACATCAGATATTATTGGGGTTGCTTTTCTTAATCCGTTTCTAACATCATTGATTGCAATTTTCAAATAGTTTAATGTTTCATTATCTTGTAATCTGTTAGGTATTGGTATACCAAATTTTGCATTTAAATAATGATCAAAATAAAAATAAAATGTATCAGGAATAATTTTTAGTGGTACTTTTGCTTCAGACTCTAAAAAGATAATTATTTGTTCTATAACTTGATTTGATAAATGTTTTGCATTTGCATACATTCTAATATCAAAATCTTGAGAGTTATTATAGATTTCATGTTCGGTATCTACTAATATATTTAAATCTTTATCATATACTTGCATATGTCCTCTTATGGTGTCAACACGTATTATTCCATATTTATGTTGTGTATAATATGATAAAGGCATATTCATTTTATAATTTTTATTAATATCATTAAAGAATGCTGCATTATTTTGTGTAGTTGTAAAAAATGTTTGAATGTTTTCTCTAATCTTATTATCTACATCACAAGCTTTATGAGCTAATACAACTATTTGAATATTTTGATGTCTTCCTTTTGTAAATATTTCTGACATATTTTTTTGTTTTGATAAACTTGCAACATCATCTAAAATTAATAAAGATTTATTTTCAGGTGTACCAGCAAAACTTTCCATATCTTGTAACTCATCTAATTGTTTATCATTATAGACGTTTGTAAAAGTTAGCCATTCAGAAGTATGCATACAAAAAATATGTACTTTTGTTTCGTCCTTATAATATTGGTTTATATATTTTTTAATAAACGTAGTCTTACCACTTCCAGTTTTACCGTAAACAATGAAATGTAAATTTTCTTGATACATTTTACCTTGTTTAATATTTTTATTATTAGTTTTATCCTTAATCTTATCTTCCTCAGTCTTCCATCCTTTAAAAGTTTTTTTTTCTTGGTTATAAAAATTTATTCTCTTTTGTTCCTCTGTTAGAAAGTAACCCCATTGATTTCCAATACATATAACAAGATGATAAATAAAAAATATTAAAATACATGCTAACAATATTTTTATACAATGAAATTTAAAAAAATTCCAAAGACGTGTAAGATCTGATTGTGGTATTTTTTTATTAAGAGATGAATTAGGGGGTAGTGTCTCTAAATATTTTTTATCTATATTATTATATGTATTTTTATCTATATTATTATATATATTTTTATCTATATTATTATTATATTTAGTATTATATATAGGATTTTCTACAATATTATTAATATCTTTGAGATTCGGATCTTGAGGGGTTAGTGTATCTTGAAACTCAGTGTTATTCATATAATTATTTATTATTTCGTTTATTGCATTAAGAGATTTATGACGACTTAGATTACTTCTATTACTTTTATTACTTTTATCACTTTTAATTATAACCGGTGAATATAAATCTTCCAAATTTTCGCTTTTATTCATTTATTATTTTTTAAATAAAAAATTTAGGAGTTATTATTTGTTGATTCCGGACTAGCATTCTTACACTCTTATGAGTGTTTTTAACCTCTGTAGAACCTCCGGAATGTGTCGGACTTTTTGTTCCTATACTCAAAAGAAGTATTTTTATACCTCTCCTCTCTTCCGGAATGCTTAAGGATATTTTAATGAAATAATATTTTATTCTTTATAAAAAAATAATATTTTAATATCTATAAGATTATTTTAGTTGAAATACAACTATTTTAGTTGAAATACAACTATTTTAGTTGAAATACAACTATTTTAGTTGAAATACAACTATTTTAGTTGAAATACAACTATTTTAGTTGAAATACAACTATTTTAGTTGAAATACAACTATTTTAGTTGAAATACAACTATTTTAGTTGAAATACAACTATTTTAGTTGAAATACAACTATTTTAGTTGAAATACTAATATAAATTATTATTTTGACATAAATTATTATTTTGACATAAATTATTATTATGTTGATTATTATGTTGATTAAGTTTTGGACATAGTGTTACATGTCGCTGAAAATTTTTCTTTAATATAATTTTTTGACAACCTCTACATTTAACTTTTTCTTTTAAACAATCCTTACACTGATATTTACTATCATAAAACTCTGTCTTAGGTTTAGTAATTTGACAACTTGTACATTGTCTTGTAGAACTTATACAAGAATTATAATGATTAGTAATTCCTTGATTTGTAAAATATTTATTACAATTACGACATAACTGATCTTTTAATTTATCTTTTTTTTCTTTTTTAACCTCTTCTGTTTGTTCACATAATTTTAAATGACGTGCAAAATTTTTTGATGTTATATTTTTATTACATCCGGAACATATTTTTTTGTTATTACATTCAACAAATTGATTTTTATCAATATAATTATTTTGTGCTACATTATTATTTTGAACAAAAGGATTATTTTGAACAAAAGGATTATTTTGTGCTACATTATTATTTTGTGCTAAATAATTATTATTATTTTGCCTAGGTGTATTTTGCCTAGGTGTATTTATTCTAGCAGTATTTTGCCTAGGTGTATTTATTCTAGCAGTATAAAGATTTTGTTCTTTATCTGAAATAAATAAATGCTTTAATCTTTGTAATGGTTGCTCTGATTGAATATTATTATACTGAATACTATTATTAGGTTGAATATTATTCTGAATATTATTAGGTTGTATATTATTAGGTTGTAATTGATTCATATGCATACCACATGGTGTGTTTTTCATATGAGAATATAATAGTGTTTGATTTAAAAAACGCATATTGCAAACTTGACAAATTTGAGTCATTTCCATTTTTTTTATTTTTATTAGGAAAAATTTTATTTTTTATAATTTATGTATTTTTATAATTTATGTATTTTTTATAATCAGAAAAAAATTTATTTTTATTGTTTAAAAATGATGTTACCAAATGTTGGTGGAGGTGCATATATCCCGAATAATCGTGAATTAGAAATAGAGATAGAAAATTATATCATGCAAACTGGAGACGTTTTATCTGGTCCATTGCATCTTTCTATTCTTCCGCAACAAAATACAGAGTTAACAAATAAACAATATGTTGATACGCAAATCAATGAATTAAAAGAAAAATATATAAACGATGTTTTGGTTCCACTGATGAATGAATTAAAGTTGCTTAAACTTAATGACAAATCATTAAACGAAAAATTATTAAAACTTGATAAAAAGGACAGAGAGCTAGAAGCAGATATAGCAAAACTTTTTAAAAAGATTTCAGAACAATCAAAAATTTTAATATTACTTTCTTTAAATTTAAAATCTGCAGTCATTAAAAATAAACATCAGATAAAAATGTTAAAAGAACAATTAGAAGATGAAATAGAAAAACTACCTGAAAGAATTAAAAAAAATTTAAAGCAGTTACAAACTACATTCCAAAAAAGTGTTGATGAATTGAGTTCTAAAATTACTCAACAAATGAAAAAGATGAATAGAATAATAAATGAAGTAAACTCACTTAATGAAAAAGTTGATAAAATGAAAACTCTTAAAATCAATTTAGAAAATGAATTAAAGAAAAATTTACAAGAAAACTCTAAAGAAAATAAAGAACAGTTAGATGCTGTTAAAAGACAATTAGATGTTCTTAAAATTAAGTTAAATGCTCTTAAAACGGCGTTGAAGATTAATCAGCAGAAAATGCAAGTTAATAGAAAAGAAATTAAAGTACATCACACGCTACTTGACGCAATAGATAAAGTGCAACAGGCAATTAATAAAGTTATCTCGAAGTTGTTGTCCATTCACAAACGTAAATCTTAAACGAGTATTGTAAATATTAACTTAAATATTTTTTACCTACAAAAAATAAAAATCATAAAAAATATAAATATAATTTTAAAAATACAAAAGTATAAATATATTTTTTTAAAAAATTTAAAAATATAATTTTTAAAAAAAATTTAAAAATATAAAAGTATATAATTTTAAAAATGGATAAAATTAGAGCTAATAATTTTAAAAGAATTAAACAATTAGAAGAGTTAATAAAAGAAAGAAATATTATGAAAGAAAATCATAGAATAAAAAGAATGATTGATGCAGGTTTGGTTCCTGATAAAGTTAAACCAAAAACGCAATCTGTAAAAGTTAAGAACAAAAAATAAACATTTTTTTTATAATGGACATCGGTTCATGGGTCAACGGAGATGTCTTCCAGGGCTTCGCGCTTCGCCCGTATTTATATTTTTCCCAAAAAGTCAAATTTATTACTAAAAAATGCCTATAATTTATAAACACAATCTTAAACATTTTGCTTCAAATCAAAAAATTTCTCATGAACCACGTATGAATCCTGTTTATCATTATGATAATAGAGAAACAGTCGGAACAGAAAAGTTCCTAGGCACCGCAGGTGCCATCCAAAAAGAAGGGGATGGCATCTTTTCTGGTATTGGTAGTATCGTTAACTTAATTAAAAATAATAAAGATTTGATTACATCTGCTGCAAAAGGAGCAGCTGCTATAGGTAGTACAGCTAGTGCAATATCAAATGCTGTTAAATCACAAAACGAATTAAAACAACTAGAAGCTATTCGTAAACTCAAGAATGATTCTGAAGAACTAAAAAAATTAAAAAAACTTTCAGATGAAACAAAAAACAAAATTGCTAACATAGCTGTTGGGGAAACCTTGAGGAGCGGAGCTCCGTCTGATAGTAAACATAATCAAAAAACAATTGAAGAAATAAGAGGTAATGGCGTGAGCAGCAACCTTCGGTCTAACCAGCAAAGCTGTAGCGGAGCTGGTCTAGCAAAATTCTAAAATTATATTTAGTAAAATTCTAAAATTATATTTTAGTAAAATTCTAAAATTATATTTAATAAAAATTTTTTTTCTATCTGTGAGAAAAACAAAAAGTCAAATTATTTCTTATAAAAATGTCTTCGCTTATCGAAAATAAATTTAGATTAGATGATCCCCCGTTCACCAGTTACAATCAAAAAAAGAATGACTATATAAGAATTGCTATGAATCCCGGATCTTCCAGTAGAGTAAATACTGGAGGAGATTTAATCTTTGAAGTTGATAATCAGCAGAGTTATTTATATTTACCTGATTCATTTTTACACTGTGAATATTCTTTATATAGTGATGCTAATTTTACAACACCATTACCAGATACCGATAATATTACACTAGAGAATAATTTTTTCCCAAGTTTATTTACACAAATGCGTTTAGATGTTGCAACTCAAAATATAGAAACAATAAGTGATTCCCCAGGTGTAATTGATACAATGCTTAGATTTATAACAATTGGTGAAAATAATAAAAAGCATGAAATCGAAGGTTGGTTTCCTGATACTAATGATGGTATAATTATTGAGGATTTAACTCACGCTGGAACAGATGCCGCAGGAATTGCGAAAGATGTAGAAAATATTGCAAAACATTTAAATAAAACAAATAATGAAGCATATAAAGAAAGACGTGAATTTAACAAAAAAAGTAAACAGACAGTAAATTGGTCATTGTCTCCATTATTCGGATATTTAGATTATGATAAAATATCATATCAATTAAAATTTAAATTAATAATTCATCGTACAGCAAATAATGAATTAATCTTTTTTGGTAAGACTGGGAAAAAAGCATATTTAAAAATTGATAGACTTGAATGGTGGATTAAGCATATTACTCCTAGTTTAGAGGTTGAAACAGCTATTGCAAAAAGATTAAATACTAACAAACCAATTCCAGTTAATTTTCTAAAGAGAACTGCTAGTTCAGTAACTTTTTCCGAACAAAGATTTAACTGGCATTTTACTAGAACTGCGAATACTCCAAGATATTTATTACTAACATTTCAAAGAAATAATTCTCCAAGTTTTGATAAGAACAATAATATTTTTCATATTAATACAATTCGAAGTTTACAAGTTTCATTAAATCAAACTCGATATCCAATTGATCCATTAAGATTCGATGATACCAATAATCAATTTATGGAAGGATATGATTCTTATAGAAATCTTTGTATAGAATTTGGAGTTGAACCACAATTAACTCCTGGAGATTGGAGACATTTATATCCAATTTTCTGTTTCGATTTAAGTGCACAATCTGAAGATATTATTAAAAATGGTTGTGATGTAACAATTAATATTGAAAAGAAAGATTCCACAACTTCATTGATGGCTTATGGTTTATTGCTAGAAGATGCAAAATATTCTATTGAAATTCTTAATGGAAAGATGGTTAGGATAGGTTAATTAAAATTTTTTTCATAACTAGAATAGATTAAAATGTTTGTTAACTTAAAAATTCTTAACTAAAAATTTTTCATAACTAGAATAGATTTAAATTTTTTGTTAACTTTAAATTCTTAACTTAAAATTTTTTATTAAAAATGTCGCAAGCGAAAAGTAATATTAATAATAAAACTGTTGAATTAAAATTACGTAATATTGTTGACAAAAATACCCCTAAAACTATTACGATTAACAAAAAAAAGTATTACATAAGTAAACCAATGATAGAGAATATTCAATTACAAGAAGAAAAGAATGGTGGGATTCTTCCATTAATTCCACTAATAATAGGTGGCATAGCTGCAGCAGGAAGTGTTGCAGGTGGGACAGCTGGTATTGTCCAAGCAGTAAATAAAAATAAATCAGAGAAGGCAGCATTAGAAGAACAAAAACGTCATAACAGAGAGTTAGAGAAAGTTGCTAGGGGTGAAGGGACAACGGAGATGTCTTCCAGGGCTTCGCCCGAAGGAAAAGGAGTAGTAGATAATTTTATTAGTAAATTAAAATTAGTTGATGAAGGAAAACGAGTTCTTAAAAATATTCTCCACAATGTTGATGATTTAATTGAAATTAAAGAAACTAAAGATGGTTCTGGAATATATCTAAGTCCTAGTATGATAAGGTAATAACCTGAGGAGCTTCGCTCCGATTCGGTAAAACAATTATTTTATTTTATCTTTTAAAAGTTTTTTATCTTTAAAAATGGATACCGCAAATTCCGAAAATTCCGAAAATTTAATTAAATTAAAAATTTCTAATTTAGATTTATTGAATTATCTATTAAACAAAAATAAAAACTCACATTGTCAGCATATTGGAGGTGACAAGAACAAAGTTCCATACCACTTCGGTGGTGATATACAAAAAACATTAGAAAACTTTCCTGGATTTATTTGGAGTAAATATTCGAAAGAAAAACATCTTCCTGGTCATTCATATACCGGTCCAGGAACTCGATTAGATATAAGACTAGATGAGAATAATAATCCGAAACCAGGTGAAGAACCAATAAATAGAGTAGATACCGCCGCTTACAGGCATGATTTAGCTTATCGAAATCATGATCTAAGTTCTCGACATGCAGCTGATAAGAAGATGATTCAAGAATTAGATAGTATTCAAAATCCTACATTTAGAGAAAAAATTGAAAGAATGTTTGTTAAGAAAGCTTTACAAGCTAAAATATTATTCGGTCAGGGTTTAAATGAAAATCATAATTCAGACGTTTATGCATCTGAAATTCATAAAGAATATAGAAAGCCTAAATATTTATTAAAAGTAAAAGTATTTAATAAAGATGATATTTGGAGTGCTGATCTTATTCATATGCCGAATGAAAGAGGGTTTAAGTACGCATTGACCGTTATAGATTTATATACACGATATGCTTGGGTAAAGCCTTTAAAAAACAAAAGTGGTCTGTCAGTTAAATATGCGTTTGAAGAAATCTTTAAAGAAAGTAATAGAAAGCCAAAAAAATTGTTTGTTGATAAAGGATCGGAATTTTATAACAGAAACGTTCAGCCACTATTTGAAATTGTTTATTCAACTGAAAATGCTGGGAAGGCCGTAGTGATAGAAAGATTCAATCGGACGTTAAAAAATAAAATTTTCAAGAAATTTACTCAGCAAGGAAATCAGAAATGGTTAAAAATATTACCAGGAATTGTGGAAGAGTACAATAATAAAGTTCATTCTGGTATTGAAGAAACTCCAAAGAATGCTTCTGACGACCCTGATTTAATACGAAAGAAAATATTCGAAAATAATTATTCGAACGAAAATAATAATTTGAATGAGAGTAATCCGAATTTGCAGAAACTTAAGCCGAAATTTAAAATTGGAGATAGAGTTAGAATATTTAAATATAAGAATAAATTTGAAAAAGGCTTTGTTGGCTATTGGACTAAAGAAATATTCGAAGTTTCTAAAATAAATCAAAGTTATCCGATTACTTATGAAATTAAAGATTTAGATAATGAGAATATCAGAGGCCGTTTTTATCAAAATGAATTACAGAAAACAGAGCTTTAACCTCTAGGTGGCGCTTTAGCTAGCTTCGCTTGAGTTATAGATTGTTTAACTCTAACATAATATCTAGAAATGGTACTCCTTTTTGTAATTTAAATAAAACATAAAGACATAATTGTCCACAATAAGTTGTTCCCGGTTTTTGAATTTGAAACGTATTGTATGTTCCCGTTCCAAGTAATTCTTTTACTTCATTTGTAGGTGGAAGCCCGTATGAGTCAAAATAATAATTATCTCCGTTTTTACTAAAGATACCTGCTGACCAATGTACGCCGTTTTGGTCTGAAGTGTGAAGATTCGTTATGAAATTTACAATTATTGATGGAACTTTGTTCCGGGAACTGAAGGTTCCTGTTGGCCTATTTTTTAGGAATTGTAATTCGTTTCTCATTAGAACATGAAAATTCTTTATTCCTAATTCATTTGCGATTTTCTTTAGGTCGAAATTTGTCGTAGTTTGCGTTCCATATAATTTCAAAAACTCATTTATGTTGCTCATTTTATAATAAAAAAATTTCTTAAGGGACCCCTAGAAGACAGAAGGGAGGGGGTATTGATTTAAAACTGTTCTCTAATGATGTCTTTCCTTACTACTTATTCGATTTTGAAATGATTATATTATAATTATCGGAGCGAAGCTCCTCTGGCTTTAGCCGATTCTAATCTATATTGTTTTATATATTTCCATTTTTCTTCATGAACTTCATTTGTAAAATATGTTTCATCGTTAAAATGATTGTTTAAAATTGCCATAACAACTAACCCGCATATCGGCGTTTATGCGTTCTAAATTCAGAAGAAGAATTTTATTGTCATTTGCTTTTATTGTCAATGCACTCTTATGTGCTTAATCTATTCATGTCTTCACAATGGGAAGTACTTTACTACCCGTATGTGTTTGGCAAACGCTAAATGAATTTTGCAAATCGATTTCTAAAACTGAATTTGAAAATAGACTTTGCAAATGGATTTTGAAAATAGATTTTGAAAACAGATTCTGAAAATAATTTACGTAGGGGTAAATTGAAATGTCAAAACTTTACGCACGCGTAAGTTGAAATGTCAAATGTTTACCGATGGGTAAATTGAAATGACAAGATATAGCATGATAATTTTAGGGGAAAGCTGCTAGACGTTTCTCTCTCTTCAATCTCTGTCTCTCTCTTCAATTATCAGGCAGTGTACGGGTTCATTGAATAATTTTGAGTTTATGAGTTACAATGATCTTCTAGTTCACACAATTAGTACTTTAAATAATGTTGAGCATACAATAACGAAGAATGACTAAGTAATAATTGCGTCTTCTTAATTTATCATAGTGCTCTAATCTTAATAATAATTGAGAACCATTTCACTTATTTTTAATTGAGATAACGAAGGATATATTCTTGAGGTTTCTTCCATTTCTGAAGTTCCTTCCATTTTTGTTCCTTCCATTTCTGAAGTTCCTTCCATTTTTGTTTCTTCCATTTTTAAAGAAATATTATTAGTCACATGATATATTTTAAAAACCTGAAAAATGGATTTAAAAGACGTTTTTAAAAATACTAATTTTCGGTGTCCTTGAACGGTCATGATTTAAGCAATGAAAAATGTCATAATCACAAATTTGAGATTCTCAACTTTTATGATTTTTTCGGTGTCCTAGAACGGTCATGATTTAAGCAATGAAAAATGTCATAATCACAAATTTGAGATTCTTAACTTTTATGATTTTCGGTGTCCTAGAACGGTCATGATTTTGAGGGTGAAAATCGAACCGAAGGTTCTAGGGCTTCGCGCTTCGCGCTTCGCCCGATTGTAATTCTCAAATTTGAGATTTTGAAAAATTTGAAAATTGGGTATTTTTAAAAACGCCCAAATCGGAGCGAAGCTCCTCTGGCTTTAGCCGATTTATGAATTTAGGTCTTCATAACCTGAAAAAGGGTTCAAATTCATGAATCGGCTTAAGCCAGAGGAGCTTCGCTCCGATTTATGTTGTTTTTAAAAATACCATTTTTTGAAAAAATGGTACTTTTTGAATGGACTAAATTCATGAATTCAGGTCTTAAAAACCTGAAAAAGGGACTAAATTCATGAATTTATGTCGTTTTTAAAGATACCAATTTTTTTTATTTTTGGCCTGTCCTGGAACAGTCTTTTGACCATTACTGTTCATATTTAGTTCCAACACAAAAGAAGTTGGAAGAAGGGACTCAAACGCATCAAAATAGATCGCAATTCAAACGCGTAACACACTCGGCTAGTAGAGAGAGATAGAGATGAGATACGATGATAAAGAGATGATTGATACTACAAGAGACGATGATTGACGACCACTTTGAATAGCCTTTGCGGGAAGAAGCGAAAGAGTTGTGACACAAAGACGCAAGTGACCTTGACACAAACGGACGTGATCACAAACACGTTCTGAGGCTGAGCACGGGATATCCGGTGAGCGAATCGATGATGGAGAAAACGAAGACCACCAGACGTTGCAGATCCAGATGTAGAATCTCGTGATATCAAAAATTAGAACAAACGACGCGATGATCGATGAGAAAATCACAAAAGACTGAGCATAGTCTGTGAACACACAACGTCAGTGACAGCCGACTGCTAGTGGAAAGTTGCTTATCGCGCCTATTCTGTTTGGATCGCCTCACAAAGGAAAGAATTTGCGATGAAAAGTTTGAAGAAGAGCGAAAGAAAACATCGTTATATAAACGACGGACGCTGGAAGCTTCGGAGAACAGAAAAATAACACTGGATAGCAGAAAACCCGGTGTAGTTGCCGCACAAACTAAGGCACAAAACGATCTGCGTTCATCAGAGAATCTGTATAACGAAGCGGAAAAACGCCTGCATGAAGCCATCAAATCGAAGGACTTTTTGGAAGTTTGTATTGTACAGGGACTGATCGAAGCAGCCAAGAAGAAAATGTCACTAACTCGGGAGACGTTGGAGAAAAGGCATGAAGAGATGCAAGAAATTAAGGCGAAACAACGAAAAGTTCTGGATAAATGTATCAATGCACGAAAATGGGGATGATGTTTTGATGTCAGCGTTTCCCTTTTTTCAGCAATTTCAAATGAGAGTGCTTACATCTATATCTACATTTTTATAGGAGCACAACAGTAATTTGCTATACCAGTACATTTTCTCAAAACACAAACTCGAAATTTGTGTATTTAGATTCAACAGTTCAACAATTTTTATCGTAAGTACTGATTGACAGTTTTAATGTTATACATTTCCTCAGTGCTTTAACTTGAATCATGTGTAAATAATTCAATATTCCAAAAACATTTTTGCTGGTTGACATTTCTAATTTGTTTAATGCATTTCCTCATATCTTGAACTTACTTGTATTTTTGCTTGCGATATTGATACTTATGCGGATATTTTGGTATGATAAGCATGAATATAATTGTTTTTCTGAAATGGATGTTTTCAGATACATTGTTTTAAAACATTTAATATATCTGATATACTGTTATTTACACCAGTGTTTCGTTCATTTGATGACAGACGCATGTATCTACGCTTACTTTATGTATCGCAAAGTGTTCAATTTGATTTTTACAAATGCGTCATAATTTCCCCGTAGACTACCCTACTTTCATCCTACTTTCTCAGATTTTCGGATCCTACTCTTTTCCTACTTTTTTTGTTAAGGTGCACTTGAAAGCCTGCAAATATGATCTGATAGAAGTGGTAAAATTGAGCTAGTTAAGTTATGTTTGATATTGATACAGACTGAATACTGCCATGTCACCGCTTTCGAGTGCCATATCACCCCATTGATGGGGTGACATCGCAGTTTTTGAGCCTATTAAGATTCAAATTCGAATTTCAAGAGCGCCTCCTGCAGAATTTTGTCTAATACAAAATAGTTAAAGAAATGCGCTGTATATTACGGGCAAAGTATTAAGTTTTAATTTTTTTCATTATTTGGACATGATGGATGATTTTAAAAAATGCTGCCATGTTTCCCCATTCTCTCCTACAGTTTTATCAGTGCATTAAAAATCAAATTTTATTTTTTATTTATTTTATTTTAACAACCCCTTTCTCCCATATAAATGGGGTAGGGGGATTCATACAAACAAGATAAAAAGGACACAGTTCATATACATCATAAAATTCATGGAAATACAAACTAGCTACAGTCCACAAACCATCAAGGTAACACCACATGAAACGATATCAGGAAACACAGTCAAGTAAAATGTCAGCCGCTCCATACTTCAATCACCTTATGCACAGTTCTCCGCCATACGACTCTGTCTTCTACGTCGCTTCTGCAACTTCTCCAATCTTCCTCCGCCTTCTGGAAATCTCTTTTGACACAGTCACTCCAACGAATTCTCGGTCTTCCTCTTCTTCGCACACTCATTTCTTGCTCCATTCGCCTGGGTAGCCTCTGCTCATTCATTCTTGCCACATGTCCGGCCCAAGATAGTCTCTTTCCCACAATCTTCTGAGTCATCGTTCGTTTCAGTCCAACTTCGAGTCTCATTTCTGCAAGTTTTCTTCTGTCAACCAACTTCACTCCACACAACCTCCTCAGTCAATTGTTCTCGCACACTTGCACTCTATCTTGCTGATCTTTGGTGAGCGCCATTGTTTCCAGACCATATATGACTGCTGGAATTACACACACCTCCAACACTTTCCGTCTGATATCTTTGCTGATCCTTCTGTCTCCCAACACTCCTGCCACTTTCTGATAGGCTCCGACCCCTGCTCTAATTCTCCTATTCACCCTTTTTTCACTCCGCCCATCTTCCGCTACCACAAATTGCCATTGCATTAAAAATCAAATCCATACAAATAAATGAAACTCGCAAATGTCATTAAAATCGCTCACAATTGTACAATATATTTAAACACGGTCAAGAATACTGGATATTCATAAAACCTAGACCAGAAACAGAGACCTTCCATGCGTAAACATTTTCCATGAAACAAATTATACCATTTTGTAAATGATATTATTAAATAATTAATCATTCGACCCACGATCTTTTTCTTATTACGAAATATATTTCGGCGGACCGCCCTTGTCAATCAATTTTACAGCATAGCACAGTATGATTTGAAATCAAATTCAATAACATGCAACAAGAAGAATGTCAAAATATCATTGGTAAAGTTAAAGATAAGTCAAAGACAGAGAAGTTAAACGTTCATGAGCACATAGCACTTTTTATGTGCTACCTTTTCATCACATCTGTCATAGCATGTAATTATATACCATAGTCTCTTAATGCTGTAATGTCAATGTAGGCAATTTCGATTGATTCCATTCAGTTTTGTTATTGATGAGTGTCATTTGTTGTTGATTTTTGTTTCTGATTGTTACGGCTTCGGCGATCTGTCTTTCCATTGCGTTGTTATGGTACACCCAGGTTACGTTCAAGTTAAAATTTTGTTTGATTCCTTCATGCTGGGTTTCACAGTTTCTCCATAATACAGATGCTTCTTGTTTTTCATTCAATTGTTTGACAGATTCATTTCCCCTCTTTTTTGTATTTCTTGACGTCTCACCCACATATATATTGCTTTACAATTGTCACATTCTATTTCACACGTCACTCCTGATGTCTCACAATTTCCTTTGCCGTTTGACTTACATACTAGACATTCATTTTCACATTTAGCTTTCTGAAAAGGATGGGATTTTTATAATTTTGATTTAAGCGTTGTTCCAGTTTTTTTCGATGATCTTTATTCTTAAACCGCTATCCTGAACTTGTTTTTCACATTTTCTTTTCAAAACCGAATTAGGTGTTGCTGTAATAAAGAGAACACTTTTGTAATTTTAGGAAATGTGAAAAACAAGTTTGACACTGCATGTGAAAAACAAGCTGTGACAATCGGAAACAAAAATCAACAACAAATGACACTCATCAATAACAAAACTGAATGGAATCAATCGAAATTGCCTACATTGACATTACAGCATTAAGAGACTATGGTATATAATTACATGCTATGACAGATGTGATGAAAAGGTAGCACATAAAAAGTGCTATGTGCTCATGAACGTTTAACTTCTCTGTCTTTGACTTATCTTTAACTTTACCAATGATATTTTGACATTCTTCTTGTTGCATGTTATTGAATTTGATTTCAAATCATACTGTGCTATGCTGTAAAATTGATTGACAAGTGCGGTCCGCCGAAATATATTTCGTAGTAAGAAAAAGATCGTGCGTCGAAAGATTAATTATTTAATGATATCATTTACAAAATGTTATCTAAATCTTTCTTTAAAAATTCATTTGTGATTGCTAAAAAACAAATCATACCAATCCACTGTTTAGTAGATAGTTTCCAGGAATAACGAATATGTTGTCCTCATAGAACAAAAGTAAGCCCTCACGTATACAATTTCCTAATATATCATAGGCTTGATTTTAGACTTTAATTTTTACTACTGTGCATCGATACACTGCCTGCGCGGATGGGGTCTCGAGGCCCGGTGGCAACGCTGTGATTCATAGCTGGTGCCAGGAACAGCACTTCCAAAGATTTGGCCATATTTGTGAACAAAGGTTTGCAATTGGTCCGGGACAAGTATAGTTGTTATTGCCTTTCCATCAAGCATAATTCGGGTGTGAACGCCTTCTGGAGCATTAACTCTTCTGGGGAGTTTCTAGACAGGATGTCGGATTTGAATTGCCGCTCTTTGCAAGTTTATGATTTCTTCACACTCTATTCGAACCTTAATTTAGACCAGGTTAAGGACTCCTTGAGAGACTGATGTGAGTTAATTTTTTAGCAGTTCCATGAGCTTCATATGCATTGGCTATTATAGAACCTTCTTCTCGAATAAGAAGTGCAGAGGATATCACTGCTGGTCCAAAGCCTTATTCCTCACTGACTATTAGTTTCATCCTAGATGACACTTTTGTCACCTTCGGGGAACTTGTCTTCAGACAAATTCGGGACATCCCTACGTGTTGGAATTCCAGGTCACTCTTGGATGACCTATTCTTAGCATACAGGGAGTTCAAGTTCGTGACAGGGCTTCTAGCGAGATAGAGATTTGGCTTAGCCAAACTTCTCTCTCGTACCACAAGGTGCCACATTTGTGTGTTTAACTACAAACACTTCTATAAGATTCTCTCTGAAATCTACCCGATAGACATCAGCTAACACAAGCGGTGATAACAACAAATGCGTAAATTGATTTTCGCTATTTGTATTTTTTAGTTAGCTTCTCGTCATGTCCATGACGAACTCTACTTTTAGTTCCTAGTTTGTAAAATAAAATTGATTGTAAGTTTAAATTTATTTCCCTTCCCGTCTTAAGTTAGGTCGGCTAGCCTCTATTTGTATTTCGTTTCCTACCCTTTAGTGGGGTAGGTTAGCATTGATTAATATCATTAATAACATTGAGTTACCTAATTATTTACATGATTCTCCACTAGGGTAGTGGTTTAACTTTGGTATCTTCCGTTTCCTGGATCCTTCGATTTTTTACCGTGTCATGTTTTTAATTTAATTATTTTTTATTAACAAAGCTTCTACAATGTGAGATTTAAATTCGCTACGTCCTGTGTATTTAACCGAAAAATGATTATTAATGTCATAACTGCAGTTTTCCCACATGTTCAGATGGCTACTTACAGCTCAGTTGCCTCTTATGTTCCTTTATTCTTTGATGCAATCTGCGTTTCGTTTGTCCCAAGTATTTTGGGTATCAGGATCAACCCTACATTCAAAATTATAAACAACGCATGATCGCATCAGCATACTTGCTATCTTTCAGACAAAAATACTGTCCTGTTTTTAAGTGTTGAATATTATTTTTGCATCATGGTCCAATTTCCTAAATAATTTAGCGAAATTGCGTCGGAAATTTGTGGATGTTACAAATGGAAGTATCAAAAATTTGGTGTCTTCCCATTCATCTTTCTTCGTTGCTTTTTATCAGTGCTATATTTTATTTACAGGAACTGTTTTATGAACGAGTTGATGAGGTCAATGGGATAGGAATTGCTTAATAGAATTTTTGTAGTATTTTTTTAGCTCTATGTTGAACATGTTCCAGCTTGAGCATACATTATACGCTCGATGTAGCATTCCTACCACAAGGGTGCGTTTCCATTGGATAGGGCAAGTAGCATTATAATTCATTAGTAGGCTTGCATGTACCTTACCTAAAAATCGATGTGGTTAGACCATTACTTTTGTCAATTTCAACATCCAAAGATAAAATCATATTTTTACTTTTCTTTACTGTGACCTTTATATTGGACTGCTGCAGCGAATTTAAATCTTGTATAGTAGAAGCTTTGTTAATAATTGATAAAACTTCTAGATTAAATCAAACCCTATGTCTTAATGGTAAATCTCTTTTCTTAAGAGTATTCCCGATATTGTAGATCGTTGTTGTCATTGTCAGCTTATGAACTTATTATGCACGAATCAAAAGTAGACTCAGAATGTTGAATCTACCATTAAATCTATTAGAAAATTAGTTTCTAAGTTTTCGCAGTCCTTACTGTTACTATTCGTCTATGGCTGTACGAAATCAGCTTTCCCCAGTGCAGCATCAGGAAACATTATAACAGATTTATGATGGAATTAGATAACTGGCGTCAGATGTTGCATGCTTGACCGCGTGACCGCATGATCTTCATTCCCTATCAAGACAATATTTATAAAACGGCAAATCATAGACATCTTCACACTTGACGAATCACGGCTACGTTGATTTTTAGTCACTGTTCGATATGTAATTTGGAAATCGTATTTTTATGTCATCAAGACATTGACGTAACATAATCCAAAAGGAATAATATATGTAGAGAACATGTGAAAAGAATTAAGTCAGCGCTATACATTGGTTATCAAATGATTCCTGATATTGATCGATGAATCATAATTGACAACATGATAAATTTATGATAGGCATATTCAACTGATAAATGTGTATGAGTGATTGTAACACTTTGTTGACTGGTCGATTCTCATTCGGGAGAAAACTATAACTGAAAATGATGTCAATTTTAATCGGTTGAATATTGCGTCACTGCAGTGGAAGAAGACAATGTAAATGTATGAGCATGAAAACAGATTGCATCACCATGTACATAGTATGTGTTAGTGACTTATTATTTCAGCTTATTCGCATTTAGCAAAATTGTAATTTATTCTGCGCAAAGGAATGTTTGAGCAAATATCGTCTGAATTTTTAAATGTTGGCGTATGAATGACAGGGTTCCTGCGTACCCCATAAGTTTTATGGACTCAAAAAGTCCCTCGAAATTTTCACTTTTCAATTTAACCTTAGAATCCATCATACAGAGCTGATCATAAAAACGGATGAGCAGTGCTCAAAATATGAAAATCACTCAATTTACAAATCGCAAATTTTCAAAATGAAAACATGTGAGCATGATTCATGCACGGGTAGAAAGAGCATTTTCTGACCTCTCTTTTGACATACTGGTCATCGAAATCCGTGAACTAATAAATAATTAGTGATATCGTGAAGTTATCACAAAATCATGACCTTTATGATTTTATGTTCAAAATGCTAAGGTCTCAATTTTTCATCAAAAATGTTAGTGTTTGATATCTTCAGAATCCTTGCTATGTAAAGAGTGCGAATATATAAGTTGGATTCATTTTAGTTCAACTGTTGTTTTTCAAACCTTCAATATTTTTGTCATTATCGCAAAGTAAACAAACACCATGTAAAGTGAACGAAGGTTCACAACAAGACCATTGGCGAAGGCATGTCTTTGTTCTCTCATAGTAGCTGCCGATTGTTTACCTTCATTGTTTGTGTACTTTTGTGGAAATGAGAAAAAAATATTGAAGAAGTTTGAAAAAGAACGATTGAACTTATATGAATATATCTAGCATGTTCGCGTTCTATACAGAATTCTGAAGAAGACTTACATATTCTGAAGATAACAAACACTAATATTTTTGATGAAAAAGTGAGAGCACAGTATTGTCAACATAAAATCATAAAGGTAATGATTTTGTGATGACTTCACGATATCACTAATTTTTTATAAGTTATATGAACAGCATGTCAAAAGAAAGCTCAGAAAATGCTTTCTCCCCGTGCTTGATTCATTATCATACTCAGATGTTTTCTTTTTGAAAATTTGCGATTTGTAATTTGAACGATTTTCATATTTTGAGCAGTGCTCATCAAATACAATGGCGGATACAAGTCTATCAGCTCATTTGAAAGCTGAGAATGCAAGCTCTCGAATGATGCGCGACACGATTGGAGGGCATGAGAATCGATTGAATCTCAGTGAAATTTAGGTGGTTTGTTTTTTGTGATCAGCTCTATCTGTAGTTCATCTTTCAAGCATCTAAACTTTTGCATAAGTTAACCCTGATGCATTCAATGCCGAAGTCGGAGATAAGTGATCCCACATGCGCGAAGAGCTTCTGGCCTAAAAATAATGCACAAAATATTGAACATTCGTGTATATTTCATTGCCTATGGCTGGAGTTCATCGTTATGAATTCATGATAACTCACTGCTATGGTCACTTTTATCATTCTAGCTTTAGTTAGGCTTTCAGAAAATTCAAGTTTGGTCGTCACCCACCCTCTTCCTTATATGTTTGTACGTTAAAAATGGCAAATTACCAAAATTTCATAAAAAAATTGACTTTGTGCATGTGTGCATTGATATTTATCGTGCCGACTGCCAAAAGTTGCATAAGGAGCCTTCTTCATCGACGAATTGGTTGTCGGTTGCGACCATAGATGTTCCTTTCACGCTATATTTTTCCATCATATTAAATTCAGTAGTTGCCATTGAAGCAGGAAGACCAGACCATATTTTGTTAACAGTTTGTGCTTTTATGCGTAGAAATAAACACAATGAATGATGCCACTGTTTTTTTTAAGGTGCTCCACGGTTCACATTCTGCACCGTGGAATTTTCGAGTTATACCGTGGATTTTGAACGTTCATCCGTTACAAGTAATTAACTTCAAGACTTGAAAAGTCACCTTGCATACGCACATGCAGAATCGCGAGTAAAATTCACTGCTAAATGCTAAATGCTATACTGCATTCATGACTTCTGTTTTTGCTTATAAATCCTGAGTGCGTTAGGCGTGCATTAATGAAAGTCGATCTTGAGACGATTTGAGTGTGACCCGTGGGAATGATCAGATGACTCGTAGCAAATACCTTTAAAAAAACCCTGATAATGCTAATCACAGGTGGTTAAGTGCTTGCCTTAGAGATCTTTCGGTCCAGTGATCGAGCCCCGAAAGTGTCATTAAAAGTTGCCAGGAAGTGCATCCGAGCTAAAAGATCACAATGCTCCAGATAAAATGTCTGATTACATCGGCACTGTCCCAGCCCCCTGTATGAGAGAGTAGTGAAGTTTAAACCATCATTTTTGTTGAACATAAGATTTTAAAATACATGTTGAAACGATGTTATTTTTTAATTTTCGAAAGCAATTAGTAAGAAGTAAAGAAAGCCCACCCAATTCTCAGCTTGTATTTCCGTTTGCGACTACCTGTTTGTGAACTTCACTTGGCACGATGAATATGCTGGAAATATGTATGAATTATGTTTTCGAACTTGGGTGGCCACACTGATTAATACATACTCGCTTCCAAGATTTACTTTTTCATGAAGATCAGAAAATGAGCTAGGACCTATTTTCACATATTGTGATACACAAAGTATTTTATACAGAAAAATCGCAAGATGCATTAGTGGTGGCAGATATATTTCGCCTGCTCTCAGTCGGTGCCGTACGCAGAAATGAAATTTAGTGAACAAGAAGTGAACAACGTTATTTGATACAATGAGATTGGATGGTACAATAGATATTGAAGCTAATAGAAGACATGAACCTGGAACAATTTATACGAAAACTATTTAATTCTGGAAGGCTAAGAAATAAGTAACATGACAATGATGACCAAACATGAGAAAGAAATGAAGTTAACACGGCAAAATTAATGATAGTAAAGTCTCCTTCTGTACGCAAGGGTCCGCTTCTGACGTAGTATGGTCAGCGCTTCAATAATCTTCAAAGAGTGGCTGGTTGTGCATCTGCGAAGAACTCTGAAAGAATGTTGGTCTCGTCATAAGCAGCATGACATTACGGTAGATGTCTTAACTGCTTCTTCAACCATATAAGTAAGTGCTCCCGAATGCGATTAGATAATCTTCTCACTGTCCTGCCTATGTATTTACTTCCGCAAATACAGTTGTATCCGTAGATAACATTGTATATAGACAGTTCAGAGATAGGATCTTTCGAAGAACGGACAGGCACCCGATAAGTAGAGAAGATAAGTCTCAGCTGTGCCGCGCCGTTATTACTCAGCATACGCGTGAGTGCACGGCGTGCGAAAGTCTCGTTGCGTTGACCAGTAAAAGGCGACGTCGCGTAAACATTTTTCTTCTCAGAACCGTGCTCCATCACTTTGGCGGTTGACGACTGGCACTTGTGAATGAAGTCGAATGGATAGCCGTTGTCGAGTAGAGTCCTTTCAAGCAAGGTCAGTTTTTTACTCAGCGTGTCATCCGAATGTATGCGTCTTGCTTGAGCGAATTAAGTTTTGACCAAACCGATCTTTCGAGCTGATGGAACATAGATGTAATAGCTCAAGTAAAGGCCGGTAAAAGTTGGTTTTCTAAAATTGAGGTTGAGAAGCCTCCGTCAACTTTCCTTGTACGTCTTACTTTCCAAATACACTAATAAACTATTCCTGCAACTATTCCCGTTACAACTTTGAGCCTGGTATACTTCAGCGTCGGCATCTTGACGCATTGATTGCACTCAAGCGTAATAAAGAAATAGTGATACTTCGTCCAGATAAGGGATGGGGAGTCGTTATCCTTGTCCGAAAGACGTATGTGGGAAAGATGATGGACATTCCTACCGACGAATCCAAATTCGTCAAAGACGAGCCTCAGCAAGATCGCACATCAACCGTTATCAAGGAAGCTAATGTGTTTATAAAGGACTTGTTGGCTTCTGAGATGATAATAATAATAATAATAGAATGCTTTATTTTCAATCAATACAACGAGCGGTATGACTGGTTACAGCAATTACATCATGTGAATCTCGAGTATTTCACGAAACTTCCATTGTAGAGTGAGGAGGATCGTCGTTGAGGTAGCAATTTCCGGGAGCGACGAACAACACGAGTAGGGTCTCTCACAGTAAAAAATTCGACAAGTGGATGAATATGGGGATTACCACTGATCTTTTTGATTGTGATTTTTGATCACCACTAATTGTGCTGAAGGAGCACGAATACTCCATACCACGCCTTTACGGACTTCCAAAAGTGCACAAAAGTCCGATACCTTTGCGACCAACTTTATCCCTATCCGGTTCACCATCCTTTATATATGTTATATAATCCCTATAAATGTTATTCGTCCCTATTCCCTACCCGCACAAGCTGGCATCATGGATTCTGTCCGAACTGTAAGGAGTTCACTCTTTCTACGGTCAGTTTTAACTCAAAGACAGCTTTACCTTCGTGGATCATATTCACAGCCTGCAAGATAACGCCGGACACATGATGTCACTGGATGCAACATCCCTATTTACCAACGTTCCAATTGACGAAATCATCGATGTTGTTGTTAACACCGTTCAGGCTGGACTTTCAGAATGCAGAATCCCTCATGATCATCTACGCCGAGCCTTGACGGTGTGTTCGAAGGACATGCAGTTTTCTTCGACGGTGCGTACTACCGATAAGTGGATGGTGTCGATTTAAAACGTTATTCGCTCGGGCAAGATGCATATGTTCGGATAACACGCTGAGTAAAACACTGACTGAATACTATGTGTATCACAATATGTGAAAACAGTCCTAGCTCATTTTCTGATCTTCATGAAAAAGTAAATCTTGGAAGCGAGTATGTATTAATCAGTGTGGCTTTCTTTACTTCTTACTAATTGCTTTCGAAAATTAAAAAATAACATCGTTTCAACATGTATTTTAAAATCTTATGTTCAACAAAAATGATGGTTTAAACTTCACTACTCTCTCATACAGGGGGCTGGGACAGTGCCGATGTAATCAGACATTTTATCTGGAGCATTGTGATCTTTTAGCTCGGATGCACTTCCTGGCAACTCTTAATGACACTTTCGGGGCTCGATCACTGGACCGAAAGATCGCTAAGGCAAGCACTTAACCACTATGCCATGGATACAATCTCATTGTATCAAATAGCGTTGTTCACTTCTTGTTCACTAAATTTCATTTCTGCGTACGGCACCGACTTAGAGCAATATATCTGCCACCACTAATACATCTTGCGATTTTTCTGTATAAAATCATTCCGGATGATGAATGTTACACATAGTATTTTTTTTTCGATGTGCTTGGGTAGAAGCGCTGATCGGTGCATTTCATGCAACTCTACAAAGTCATGGAAATATTGAGCCATGTCACGATCCCGCCTCTGATCGAGTGAGAGATGCAGCTGCATAGTTGTTACTGCAGCCTTCTGATGAAGTGACAACTAGGATTCCTGGGTTCGAAACCCATCTCCGCGGAACATCAACCTATACATTCATTTTTGTTAAAGGTGCACTCCGGTCAATTTTTTAAGTTGGTCCTTATCAATCCTAGAGCATCAGTTGAGTTAGCGTCGTCGATTTACAATTCGGGGCGCAGGTCTCTCGCTACGTGTCGAAGGATTCTCGGTGATAAGGTTTGTCACGAAATATTTCGCGAAGTTTATTTTTTATTTCCTCCGAAGTTTATCGAAGTTTATTTTTTTTGAGTGCAATGTTGTTTTTTATGCACTGAAATCATATCATATGAAGTTCTGCTTATGAAAGGTATACTTAAATTTGTCATTTAAGAATCAATTACTACTTTAAAGGCTGTGATACGCAGGTTTTTATCAGTAGACTAACTGATTTTTCTTCACGAGCCAATCAAAACAAGACAAAAGCATATCCCGGTTACCATGAATGAGGTTGCGGAAATAAGACTGCTGCAACGTTCGCCATTGTTTTACTCGTCGTTCAAGGAACTTATGATTCGATGAGTGGACAATTCATCATTTGATTATTCCGCTCTTTAATGTACAGTACATAGAAGAGGACCGTTATTATTTGGCAGTGCGCAAAGATTTTCTGTAAAGAGCTTATTCCAATACTAATCTAATCTGAGTCACAATCACAACTCACAATGTGCTTCATATCGTGTGATCATATTACGTGTACAAAGATGTAGTACATTTGCATTGGATATTGTGTTGTGGCGTGTGGTAGTGCCGTAGCTGGCACCCCCAAGGGGGTGGGGTACGGCAACAGACCAGCCAACTAAAAGTTGATAGTCAACCTGTTCATTACCGATAGGTCATTTCTTAATTGAGAACCCACAATGCTCGTAATTCTCAGCTTTAGAGTTGCAGTCAGCACGTGACTTGCAGTAACTTTCTAGAATGTGTTTTAGCCATATATAGTCATATGCCTACATAGACCAAAAAGTCAACGTATGCGTAGATATACATGTAAAGTAAATGCTGTATGGTCAGCTAAGTATTATGACTTATGAGCATAAAGGCTATAGTCTACAAAGTGCGCTA